>OZ057400.1:46210820-46699117 GCA_964056695.1 Melieria picta | reverse complement strand
CAAAGCTACAAATGCAAAAAATGTCTTTCGGCTCGGCGCGCATCGGTACGCTCTCCTCCTATTGTTGCTAAGCTACAACCGTTGGCAACATGCACTGACATCAGCTGTGAAGGTACTGAAGCTGCTGATCTCTCACCTTTTGAACCAGCAGGAGATCCAACTGCCGATCAACAAAATCTCTCCAATACCTTCCGAACTCAACAACAACAACAACACCCATCGTAAGCAACAGAACCAACGCTCAGCAATTCCAATTCAACAGCAACAACAACGCATCGAAGAGCGGACTGCTGATAACTCACAACCGCGCCAGCCAAAAATAACTTTGGAGCTGGTGTACAACGAGATATTATCTCTGAAAACAATGTACGCAAAAACGGTAACGACAATCCAATCCCTACAAGAAGAGAAGAAGCTTCTCATGGACAAAGTTGAAAGTCTCCAAAAAGAAGTTAACTACCTGCAACAACATGAAAGAGAGAAGTGCATTGAGATTGTGGGTATACCGAGTATCAACAACAACAACGCTCTTGGCTCTGCTTTGAAATTGTTCACCGATGGGCTGAATGTCAAC
This sequence comes from Melieria picta, assembly GCA_964056695.1. Lineage (NCBI taxonomy): Eukaryota > Metazoa > Arthropoda > Insecta > Diptera > Ulidiidae > Melieria > Melieria picta. The sequence continues at coordinate 46,698,543 of OZ057400.1, read as the reverse complement.
GTTCCTGAGTCCGAAATAGATAACTGCTATGTTAAAAAGATAAGAAACAACAATAGCAATACAACAACTGACATTTTATGTGTGAGATTTGTTTCTCTTCGTGCGAAAAAAAGTGTAATGATGAAGAAGTATGCTAACAAGAACAATTTACGCTCTAAAATCTTTGGATGTAAGAAGAACATTAAGATTTATATTAATGACAGTCTTTCTGCCTTAAACAGAAAATTGCTAAAAGAAGCACAAAAATTGAAAAAAGATTTAAAATTTAAGTTTGTTTGGATTGCAAATGGCAAGGTTCTAATGCGAAAAAATGAAGGTGGAAATTGTATGGTAATAAATTCACTCGAGGAGCTTGAAAAACTAAAAACACCGCCCAACGTATAAATTCTCCTAGATTTTGCATGGAAACCGATCATCCTCAAGTGAATTTATTCAATACTCCCCTTGCCAACTGCAAAAATGTTAATTTTCACGATATTGCGAATAATCCCAACGATTTTGGAAGGTTTTATGTAATTCAGCAAAACATAAGAAGCATGCGTAAGAATTTTGATCATTTTCTTTTACATTTAGCATCTTTTAAAAACAAGCCAGCTCTAATTTTCTTGACTGAAACTTGGATATACGATGAAGAAGTTTCTCTCTTTGATATTCCAGGATACAATTTCTTTGCGAAGTGTAACAACCAATATGCAGCAGGTGGTATCGCGGTTTTTGTTAAAAAAGATTTATATTGTGAATTCTCAAGTATAAACTTCATCAGTTCTGATGTGGTTAGGGTTGTAACTTCGATAAATAATCAAAAAATTACTTTTATCTGCATTTATAGATTCCATATAAGTAATGTGAGTGATGAGTTTCTAAAAGAATTGAGTGTTTTTTTGGAAAATGAGAAGTCAGTTAATCTTGTTATGTTAGGAGATATAAATCTAAATATCTTAAAAGAATCTAATATTGTCGATAACTATCTATCAGGTGTACAACTTTGCTTCCGCCGTTTTTTTCCAAAATTAAAAACTTCATTGCGAAAAAGTGCTTACAGATGTATTATTCAAAGTATTGTCCGTCGCTAGCGACAACTTTCTCCCTTCTTTCCGGCAATTTTCGGATCCCGGCTCGAAAAAAGGAGTCCTCTTTTGACGCTATCCATGAAGCAATCCATTTTTCCAATTCTTCGAAGGATTGAAAATGTTGATCTGCCAGGCCGTGTGCCATCGAACGGAATAGGTGGAAGTCAGAAGGGGCGACATCTGGGGAATACGGCGGGTGGGGGCAAGACTTCCCATTTCAGCGTTTCCAGGTACTTTTTGACCACTTTTGCGACGTGAGGCCGAGTATTGTCGTGTTGGAGGATGACTTTGTCATGTCGCTCTTGATATTGTGGCCGCTTTTCTTTTAGCGCGCGACTAAGGCGCATCAGTTGCGTTCGGTAGCGATCTCCTGTGATGGTTCCACCCGGTTTTAAGAGCTCGTAGTAAATCACACCGAGCTGATCCCACCAAATACCATGTTTGTCTTCGACATCGAAATCACCATTTTTAAAACGTTGAAACCACTCCCGACACGTTCTTTCACTCAGAGCAGCATCACCGTAAGTTTCTGAGAGCATTCGATGCGCTTCAGCTGCATTTTTTTGCGAATTGTAACAGAAAAGTAAAACTTCCCGCAAATGGCGAGAATTGGGCACATAAACGGACATTTTCGAGCGTGAATAATACGAAAACAAGAACAACTGTCACTGAAACGGCGATGACAATTCGTTAGGCACTGTCCACACTCACTTTAAAGGCATTACCATCTATGTATTTCAACCAGCCTCAGCCGGTACAGCCACCTATCGGAAAACGGCGGAAGCAAAGTTGTACACCTGATATGCTTGTTATCGGTCATGGTCTGGAATCTTGCATAAATCAACCAACTCGCTGTACAGAATATTCTGCCAGCTGTATTGACCATATATTTATACGATTAAAACAGTCCCTTGGTACTTCTATAAGTAGCTCTGTTTCAGATCTTCACATTTCAGATCACAGTTTAACTTGCCTTTGCTTTGAAAACATTACAAATTCAAAAATTGAAACGGACAAATCTTGCGATAACATCTGTTTGAAGACTGACTTTGCTTTACTGAATAACATACTTAGATTTGAGCTCTGGGAAAGTGTATACAATGAGTCAGATCCGTCAAAAGCTTATGACCTATTCATGGAAACCCTAACGGAACATGTTAATTGCTGCACTAACATTAGTAGAATGAAAAACTCACAATCTATCAGACTAAAACCGTGGATGACTTATGCACTGCTAAAAAAAATTAAGCAAAAACATAAACTACATAAAAAAGCCACAAAAAATCCAACCAATGTCAACATAAAAGAAAAATACAAAACACTGTGCAAAGACATTCAAAAAGATACTATTGCTTGCAAGAATAATTTTTATATTAACGAGTTTATTAAGAACAAGGGCGATATGCGGAAAGAATGGAAACTAGTTAATAATCTATTAAACAAATCGGATACAAAAGAAGAAATTACTAGCTTAAAAGTAAATGGAAAGTCTATAACAAGTGATTCAGACAAAGCCAATGCTCTGAACTTCTGTTTTGCAAATGTTGTTAAAAGTGTGGTGGCTTCCAGTAATGTTGTGTGTCCTCCAACTTGCAGTTGTATTGAAAAAGAAATTTGTCAAACTTCGAGCATTTTTGTTGAGCCTGCATCTCCTTTTGAAATCTTCAAAATTATCATGTCACTGAAAAATTCAAATGCTAAAACGGAAAACAATTTTTCAAATACATTTTTAAAAAAGATAGTGCATAACATTGTGGATGTGCTCTGTGTTTTAATTAACAAAAGTATTGAAGTTGGGATTTTTCCAGACGAATTAAAAAAAGCTGAAGTAATTCCTTTATTCAAAAAGGGAGATAAGCAGTTGCCCAATAATTACAGACCGATATCTATACTACCTGCTTTTTCAAAAGTGTATGAAAAATTTGTAAAAATTCGAATCGTAAATTTTTTAAATAAGTCAAAATTTTTTAATAACCGTCAATTTGGTTTTAGTGAGGGTCTTTCAACAGAAGCTGCTCTTCTTACATTTTGTAATAATGTCTACAACACCCTAAATAACAAAAAACAATCCGCCGCACTTTTTATAGACATAACCAAAGCCTTCGATACTGTTGATCATAAAATTCTTCTGAGCAAACTTTACAAATGTGGTCTAAGAGGATCTGTGCATAAATGGTTCAGATCCTATTTGGAAAATAGATTACAACGAGTAAAAATAAAAAGCGTTTTTAGTTCTTTTGTTACGATTGATGCAGGCGTGCCGCAGGGCTCAGTATTAGGACCGGTCCTTTTCTTAATATACATAAATTCAATTTTTACCCAGAACTTTGCGAGTCAAACAGTAGCTTTCGCTGATAATATGGCATGTACCTACTCATGTAGCACTATGCTTGACTTAACAGCAAGCATCAACTATGATCTTAGTCTCATAAGTCATTGGTTCGCAATGCATAAGTTGGTCCTTAGTGACAAAACAAAATTAATGTTTTTTAATATTGCGGGTAGAGACGTTCAATGCGATAATTTTGTTTACTACCACTCGAATTGTGAGAGGTTCTTATTCGACAAGCAAACATGTAGCAGCGCAAATCATACGTCAACATACAATGATAAATTAACTTGTTCCTCAAAATGTTTTCCTATTGAATGTGTCAAATCTTTTAAATACCTTGGAGTTTTATTAGACTCGAAAATGACCTGGTCAGATCATACTACCGCACTAAAACGATACGCAATGTCGGCAATAAGGCAAATATATCTTTTAAAAAATGTTTGCTCGAAAAAACTTCTGACTTGTGTCTATTATGGTATCTTCCAATCAAAGCTAGAATATGGGCTAGCTTGCTGGGGTGGTACGCACAATAATAAAATCGCCCCGTTGCTCAACTCCCAAAAACACCTTATTCGAATTATCTGTAATAAAAGTCGTCATGACAATAGTTTCCAACTATTCAAAGGTCTTAAAATTCTTCCACTCAAACACTTATACTATTATTAAGTTCTAAAAATGTTTTTTTGATAACCATGGTTTATCGCAGTTTGTAAACAATGCAAACTACAACCTGAGAGTCAATAAACTTAACAAAACCCTGGTTCCACCGCATAATACACAACATTTTCTGCATGCATACTGCTCCGTAGCCCCTAGACTGTATAACAGTCTACCAGACAGTATTCGCTACATACGCGACAAACGGGCTTTCCTCGCCGATGTGAAATTGTGGCTTTTTAATTTTAATTATGGGGAATTAGATTCCCTAATTACTATAAAAACCTAAATCTGCTTCTTATGTTTCTGGAATTCATTAAGGATTTCTCATTTATTGTTTATATCATATAATTGTAATTTTCGCACAAGTGATTTTCATACTATACTTTTTTTTCCTTCTTATTCATATTAGAAACTAAGACCCCATGTATGATATCTGTGTATCAACTCTTACGCAGCCTGCATTCACCACTAGTTCTCTGAACTATAGAATGTAGCTTTATTAAACAATGTTAATATAAGGATAATTTAATTATTGCAGCCTTTGTAAAACTTTGTTTAATAATAAAACTATAACTAACTAACTAACTAACTAACATTTTTAGCCCAAATCAGACAACGATTTTGGCCAATAAAGGGCAACATAATGGCTAGATCCATCGTTCAACACTGTGTACGATGCACGCGAGCGCGTCCACAGATGCTCAACCAGGGGTGGCTTTCCGTAATTCGATACTCGATCATCGTTGGCTCGACACATCGATTCGATATCGAACGCTCAACGAGACAGTTTCGGTTTCCGTAACTCGATATGAGAACTCTCGTTTTCATTTTTTGGGAAGTGTGTGGAAAGTACTTTGGAGCTGTCAGAAGCAGCGGGAAGTAAACAAAAGGAAGAAAATTTGACAAGTAAAAATAAACAAATTTAAAAATTATCGGCAATAAAAATGTTCAATTGGCGGTATTTTTTGTTTTTGGAGGAGTTTCGTCGTGAAACTCCAATCAATACGAAGATTAAGATATGCAGCGGATCCCATGGAATCACCAGAGTTATGGTAAGTTAAATTGGTATTTGGAAAATTTGTTTATACAATTTCCATTTCACAGCTTCCAACAAAGGTACCGTTTGAGCAAGGAGGCTTTTTTTACGTTCTGCAGCTATTACCCGCTCTTCCAAATTGCTTAACTGCACGGCGTCATATGGTCCACCACCCGTTTTCGTCAGGCTCTTCATTCGGGTGGTCAATTTTCGTTTGGCGTTATATTTGTAGTCAGTCCATACCTAAAAATATTACGAGTTACAGGAAAAGTTTTGTACTTTTCAAAGAAAGTGTTTTTACTTACTTTCTGCCATCCCTTCGTCGTCTTCATTGGAGGCCCATTGCTGTTCAACAACTCTGTCAATCTCAACCATAACTTTTTTTTTGTCGCGACCGTTGTTGCAATTCTGCAAACTATTTTTTGCGAGCTCGGCATTATTTCCAAAAAATTTCAAATTTCATACTTACATTTTGTTATGGTTGACAATGGAGCAAACGATCAAAACGAGAGCAGAATTGGTATCGAGCTGTTTGTAACGAACGTTCGATACGACGCGACGACATTTTGTGTTACGGAAAGCAAAAACGATAGTTCGATACACGTATTTGCTCGATACTCGATCATCGGTGGCTCGACACATCGATTCGATATCGAACGCTCAACGAGACAGTTTCGGTTTCCGTAACTCGATATGAGAACTCTCGTTTTCATTTTTTGGGAAGTGTGTGGAAAGTACTTTGGAGCTGTCAGAAGCAGCGGGAAGTAAACAAAACGAAGAAAATTTGACACGTAAAAATAAACAAATTTAAAAATTTCGGGAATACAAATGTACAATTGGCGGTATTTATTGTTTTTGGAGGAGTTTCGTCGGGAAACTCCAATCAATAGCCGAAGATTAAGAGATGCAGCGGATCCCATGAAATTGCCAGAGTTATGGTAAGTTAAATTGGTATTTGGAAAATTTGTTTATACAATTTCCATTTCACAGCTTCCAACAAAGGTACCGTTTGAGCAAGGACGCATTTATGTACTTTAGAGATGCTAGCGGGTGGAGGTTATCAGTGGCAAACGGGAGGCGCACACTCATCTGCCATGGGACCCAGCACTCTGTCAAAAATCTTTCGGCAGACCTTAACCTCAATGGAACAAAATTTATGCAGCCAATGGATTAACTCTAACACAGACCGCTAGCAGTGTAAAGAGTATTTCAATTCTAAATACAATTTCCCTGGAGGAAAATTCGATTAACATCTTTATTTGTCCAGCGTTCGTTTGTTGACTCCTAAAAAAATTAAAAACATTTAGTAATTTCCAAAAAATTTCAAATTTCATACTTACATTTTGTTATGGTTGACAACGGCGCAAACGAGCAAAACGAGAGCAAAATTGGTATCGAGCTGTTTGTGTCGAACGTTCGATACGACACGACGACATTTTATGTTACGGAAAGCAAAAACGATAGTTCGATACACGTATTTGCTCGATATCGAATTACGGAAAGCCACCCCAGATCATGGGAAATTTGCCAGTTGATAGAGTTGAACTTCAGAGACCCTTTTTCAACGCGGGGGTAGCTTTTTGTGGCCCGATATGGATACACTACAAAATACGAGGCAAAGGGCCACAAGGCTTTCATTGCAGTATTCAGCTGCTTTTCTACATTTTTTTTTTTAAACAGGAACAAACGCGCAGGGGATGACCCCTATTAATGCGAAGCATTGCGTTGGTTCAGGAAGGATATAAAGGTTAGGAGATAGGGTTATGAGTAAAGTGTTTATGGGCTCTTGCCTTGAACCCATCGAGATCATAAGTGCTGGGGAAAATATCCGCAGGGGCCAGAAACGAACTTTCCCTGTAGTGCGTAGTGCGCTGGAACATCGTTTCGACGTGGAATGCATGGGCGCCAGTGTTCAAGGCATCAAGCTGCTCATCTCCACTGAGCAATTACACTGTGCGACAATTTTAGGGTCATGGAATCTAACCCGGAACCGACCAAGACTAATCGATAGTACTCTTATAGAGTAACAAAACCCTAGCTGGGTTTTGCTAAGTTTGTTGCCTTTTAAAAGTTACAGCCGTGTAAAGTTTGTGTGTATTAGGGTTTTTATGACCAGTTTTTTCTTTATAAGTCTTAAGATATTCAAAATTTTGTATTGCTGTCTTCAGCAAACTTGCTGCTAATGCTTAGATGAACATATTCTCTGAACACTGCGTAACAAAATTATTACACCTTATCGAAATTTTGGGAGCCAATGTTAAAAAATAGATTTTTTTTATTGTAATAAAAAAAACGTGTTTTTTATTCTATTAATATTAATGCAAAAACGCATTTGTATTGCCAAAAATAAAAAAAAAAATATGGGAAACCCTCTAACGTCACAAAGACATGTTTTTTTGCAAAATAAAGTGAAAAAATGTTCAAGTCTAAATTTGAATTTTTATTGTATACCTACATATTTCAGTCTGTTTGAAAAGTGTTGTGCATTCAGTTTAAGCGTCGTTTTCTCCTTAAAATCCTCCGGAAATATTAACAACTTACCGCAGATTTCTCAAAAGCATACGAATTGTATTTTAACCAGAAAATAATTTCAAACGTATCATGGGCTCCGAATGTTTTGAGCTGGAAGAAGGAAAGAATTGGCTCTTCGCGTTTCGGAGTACCGATGCTATGGTTCGATCCAGGAAATCATGAACCGGAAAATGGTTGCGTATGTGTCAATAGTGAGGTTGGAATGAACAAAAAGAAAACAAAACGAAAGATTTATAGTGGAGTTCCAAATGTTCAGCTACAATTACCTCACTCTGATAGCATCTCTCAACCAACATGCCCAAGCCCTGATCTTGTAACGGAATATACACGAAGGGAGAGTACGACCGTAATCTCCGAATATGTTCCTCCACAATCATCGTCGGGCCAGCCAATTTTAATTACACAAGAGAAATTGAATCAAATTGTGGTCAAATTGTTGGTGTAGTCAGCAAACGCAACCGGTGGTTTTTAAGGAGAAACCGACGCTTAAACTGAATGCACAAAACTTTTCAAACAGACTGAAATATGTAGGTATACAATAAAAATTCAAATTTAGACTTGAACATTTTTTCACTTTATTTTGCAAAAAAACATGTCTTTGTGACGTTAGAGGGTTTCCCATATTTTTTTTTTTATTTTTGGCAATACAAATGCGTTTTTGCATTAATATTAATAGAATAAAAAACACGTTTTTTTTATTACAATAAAAAAAATCTATTTTTTAACATTGGCTCCCAAAATTTCGATAAGGTGTAATAATTTTGTTACGCAGTGTTCAGAGAATATGTTCATCTAAGCATTAGCAGCAAGTTTGCTGAAGACAGCAATACAAAATTTTGAATATCTTAAGACTTATAAAGAAAAAACTGGTCATAAAAACCCTAATACACACAAACTTTACACGGCTGTAACTTTTAAAAGGCAACTAACTTAGCAAAACCCAGCTAGGGTTTTGTTACTCTATAAGAGTACTATCGATTAGTCTTGGTCGGTTCCGGGTTAGAAAAAGCTGTCGCACAGAGTTACCGAAAAAGTATCGGTAAAATAACACCACACATGCCACGTTTCGACGATGCTCCAGGGAGTCAATAGAGCTGGATGCCCTACTGTCGCCTATAAGTTTAATCGCACGGTTTTGCACCCGATCGAGGAACTCCAAATGGGTTTTTGAAGCCCCCGCCCAAAGGTGCGAGTTAAACTCCATTTTAGGTCGGATATAGGTAGTGTAAATAATGCGGAGATCAGACGGAGTGAAATATTTTTTGCACCGCTTTAGGAAGCCGAGGCACTTGGCTGCTTCTTTCGACACGCCAAAAATATGATCGTTCCAACGAAGATCGTTCTTAATGGACATGCCCAGAACATCAAGAGCTGCTGATTCCGCAATACCCACACCACCCATAACCAGGGATGTGTTGGGATGTGGGGAGACTCGTTTGTGGGATAACAGGCAACATTGGGTCTTGCGGGGATTAAAATCGACCCTGTTCGCTTGACCCCACTTGGAGATTGTTTGTAGGTCGCTATTAAGTGTGTCATTCATACGGCGCCGTTCTCTCTCAATCTCCACAGAGCTGGGACGCTTTGTGAAAGAGTATGAATGACAAATGGTGCTGTCATCCGCAAACGAGTAGATGGGATTCTTCGTCGACGACAACAGGTCGTTGATGAAGATCAGGAAAAGGGTTGGCGAAAGGACCGAAAACTGCGGCACTCCCGCGCTAAGGGAATGCTTTTCCGAGGCTATGCCGTCTATTACAACACGAATAGAGCGATCATAGAGGAAGCTCGTTATCCACCGAGAGAAGATACTACCGACACCATAGGCAATCAATTTTGACACGAGTGCTTTATGCAACAACCTTGCTTTCACCGAGGTTTAGAATGCTATGGTTCCATTTCTCGGTGAGCACCGCCATAAGGTCTCCCGTCGATCGCCGTCTTCGGAAGCCGTATTGGCGGTCACTTAGCAGTCTATTGTGCTCCAGATATTTCACAAGGTTGAAGTTTACAATGTTTTCCATTGCTTTGGAAAGCACCGAGCAAATTGCTATAGGTCGGTAGTTCGCAGGGTCAGTAGCCTTGCCTTTTTTAGGAACTGGTTGAACATTTGCTACCTTCCAGCATGTCGGAAATACGCCTATGGTGTATGACATGTTGAAAAGTTTGCGTAATGAACAAGCCAGCGAAGTAGCGCACTTTTTCAAAACAAGGGCTGGAATGCCGTCCGGCCCTGAAGCCTTATTTGCATCGAGATTTGCAAGCACTCGTTTAACTACCCGTGTGCGAAAATGTATTTCAGGCATGGAGCAAGAGACACTATCGACTACGGGTAGAGGTTGATCGCTGGGGGCAGAGAGGAATTCTCTGCGAAAATTTTAGCCAACAAATTAGCTTTATCAACCGAGTGAGTGATGATTTGATCATTGTTAAGAAGAGTTGGAATTGAAGAGGATGTTTGGTTCTTCACTTTCTTAACGAATGACCAGAAGTTCTTACTACCACGCTGGCATTAAAGAACTTTTTTCCTTTGGCGCTGTTCGTGCAGATGGCATTGCATCGATTTCTAGCCTGTTCAGTGGCGGCATTTTTATTTCCCTGCCATGCTCTGAAAGCTTCCTCTTTAGACCTGACAGCAATTCTGCATGTCTCATTAACCGTCAAGCGGGCGCGCGGTCATTTATAACGGCAGCGGTCGCGCGTAATCGAAAAGACCTACGGGATATATTAGAGAAATAAAGCACTAATTATACAATAATCATTTATTTTTTTGTACACAGATATATTATTATTGTATTTAAAGTCTAATTGGTGAAAACAAGTAATTAAAAAAGGACAGGCTACTAGAAATTAGAAATACATGTGACGAGTAATAATGTTATGAACGAAAATGTATTCAGCACGGTCGATTCGACATCGCGCGCCCGCTTGAAGGTTAAACCAGAGATTGTCCTTAGGTTTAATGCAAACCAGCTTATTAGGGGTGAAGGACCGCATTCCTAATTATACAATTTCTTCAACAATTTTGGCTGCGGCATTTATGTTTCTATCAAGAAAACACAATTTCCAATTGAAGTGGGCGAAAAAATCGTTAAGTCCACTCCAGTTAGCTTTATCATACATCCACATTAAGCGCTTCGGGGCTAATGGCGAAGCATTGCGGATAGAAGAGTATGAGAAAGACGCCAAAATGGTGCAATGGTCCGAGTTTCCAAGAGGTGCGTGCATTTCAACATCATATTTTGCATGCTGTGAAGTGAGAAAAAGGTCTAGAGTATTGAGAGCTTGCCCCGCAACGCAGGGGATATGCGTTGGTTCATGCACTATTTGAGTCAAGTTATTAGACTCGGCAAAGAGCTTGACAAATAAGCCTTCAGGAGTTGTGTGGCTGGATTGGCGTAGCCAATTGGAATTATGAATATTGAAATCACCAGCAACTACAATTTCACTATTCGGATACGATTCCAAAATATGAGAAATAGAATCAGAGAGAAGATCAAACTTGTTGTAAGTAAAATCTCTCCATGAATTCGGGGTTCTATACAGAAAGCAGAAGTGCGGAATGTGCGACTGGATATTGAATTTAACCCACATGGCGCTAAATTCGGCATCCGTCGTGTATAGTTGTTGCTGGCACTGGTACGCAACATTACTGCACACATAAATGGCAAGACCCCTGTGAGGAGAGAATAATGGCAGTAAGTGGTAACCAGGGATGTGGAAATCCAGTGGATCTGCATCCCCACACACCTGGGTTTCACTTAGTGCCATTACATGGGGTTTGTGAAGGTTAAGGGGACAGTCCCCTCAAGAGGTCTCAAAAAATCGTTGTTTTTTTTTTTTGCTTAATCGATTGGGCATCTATTTAAGATTATGTATGTAAAGTTTTAGCTCCAAATTCGAAGTATTTCAGGAGTTGCACGAAAATTCAGTCGGTCGCGCACGGTGCCTGGCGGCGTGTGCGCCAGGCACAAAGTGCGTTTTCTCAAAACCATGTTTTCACAATTTGCGGGAAAGATAACTATAAAAGTTATCAACAGATTTTCTTAAACTAAAATTTATATTATTCAGTATGAAAAACTACTCTATGCGAACTTCCGATTTTTAATACCTTTTTTATTAACAAATAAATGTAAAAAAAGTCACTTTTTTTTTTTAAATCAAAATTTTTCGTCTAAATTTTGGATTTTTGGAATTTCCGTAGTTCACATAGAACAAATAAGTCTGACGAAGAAAACAAAAAAAATTTTTGATTTTAGTTGAAAACAACGGCTGCTATCGTTCCCGCAAATGGACTCCGACCGTGCCGAAACGCTGCCGGAAAACGTGAAAAACTCAGTCATTTAGAATTTCCCAGATGTAATTTTTTTTGTGAATAAAGTTAAAAGTATGACTAAAACATATCCCAAAGTTCTTATGTCTCCGATCTTTCTTTCTGTAAGAAAAAAATCAGGAAAAAACGCTTTTTTCTCGGACGCTTGAGGGGACTGTCCCCTTAACAAAAGCGTATGCAGCAAAAAAGTTCGCCCTGAGCCCGCGCACGTTTCAGAAGGCTATGCTAAATTTGTCCAGCACCATGGCCTGGGTGGGTTAAAGGACAAGGAAAGTATCCGGGAATGCGATCTGCCGCACTAAGAAATTGATTATACTCTGTGGTAAGTGTTATGCCTTTACCACAGAACAGTAAATTTCTCAATGTCGAACAGGACCGCATGTAGCGCCACTGAATACGGACGGAGGAGGGAGACACGGAAAATGAACCATAACAAACACATCGCAGAGGTCAATGCAGCGGACAGCGAGAAAAATTTAACGGCAGTTTATATTTTATTGCGTTTGGTTTTTATTATTTGTTATTATTTATTATTATTATTATTTTTGGACATTTAATTATTGAGCACACGCGGCGTAGCAACAAACTGGACATGTCAGTCGGACGAACATTTAAACACGCGAGGGACGGACAGAAACAATAAAAAACAATATAAACCGCGGAGCACAAAACGGAACGTCTGCCCACGCGTAACACTTGACACTTTGTGAGCGATCTTTCAACAGACGCATTCATCGTCGCACTTAATCGTTTTACGTCAAGAAGAGGCCGTTATCAGAACTTATATTGTGATAACTCAAGCAATTTTGTGGGCGCGAAAACCCAATTGGAAGAGCTGGTTGAAAGCATTCACAGCAAAAATGCCCAAGACAACATAGTGCAGTCATGTGCAGCTCAAGGGATTACGTTCACACATTTCGGAGGACTGTGAGAAGTGGCTGTCAAGTCTGCAAAATATCTGTTGGTGCGAACTATTGGCACCTCCGTGCTCTCATAATGAAGAACTGGAGACGGTGGTAACTCAAATCGAGAGCATGCTGAACTCTAGGCCAATAACACCTTTGTCATCAAACCCGAATGATCTGTCAGCGCTCACACCAGGGCATTTTCTAATAGGAGAGCCATTGACAGCGATTCGAAGTAGCTCAGCAACGGCCAACCAAAACATAGTTTTGACCAGATGGTACCATTCATCAGTTAGCACCGCTACTTAAGGAACATAAATTATTATCTAATGAAGCATCGCAATCTCATCATCTGAGAGCAACAACGAACCAACGCCACAGAAACAAGGCAGACGCAGTGCATCCCCTGCATCACGGCGAGGTCACTAAAATGTTCGGTAACTAATTTGTTATCGAAGTCTGAATCAACACTTGAACCGATTCTAAATTGTTGATTGCTGAATTGAGCACTTAAACCCAATTCAGTCTGAAGCAAATAAGAAATTCTTGTTTTGCTTAGGTGAAAACTTTGACCCCCTTTATTTCTGATTTTCATTGCGCTTTATGATCTTATCAACGTCAAACGTTCTCACCGGTAAGTTGGGCTTCGTTGCCGGTTTAGCATTCTCACGTTTGCCCAAAAATCGCATCGAAAATTGATTACGCCGCTTCTGCTTGCGTTGCGTCTGACCGAATGGAATTTGAATGTGCAAAAAGCATTGGCTGCCGAATGTTAGATAACACTGGCGCATAATACATATTAGCGAGGCACCTGCAGCGGTGGGAACCGAGCCCAATTTTGCCGAGAACATTTGACATTGGTTACATAACTGCATTATATTTTAGTTCACAGTCTGAACATAATATTTTCCGAAGTTAATAAGTTTATTAATAAAGTTTCAAAGTAATTTGTTAACAGTTTGTTGACATCAGATATAGTATACTTTTTATATTGATTAATAATTTGAGACGTAAATTTTTTTTAATTTTTATATTTTCTTCAGCAATTTAGGAAATGTTTATAAGGAACGAGGACAGTTACAAGAAGCGCTAGAAAACTATAGACGTGCTGTTCGGCTAAAACCAGACTTTATTGACGGATATATAAACTTAGCAGCTGCCCTGGTTGCAGCTCGTGATATGGAGTCAGCCGTACAAGCGTATATAACAGCTTTGCAATATAATCCGGTATGTTGTAACTATTAAAAATTGTTCCTTTTAAATGTTGTAATTTTGTTGGAGCTTCACTGATATATTTTTGTTAGGTTTTTCCTAGTTCTATATATATATTGTTACGAAAATTAGTTCTTTAGGCTTAATCTCTGGATTGTGCTTGAAAAATAAAAACACTTCAATTACTCAGCGCAAAACGCAGTCAAAAACCAACAATCACTTTATTTACAAATTTACATTTTGCTTGTCTTTACACTTGCTACTACTTTGCTTGTTCAAATAAGACTTGTCCTCTGCGCTGCACCCGGCTGCCTTTTATACTTGTCTGGTTATCGCGCCGATTGTTCTCGCACATTCCAATTGGCCTAACTCTCGATCGTTCTCGCACAGCCCATTACCATCGCGAGCCATCCTTGCCATATCGAAATTATAGCAAGTCGGCTGTACTCTGAAGTGCGTGCCTAAAACTATGACCGTAAAAGCATTAGCATATCACAGCAACAGAGTGCCTCATCGTTATACTGCCCACCACTTAGACTTGTCCGTCCCGAACAAGTGCCGAGGCTCCGCCGGAGTAAGACGCCAGGCGCTTCAAATGGACTACTTTCAACCTGGCGTTTCTGTTGCCGCGGCGTTGAACCCTGTACACCACGTCATTAATCCCGGTCACGACCTTGCACGGTCCTTCCCATGACGTTTGAAGTTTTGGAGACAAACCTTTCCTCCGCTGCGGGTTGTAAAGCATTATCAGATCGCCTTCTTGGAACTATGCTGTGTTAGCCCGTAGATCATATCTGGATTTCATCTTATCGCTGACCAGTTGGATACGGCTCCTTATAAACTGGTGGATTTCTTCCAGTTCCGACCGCTTATTGACCGCGTAATCAGTCCTAGCGCCTTCCGTCGTGCTGACCACTCCGAACTTCAAGTCAGCAGGCAACCTCAGCTCCGTGCCGAACACTGCTCGGACTGGAGTGAGTGATGTCGTATCGTGCGGGGCTGACCTATACGCCATCAGGAACAGTAAGATATGCGTGTCCCAATCCTTTTGATTCCTGCCTACCACTTTCCGCAGATATTCTTCCAGGGTCCGGTTGAATCGTTCCACCATGCCGTCGGACTGTGGGTGCAAAGGAATGGTGCGAGTTTTTCTTATTCCTAGTACCTCACACACTTCCTTGAATACCGCAGAATCGAATTTCCGGCCTTGATCCGAGTGCAACTCCAGCGGAACTCCGAACCTGGCCACCCAGTTGTTTACCAGCATTTCCGCGACCGTGGTGGCCTCCTGGTTAGGAATAGGATACACTTCGGGCCACTTGCTAAAATAGTCCATTACCACCAGCACATATTTGTTGCCTTGAGTGCTAATTGGGAATGGACCGGCGACGTCCATGGCAATTCGCTCGAAGGGCGCTCCCACGTTGTACTGCTGCATGCGGCCCCGAGATGTTCTTGTCGGCCCTTTCGCAGCCGAACATCGATCACAGCTCTTAATCCAATCGGCTACCGACTCCTGGCATCCTACCCAGTAGAATCGTCTTTTTATTTTGGCGACAGTTTTTGTGATGCCTAGGTGTCCTCCGCTGGAGTCATTATGGTAGGCTTCGATGACCTCGTTGATCCTGCATTTCGGGACTACAATTAGGAGATTGCTGGTCCGGCCATCCTCACTCTCCCACTCGCGGTATAGGCAGACAGCCGCAGACTTTGCCACTGTGCCCAGTAAGCCTTCGCGATCGGGCTTCCACCGGCCATCTCCTGCCAGTCTGGACGTGCGCCTTGCTCCCTGCCTTCAATGATTTTTGCAATATCCGTATCCTCGCGCTGGTCCTTTTGTATCCTCTCCGCAGACCACTCTTCTTCTGGCATAACGCTTACCAATCGGACGTCCACTATCTGCTCTTTGCTTTCGGCTCGCGAACAATGCCTGCATTCGATTTTGCACGGACGGCGTGACAAGGCATCGGCATTTCCATGGCTGCTACCCTTGCGATGCTATACCGTGTAGTCGTAGCTCTGCAGCCGCTCGATCCACCGCGCCAATTGGCCTTCAGGATCTTTAAAGTTCAGGAGCCATTTCAATGCCGCATGATCTGTGCGCAAGCGAAACTTTTGCCCATACAGGTATTTGTGGAAGTGTTTCACGCATTCCAATACCGCCAGCAACTCTCTTCGTGTCACACAGTAGTTGCGTTCAGTTGCGTTTGCTGTAGTATGCTATCACTTGTTCTTGACCATCTATTACACAGTGCAACACTAAAAAAAGGGACAAGGTCAAACATGTCTCATTCGATAGAGGGCCTCAGTAGATGAAAAAGTGTCTAAGGATTTTTCCCGGGATGTTCCAGTTTTTTTTTTAATGCAGTTTTAAGATGGCGGCTTAGTGGCCCTTACTGAAACATTTAAAACATCATATCTTTTGACTCAAATGTCAGAAAGGAATAATTTTTACGTCAAATGAAAGCTAATGATATGAAACAAATTTTGCAAACAAACCCCTAAGCCGAAGAGAAAGTCTGTTCTAGAATCTAAAAAACCGCTTCCATAGAAAACACGAACAAAAAGCACGAGTTCAAAGAACTCTGCAAATGGAAAAGACGTTGTCTATGAACATGATAGTGCATGGAATGAGGAGTTTGAAGTTGATGATGTAGATGAGAAGGAGGAGCTGGAATCCGCGGATCCAGCTAGGCTTACAAAAAGTAAATTTCTACTGATAAATTTTGCTTTACGACCAAGGGAGACCAAGAAGATTCGCTTCGAAAATATCATAGGAATTTTGCCTGATCTGAGCCTTACAATGATGGGAACACAAATGCACTACAAATTTGAAAAAGCCATAGAAATCAACGAAAAGTAAATTTACTTTTCATTTACCTTCCTAACTGTTGTTGTTGTATTGACATTAAAATATATATAATATATAAAAAAAAAACTGAACAAAATGTGTTCCTTTCTTTAAATAAGACCATTCGTTTTTTTAACTTGTTATTATTTTGCAAGCCATAGTTTATTACCTTAATTATCCTTTATATGTAAATGTAAGCATTGCAAAAACATACTGCAGGTAAAAAATCAATAGCGAATTCGTGCTTGCTTAGCTTCACCCTATACCTACCTAAATACCGAAGTCCCTTGTGTCTACAGGGAGCGAAAGCACTGTTCCCTTTCACCCCCTGAATTTTAAAAATAATTTGGGGAAATGTAAACAACACCGGGGTGAACGTAAACATCACTCTTTTGCGCTTCGTGGGTTTTAAAGAGCGAGTTACTGATCACCAGTGCAATACCTGATATATTTTTTTTAAATAATGTTAAAAAATACTATAAGTGCTTACAATCGTTACCAATAACACTGTGCGTGAAATTTACCTTCAAAAATTCAGACATGGGGGGGACCTACTGAGCGACTTTCTATAGGTATACTGAGTTGAGATCCACCAGCCGTTTGGCTGGATTGGCTCTAGTTTAAGAGAAATACGACGTTGAAGTTTCTCATTTTAGTCGAGTTCGTCGCTTAAGTCTTCAAACGTGTAAATGCTAATAGGTCCTAAATCGTTCCGAATATCGCTTTACTGTCTTCGGCAAGTTTGTAGATATTTTAACGACCAACAAATTTGCTTAAGACACCAATCCAAAAAAAATACATTCAAACTGTGTTTTCGACAAAAATGTCCCAACAACCCAACTTTCGTCGAGGCATAAAAACAGTATAGCGAACCCTCGTGAAAAATTGTTTTCAATATTTTCATAAGTATCTTTCATATGGACTGCATAGCCGATTGGAATTGAGGGTAAAATATTTCTATGGTGCAGTAAAACGGCCTTCAAACTAAATTTGGAACTGTCTATGAATAATCTCCATTCGTTCTTGTTATACGCTATGTTAAGCGATTCCATCAAACCACTAACATTTTTGCAAACAACTAGACTGTCAGCCGTTTCAAAATGTTGTGTCAATTGATTTTGGCGGCTACGAAAAGAAAGTACCAACACCATCATCCAAAAGATTCCACTGTTGCAGCCGTGACGCTAAAAGTTCAGATTTGTTTTTTGGCAATTGTAAGTCCCTTACAAGATCGTTTAATTCTGCTTGTGTTATCTTGTGTGGCCGCTGCGACGACAGATTACATTCATGCACTACCTCGGATTGATTTAATGGCAAGTCGAAAGAATTTTCTTGTTCTGTGCCATCGTTACAACATGATTTAGGACGATTTGGAACTGGAAATTTATCACTGTGAGGCAAAGGACGAACAGCTGAAGGTATATTTGGATAAATAATTGCGCGTTTCTTTTTCTGCGATACTCCATTACCTTTTGAAATAGGCGTCGTCAAACAAAAATAGCAATCAGTTACATGATTTTCTGGTTCTCGCCATTGCATTGGCACTGCAAAACGAAAACTCTTTCGTCCGCCGCTCATCCACTTTCTTAGACTCATTGCGCAAGTTTTGCACGAGTAATGCGGTGCCCACTTTTTGTCTTGATGCAAGATTCTGTCACCAAAATAAAAAAAACGCGTCTTGTATTAGTGGCGTTAGTGAACATTTTTGTTTAAAACAAATTACTTCGCCACATATAGAGCAAAAATTATTTGCATTATTTATACAATTTCGCGACATTTTATTTAATAAATAGCGACAAATAGGAACGATGTGCTTGATATCAATAGCAATTTGTTTAGCTCTGCTGTGTACAGACGAATGAATAAAAATCAATAAATAATGCATTGGATGACACACAAATAGCTGCCTGCCTGCTAAATATTTTTGGACGACTTTAGCTCATCGGAAAACGCCAGTAAAGCATAAATAAGGTATTGGAAGATGATGTTGTTTGATCGTTCCTATGGCAGCTATATAATATAGTATATGATATAGGTGGCCGATCTTGTTCAAATGTACATAGAAGAAATGGTATTACACCAAATTTTGTGAGAATGTCTTTGAATAGCCTACTTTGTAAGGACTGAAACCCGATTAAGGTCTTTTTCCCTTTCCACAATTGGACCTGAAATTTCTTTAGAACAGTCCAGTTCTTGTTTTTGCTTACCAATTTAGTTCAAATTGAAAACTGTCTTCATAAAAACAGGCATACCTTTTATGTGTTGGTCTGAAGCATAAGCAAAACAACAAACCAAAAAACTGTTGCTTATTTAAAAAAAATAAAAAACTCCATATTTTGAGGCTCTTATTTTTTTAAGGAAAAAGTATGAAAAATTATGAAAATGACTATGGTACATTTTTGCTATTATTTCGATGAGAATGGAAACTACACCAAATAATTTGGCTGTGTTGTATTATTTGATGGTTCCGTTTTTATTCAACACCTAACTCGTTAATTGATTTACGAAAAATGTGCATGTTTTTCAACATCAAAGAAAACGCCTTGAAATTCCATATTTTCCGAGTTTGAGGTTCAATTACCGCGGAATTTTAAAACTTATAAAAATAAATTACATTGGAAAAGAAGCCGTGTGGTGTTGTAAATGACACAAAGTGAAAATCATGTCAACCGGTCTATTGGTTTAGAAATTACAATTGGAAACGTGAAAAAAGTCAGGGAAAATCCGAAAAAGTGACACGCCCATTTTTTGCGAAAAAGGAAACTAAGTTTTAAAAACGGTTTGCGGATTCGAAATCAGCGGTCCCTAATTACCCTAGAACTGATGTCAAACCCAGAAAAGCCGACCAAAAGTCGAAATTTGTTGCCCTGTGTTACCGGAGCCCTTATTGAGTTTAATAAAATCTCCAAACATGTTGAGATTGATTTTTCATTTTCAAAAATCGCTCTATGAATTCGATGAATCTCTTTTATAAATAGTTTAGCTTATGATTTCGCAAAATTGCATTTACATTTAATTATGATCAACTTACCCCATAAGAATTGTTATTGTATTCTTTGGCTTACTTTAAATAAAAAAATAAAAGTTACGTTGTCAAACGCACTCCCTAAATCGACAAAGATGCCTATCGCGTAGTCCTTTCTGTTGATGGCTCGGTCAATCTTACCAACAAGATTCTGCAAAGCCGACTCGCAGGATTTCCTACTTTGATGACATCGAGATAGTGGATATATCCTAAGCGACTCTTTACGTATCTGTAGTTCTTCCAGCCGTTCGAGACTTTTTAGCATGAAGGAAGTCGTGCTAGTAAGTCTGAAGCTCCTAGGTCTAGAGTAGTCGTCCTTTCCAACCTTAGGAATCTGCCTACTTACTCCCTCACATTCGCATTTGCTGACTTTCTTGTCAACATTCAATTTACTTGAATTCAGTGACTTTTCGTTATGCTGATTTTGCAGCGGAAGCCGAAATTCAATGGCTCAGCAATTGCCAATATGGGTTAATGATATTTAATATTGAATTACTTTGTAAAGTTTCACTTGGTTGCTCCACTTGGTATCACCCTTAACTCCATCAGAGACAGAAGAATTATCTCCAATTCTTTTATTTCCATACTTGTTTTAATGCATTGTGAAACAACCTAACCCGAATGTGCCGAAGTAAATTTTTATTTTTGAATATTTTTTATAATATATATATATATATATTTTTTTTAATATAATATTTTTAATATTTTTTGAGCTATTTAATATGAAGCAAAATTGAAAAGTTCCATTTTTGGAATGATTTTTAGTGCGTAGTTTCCAAACAATTGAAATACAATTTTTATGAATTGGGTCCACAATTTCTACAGAAACATTTTACAACAAAATTTACAAATATTTATCTTAAATAGGATCTGTATTGTGTTCGGAGCGATTTGGGAAATTTGTTGAAGGCTCTCGGTAGACTGGAAGAAGCAAAGGTACGTATTAGTAGAACTGAAATGCTTGACAATGCAATTTTGATAACATTTACTAGATGACGCGGAAAACTTCGTATCACCTAAAATTTAGTTTTTTGTAACACTTGACCAGGAACAACCAAGTTAGTTTGAGCTGTATATGGCATCACAATGGGGCAGAATCTTGGCCTAAGTGTAGGATTACTGCTATCCAGCCATTTTAACCTAACCTAACACTTCAGACGCGATTATTAATCCTTATCAATCTTTCAACTTCATTGTTTTGAGATCGATAATATTGGCTGTATCGTGTACGGTTTGAGCCTCACGATATATTCATTAGTCGTCGCTCGCTCGTCATCAGTTCGGTTTTAACATGAAGTAACGCGCCGCACTTTTAAGTGATTTCGACGATCTATGTTAGCTCATGTTTATCGCGGCATTGTAATGGACTCTGCACGGAATTGTTTTCACATGCACTCAAATTTGTCGATCTTTACAATATTGAAATCTTTAAACTAAGTCCAAAGATGGTTTTGTCTAACCCAGCAAAGCCAATTTACCTTAATAGAACGGCTGATACCTTATGCATGGCCCAACTGTCAAACAATAGGTCCACAACAATAGGTAAGTAATCTGAAATGACAATTCAAAAATTTCCAATTTCGGTTTTGTACGACTTATAATTCCGTCGTGACCTTATTCAATTTTAACAATGCATGTTGTATGAGCGGTACCCGCACTCTCTCTCTAATGCCCATTCTATTTTTCTAGTCGAAGAGCCCGTCTAAGTAGAAATTTCGTACCAAGTGCAATTGACATGCGATTTATAGTTCCAAAGTTATCAGCAAATTTGTGTCACGAAAACAGTGCCATACCCCTTGTCCAATGCCCAAAAACTTTCAACAGTAGAACGACACATCTATGGGCCGACGCTATACCAACTTTCTGTGCGATTTATAGTTTCTACGTTATTCAATATTTAAGATTTGCGTTGTATGGGTGGTACTACGCACTCTTGTCCAATTCCCACCCCATTCTTCCAGTCGAATAGTGCGACTTAGTGGTAAGCTCGGACCAAGTATTATTATGCGGAAAACTTTAACCGTGAAAAAAGTCTCACACCCCTTGACCAACGCCTATTAAATTTTACTAGAAGCACGGCACATCTATGGGACGACAATATATAAATTATAAATGCTGTGCGATTTACAATTTCGACGTTATTCTACATACTATACATACTACTACATAGTATGTATATTAGAAATTTAAGTTATGTAGACCGTGCCACGCTTTCCATATAATGCCCACCCCATTCTTCCAGTCGATTTGTGCGGCTAAATGGCAGGCTCGTACCAAGTTTCATTGATGTACGGCTTACGGTTTCATAGTTATCTGGGTTGTAAAAAAGTGCCACGCCCTTTAATCAACGTTCTTTAAATTTCAATTTTTTTAAGTTTCTTAACCACGCCCTTATTCAAGGCGAGCAAAATCTAACAAAAACTATTCAAATCGGTCGAGCAATTTTCGAACGACACTAACGCACAGCAATTGATTTATACCTTGGAGAGCATAACCACAGATAATTTATCAAGTAGATGTCCAGCGACCAAGAAAAAAATGTGTCAAAAAGTTCGACAAACTTGACCTCCGATAAGAGCTTTTTGGCCTCTAATGTCACTCACACAATCACCGCTTCACATGTATTGTGCTCTATTTTTGGATACAAAATATGTGATTTTTAGTTAAAACGGCGCTTGTCTGTTATTATACCTGTTAAGCACACAGTCGGGATTTAATGTTGATGGTCAAGTGTGTACGCGGAAGGGTCTCAGACGACAGGTGGTTCGATCCTTACTGTAGCTGCCAAGACTTTTGTGAATGGCTTCTTTTTAAATTTATTAGTTTTTTACGACCCGTGAAAACAATATAAATGAAAAATTTATTTGGTTTTTAGATTTCTTAATTAGTAAATTGTTTGGTTTTGGAGACACATATGTATAATTGTTTGCAAGTTTTAAAATCAATCAATCAAGCGCAGCATACGGTTACAAACAACCATACAGCAAAGAGATTCGATTGATAATGACAGGCACTCATGGGCGTACCCAGGTATGGGTAGAGGAGGGTATTTTGACCTCCCCCCAAAATAATACTATATTCGTAATACTATATTTTATATACACTAGTCAGAAAAAGTTTGCGTACAGGCAAGTCAAAATTATGTTATAATCAATTTTGACTTCAAAAATGGATTCTCTGTTTACCAAAACTTATCCACATTATTCATAAATGCCTGAACTGCACTTTTTGATGTGTTTTAGATGCATTAAAACAATAATTTTCCATATATTCACAAAACGGTGCAGAATAAGTTTGCGTACAAAACTAATAACGGGAATTTCCAGTTATGATTTTCATTTTTATTTGGAAATTTGTATTCCATTGAACAGTAAACGGACTTGTAAGTTATTTTTAAACGTATATGTGCTTAAAATTATATAGAAAGCAATAGAACCCAAGCGAAAAAAAATAAAAATGGATAAAAGGATAATCCAAATTGACAAAAAATTTCGTGAAATTAGAGAAACTTTTGGAAGAGCACATTCGTCATTTTGAAAAGCCATCTTAAATTTCGAAAAAACAGAAATTCTTGCTTCTTTGCTACGATCTGGCCATTTTCTTAAGCTACCCAAGCAATAGGATTAGATTGTTTTGTGATCAGTGCATCATATTGTAAGGCTAGTTGCATCCAATATCTTCAGAAATGTACAGAAGTATTTTATAAATCCCAGCATGTAAGAAGCCCATATTTAGCTTACTTACAAGGAGCACAGAATTTCTTTCGTGAAAGAGTCCATCAAATTGTCTAGAAAACCGAATTTCCGGGACTATGTGTTGTTACCTATGGAGTAGGAAGATTTATTATTCTCTGATAATGGTTTGGCATGAAAATGCATCAACTAATTTGAAGATGATTCAGTTAATAACAAAAATCTGACATTAACAGTAAAGCTTAGCATATGAGGGGGTATGGTATGGGGCTGCATGTCTAGTAAAGGAGTGAGCAGGCTGTGTTTTTTTATTCGTAAATGGTTCCGAGGGGTTATTCACATATTCTAAAAACTTATGCAAGCCAAGGTTTCAAAATTTTGGATCAGGTTCCAACATTTGTTTTCAACTTTACGATGACCTTAAGGCGCAATGCATACGATGTGAAGCTATCTTTGCTATCAACTGGCTCAAAAAAGTTGAAAAAGTTCCTCCCTAGTCACCTAACGTACATTTAATCAAATATATAAGGGTTTACTTGAACCCTGAGCCCAACAACATATATAGTAAACAAATATAACAATTCAAGGGTATATCAAAAGAACAGCTGAAAAAACACATAATTTAATAACATTTATGCCGAAACTTCTGCAGGGAGTTCCAATAATAGAAGCATATCCAAAAAGTTATTAATTTTTGGACAAAACTTAGTTTAAATTAAATTTTTCTACATAACCTTTTCTTGTACACAAACTTTTTCTGAGGTGAATTCATAACACATTTTGTTTTTGGCCCTTCTTTTACAATTTGGTCAAGTTTTTGTTATTATTATCTTAATAGAATAAAAGAACTAAGTTTATGGAAAAATTAAAAATATTTTGTTTTTGAAAAATTACTTTAAGTGATTTATTTTTCATATGAAAAAACTATGTACCCCTTGTATGCAAACTTATTCTGACTAGTGTATGCACAGAGATCTATATTCTTTTCTATTCTATTCAAATTTTATATTCTGAATTTTGAAATGTAGTTATGTCGTTCCCCCTTTAATTTGTTGCTGGGTACGCCCAGGCACTTGCTTTTCGCAAACAAGAATGAATCGACCGGCACAATTTGCCAAAACGAATTGAACTGTTCAGCGGTCACTACATTGTCGCAGTACAGGTACGCCGACGCAAAGGATAGACCTGCTGGCGCCGCAGCTATTAGCAATGCGTACCACATATTGTCGCCTTGGCAACGATGTGTATGTATCACACCAAAGAAAATAAAGTCTTCATATTCGTTGTTCATACACAAGAATAATTTGTGCGCTGAAATGTTGTTAGAGCCGATTCATTTATATTTTAAAACCACGGAGCTCGAGTTCTGAAAAGAATTAGCTCTGGTTTAGATCTCAAAAAAGGAAACGAGAGTTTGAATAACCACGATCACAAAAAAATTTATTGGTAAAAAGTACCGAACATATGAAACCTGAAACTGATAAACATTGTGAGAATTTCCTTTAGAAATTTGAACAATAATCGAAAAGTAAATATTTCTAAACAATGTGAGAATTCGAAATTTTATAAATAAAAACATGAAATAGGGTTGCATACTGCCGGCGCCACAGCATTCCCCCCTAAGTGACGCAGTCACTGATACTTGAGAGGTCGTCGGATCAATCGTCCTGTTTTAGATATTTGCTCAGGCCCATCCGGTGCTCTGAGCGACCGCATTAACTGCCGTAGATTACCAACGAATTCATGTTCGTTTGTGATTTTATTTGATTGCATGTTTACTAATTCGCCCGCCAGTCGTAGCACTTGGCCATACAGCATCTCTGCCGGTGATGCTCCTATGTTTTCTTTTACGGCGACACGAAGTCCCAGGAGGACGATCGGCAGTACCTCTTTCGAGTGGGGGCTTAAGGTGCTCGGGGGCCTGGGGCGACGACGGCTGAGGGGTCCCCACAAAACGGTGCAACATAAGTTTGCGTACAAAACTAATAAGGGGAATTTCCGGTTATGCTTTTTGCTTTTTTTTTTTTGAAAATTTGTATTCCATTGAACAGTAAACGGACTTTTATTTTTAAACGACGAGACAAATTATTTTTAAATGTATATGTGCTTGAAATTTTATAGAAAGCAATAGAATCCCAGAGAAGAAATTAAAAATGGATAAAAGGATAATCTTACAAAATCTTTCCAAAATTGATAAAAACTTTCGTGAAATTAGGAAAACTTTTGGGGGAGCAAATTCGTCATTTCCAAATGCCATCTTAAATCTCAAAGAAAAACAGAAAATCTTGCTTCGTTACTACGATCTGGCCATTTTCTTAAGCTACCCGAGCAGGAGGATTCGATTGTTTTGCGATCAGTGCATCATAACACTACTCGACAAAAAATGGACCAATCGCGTGCACCTAAAAATAAAAGTGTTTTCTAGACTAACTTTGGCCGCTGAACACGAAACTGAAAACCAAAAAATTGTTGAAGAAGCGTTTTCGAAAAATCTTCGAAAAACGATTTTTTCCTGTTGTTTCAGTTATGAGCACATATCTCCTAAAAGAATTATCCGATTAACACGAGCGTCGTTCAGAAGATAATACCTTAGTGCCTTTTTAGTGATATATAGATTGTCCAAATTCAGATGAGATTTGGGGAAGTTACTGACGGTGAAAGTTGTAACAATGTGAATTTTCGACCAATTTAAAAAATCATAAATTTTCGAATATTTTTTTATAGAAAAAATAAATTATCTTCTCTGGTTTTAAAATCTAAAATGAAATATATATCATACTATTTTAGCAAATATTAAGCCTAACATCAATAGAATTGAAAGAAAAATGATAAAGTTATGATGCAGTGAGTGAAAACACCAACTTTACATTTATTACAGCGTGCGAAACAATTTTTTTTTTGCCGAGACCCATCCAAATTTTGATATAGACGTGAAACTAGAGATAATTTATAGTATTGCTACGATAAGGCACTCTGTGCTGTGCCGTACTGTACTATGCCTGAATGCTTTTCCAAGCATACTTTTAGGCATGCACTTTGAAGTACGGCCAGTTGGCTGTTATTCCGATATGGCTCGCAAAGGTGATGGGCTGTGCTAGAACAATCGAGATGGAGAGTACAACTAGAATGTGCAAGAAACATCGGCGCGATAAGAAAACCAGTATAAAAGCAGCAGTGTGCAGCGCAGAGGGTCGAGTCTGTGTTGAGCAAGCAAAGGGGAAACATGCAATAGTAGTAGGGTAAAGTAGTAACAAGTGTAAATTTGTAAATAAAGTGATTGTTGGTTTTTGACGGCGTTTGCGCTGAATAATTGAAGTAGTTTTCTTTTCAAACACAATCAAAACGAACTTGGATTTTCGTAACAGTATTCTGGCATAGTCAGTATTACATTTTCTGACCCAAAGTCCTTTTTAAAGGACTTTAAAATTTTAAGGGGATACACATTTCAATATAAAATATATGCGGTAGTTCAATGATGAAGATATGGGTATCAAATGAAAGAGGAAAATTGTCCCCTTTTAACTAAATTTTCTATTTTGAAGTTTCAGGACCAAAATATAGTATGTCAGGTATGGAAAACATACATGTTTTGGATTTCAGTCTGTAGATTCATACATCTAAATTTTATTCTATTTCAAAGTTGTCAAGAAAGGTACACAAACCCCTCCCCCCTTGAAAACACTAAACACTTATTGTTAGGTGTATTTTTTGTGTCGAGTAGAAATCTTCAGAAATGTACAGAAATATTTTATAAAACCCAGTAGCAGTGACTTTATAAAAAAAAAAGTCCTGAAAAAACATATTTCCCCTACATAACAGCATGTAAGAAGCCCAGCAGAATGTAAGAAGCCCATATTTAGCTTACTTACAAGGATCATAGAATTGCCTTCGAAAACCGGATTTCCGGGACATGTGTTGTTATCCAACCAATAATTATAATAATAATAATAATAACTGTAAATTTGTTTGACTTCTACAAAGTTTAATGAGGTTAAGTAATTGTGTATGTAATTCACACTAGTTTACAAGCAAACTCTAAGATTGCGATATTTAATTTTTAACTTCGAATTTTGTATTTGCATATTTTTCACAAAATTTTAAGTTAAAAATTGCAATCTTCGAGGGAAAATTTTTTGAAAATTTGCAAACAATTGTTTTTGGTTCTTGCTTTTATTGAACTGAATTTGTTATTGCCATTTCAAAGTCAATTGTCGATACTGTGTCTCTTTCAATTGATAAAAGTGACAAACGACTTAGTCTTTCATCAACCATTGTGGAGCGCAAATAGTTTTTTACAAGTTTCAGTTTTGAAAAACTTGACATTTTTATATAGTTACAAGCTTCTCTCGGGGGCCCCTTACAGCCCGGGGCCGGGGCGGTCCGCCCCTCCGCCCCCCCTCTTAAGCCGCTACTGCCTCTTTCCATGTTGACGTGTGATGGCATGTTATGGCCGCTTTTAGTGATCTATGCCATCTTTCGATCATGCCATTACTTTGCGGATGATAAGCTGTCGTATGGAAGTGTGGACAACCAAGCATTTTGGCAAGTTGTCGAAAGAGGTGAGACTGAAATTGACGCCCCTGATCGGTAGTGATACGAGCTGGAACACCGGGAGATCCATGTGTCGATAAGAGCTTTGGCCACTATATCCGCAGATTGATCGGGAAGCGGAACTGCTTCCGGCCATCGACTAAAACGATCTATTATCGTTAAGATATAGTTGCAATTACCTGATGGAGGAAGAGGGCCCACGAGATCGATATGGATGTGCTCGAAACGATTATCCGGTGGCGTAAACTTTTCGAGGCAAGCGCGATTATGTCTTTGTATTTTAGAACGTTGACAAGCGATGCAGCGCTCAGTCATGAGTTTTATGTCTTTTCGCATGTTTGGCCACACGAATCGTTGAGCAATAAGTTTGGTAGTGCCTCGGACCCCGGGGTGTGAAATGTTATGAAGCAACGAGAACACTGTTTGCCGTTGGGTGGCTGGGACGAATGGTCGGATCCGCCCAGTAGAGATATCGCAGAAAACTGTCACGGGTGTACCTGGATGATGTAGCTGTCGTAACTCCAGTGAGGAGTCTTTCCTTGCGTTGATGAGATTGATATCATCTGCTTGTTCTAAAGCCAACTTCTGATAGTTGATGGTGTTGCGATGTAAAATCTCATCGAGCTCTATACGGGAGAAACAGTCCGCCGGAGTATTTTTTTCGCCTTCAATGTGTATCTAACTGTCGTGCTTGCCGTGGAGATGCTTTATCTTGCCGTTGCTGAAATGTCAGAGGTTTGTGGTCCGTTAACAGAGTGAATTGGCGTCCCTCCAACATATGTCGGAAGTGACGGATGGCTTGGTATGCGGCCAATAATTCTCGATCGTATGTGCTGTATTTCTTCTGCGCGTCAGTCAGCCGCTTGGAATAGAATGCCAACGGTTCCGAGTGGCCGTTTACCATTTGATGTAAAGCGGCACCCAGCGAATTATTGGAGTCATCGACGTGAAGTTGCAGTGGAAAATTATTACCCGGATGTGCTAACAAAACATAGTTGACAAGATCTAGCTTACATTTTGCGAAAGCATCCTCGGCGTCTGTATCCCACTCGATGTGAGTGGTGTCGTTTTTCTTGTTAGATCTAATCAGCTTCTGGCGTTTGATTTTCCCTTGCGTGTGGAATGAATCTGCGGTAGAAATTAATCATCGCTAGGAAGCGTCGCAGCTCTTTTACCATTGTTGGTTTAGGAAAATCTTTTATAGCCTTGACTTTTTCGTGCGTTGGTGAAATGCCCGCTGCGGAAATGTCGTGACCTAAGAATTTTACCGTCTGCTTTCCAAGTACGCATTTAGATACGTTGATTGTGAGTCCATAATCCCGAAGTCGCTGAAAGACCATTTTGAGGTGTTGCATGTGCTCTTCTTCAGTGCGAGAGGCGATACAGATATCGTCTATATATAAAAAAACAAAGTCTAAATCACTTAGAACCTCATGTATAAATCGTTGAAAGGTTTGGCCGGCATTACACAGCCCAAATGTCATGAATTTGAATTCAAAAAGTCCGAATGGCGTCGTGATGGCAGTTTTCTTTACGTCGGCGGGCTCGACAGGGATTTGGTGATAGCCTGTTCCAAATCTAGCTTTGAAAATATTTTTTATTTTGGAAAAAATGCGCAAAGTCCTGTATGTGTGGAATGGGGTATCGATCGGGAACTGTAATGGCGTTTAGACGACGGTAATCCCCACAAGGTCTCCAGTCTCCGTTAGGTTTCCTGACGAGGTGTAACGGACTAGCCCAATTACTGCTCGATGGTTGACATATCCCTTGCTTGACCAAAGCATCAAATTCTTTCTTCGCTACAGCCAGTTTATCGGGTGCTAACCGACGAAATCGTTCGTGAATTGGTGGTCCTGTAGTAACAATGTGGTGTGTAATACCGGCGCGCCGTTGGTTCTCTCGCAACGTTGGTTTCGTGATGTCGAAGTATTGGCGAAGTAACTCTACGTATTGATTCGAGAAGTTGATCGTTGAAATCTTTTCGTTACTAGCCTGCGTTATTTCGGCTATGATGAAGTTGTTCGTTTGCGGGTCAACAATCCTTCGGTTAGCTATGTCGATTGGCAGCCCAAAGTGTTTTAAGAAATCGGCTCCTATGATGGAGCGATTGACGTCGGCGATGATGAATTGCCATCGAAATTTTCGTTTCAAACCCAAATCTAGTTCTAAAGTTTTTGTTCCGTGAGTGCGAATTTCAAATCCGTTTGCAGCAAATAGTTGAATGGTACTTGCTTGTGCGGGTGTTGTTCCATGATCGATGGGTGAACCTCTTCCTAGCGAGATATCGGCTCCCGTGTCAATTAAAAAAGGATGTTTGCTGCTGGAGTCTTTAACGAACAAGCGGCAAAAGAGTGATGTTATTCGTGCTCCAGCCTCGCTTGCCTTTAGTGCTTGCTCGTTTATTCGTTTTTCTTTTGGCGTTCGTCCACGCGCATGGTTGGTGTCATTTCTTGGCTTCTTTACCGAACGTTTGATGATACCAGCACAATAACTCGCCCCGTTGCGGGTTGAAGACTTTGCCAAGTTTGCGATTTAGGCTAGCCACTTCGTTCTGCAACTCGCTGATAGCTTCTTGTGAGGACTTCTCGCTCACCGCGTGAACGGCACTTTCATTGCGATGTGCTTCTATGACTGCATCAGCGATGGAGGCTAATTTTTCGAGCGGGGCCTCAATCGTGGCTAGGCATCCCTGAACACTTACTGGTAGCCGTTGTAGCCATAACATCCTAAGCATGCGGTCGTTCTCGAAACCGACGCTCACGTTACGTAACTCGCTGAGCAGGTGTGATGGTTTGCCATCACCCAGCTGTATACCAGCCACATATTTTTGCAGCCGGGTCGTGTCAGTTTCACTAAATTGTTTAACCAAGGCTTCTTTCACTGCCTCAAATTTACCACTGGCCGGCGGGTTGGTAATTGTGTCGCGAATATGTGTTAATACGTTAGTATCTAACGCGGCGATAATAGTGGAAAACTTCGTTTCGTCGTTCGACACACGATTCGCGCGAAACCAATGGTCCAATTGCACAAACCATAGCGAAAAGTCTTTTTGGTAAACTGGTGGCATGGGTAGGCGAATTGCTGCTACCGTGCCCGAGTCATTCATTATGTAAACTCGCACGCGTATTTACGTCGGGGTCACCACTTTAAAACCACGGAGCTCGAGTTCTGAAAAGAACTAGCTCTGGTTTAGATCTCAAAAAAGGAAACGAGAGTTTGAATAACCACGAGCACAAAAACATTTATTGGTAAAAAGTACCGAACATATGAAACCCGAAACTGATAAACATTGTGAGAATTTCCTTTAGAAATTTGAACAATAATCGAAAAGTAAATATTTCTAAACAATGCACTATGGTCCAGAAGACCGATTTTTTGGCATAAAATCAGGGGAAGGAGCTAGAGCGCTGAATGGCGCATATGGCACATATGCTTTTCATATATTCCTAAGACTTCTGTAAAAATTTGGGCGAAATCCGACCACTGCCACGCCTACTTCTCATATAAATAAAATATTGAAATTTCTTTAATACGTGAATGCTTCAATGGTTGATAAAAACGGAGTTTATTTTATGTAAAAAATAGTAATATAAAGTAAAAAATTTCATATTTTTAATGTTTACTTTAAGGCAAACACAAACGGATTTTCTGACAGCTGCAAATTTGTCTGAAAAAAACATTAAATATATGCATAACTGAGATTTTTGAAAGGAATTACGTTATAACCATACATTACTCCAAATCATGATCATCATCAACTTCCAGCTCAAAAGAATATTCAGAAAACATCTCCATATCGTTGTCCGAATCGCAATTTCTATCATCGAAATCGTGATGCGATGTAGACGCTATGTCTAAATTAACAGGAACGGCAGGCAACTCCAGAAGTTCAATAACTGCATGCGGAATTGTTTGGATTAATCTATTTTTATTTCGACTATTGATGCAGATACTTGACAACAAGGGGTCAGAAGAATCCATAGCTCTGTTAAGCACATCGATAATATTGTTACTTCGTGAATTTTTCCTCGCATGAGCAATACGATCATTTTTGTAGGACTTATTTCTTGCTTCTGATGCATTTTCGCCTAGGCAGCCAACTGGTACTAGTGATGCTTCCATTATTTGTGCAGAATGAACTAAAATTTTATGTACTGTTGGTGACATTGGGTACCAATAATACTCGTACTTTTTAAAATATACATCAGCTGTCTCTTTACAGAAATCATTGAACTTTTTAACGTTAATGCAAAATTCACATGACATGGATACCAGTATTATGTGAAAACGCCTCAATACGTCAATATCAATTTTAGTAATTGATGCAAATAATTCTAAGTTGCCGAACACTCTTCTTGCCGTATTCCCATCGTTTGTTGTGCCACTTCCATTTGACTTAGGTTTGTCAATATGCAATCCCATTTTCTCCCAAAAACTTTTCTGTATTTCCTGTTTTCTTTGCTTAATGGTATTCTTCTCGTCCGGGTCCCTTATTTGCCATTTTCTTATGTCGATTCTATACGAAAGATGTAATATAAATTCCAGAAATCGTATCCATGCATGTAGTGGACTGACACCATATTGCAAGGTGTTTGATTTCGGCTCGAAAACAGGAGATTTTAAATCTGTCACAGACATAAATTGTTTCGGATTTGCACCACAAATAGGACAAGATTGAGTCGATTTTGTTCCAGTTAATATATTCAAAACCTTGCCATCTATCAACGTCATGTTTAGATCATAGTTAATAATAATTTTTGTACCATCTATCAATCTCCATTCTAACGGAGTTAAACTTGATATTTCGAGATCTAATTTATTTTTTTCAGTCAAAATGTGTTCTTTAGTTTCTTTAACGAATTCAATTTTCATTGGTCTGCAAAAGCGTATGGATTGAGGGGTGCGGTTAAGCCAAATGATCTTATTGGAATATGATATTAATTTAAGAGGTATAATTGAGGTTACAAAAAGTGAATGATCAAAGGACTCAGGCGTGCCTTCGTAAAACATCTGTTTAAACATACTTTGTCCTGTTGACCCATCGAAACCGTAGCTAAGTATCAATGTAGCGTTATTTATATCTGTCATTTGTTCAATAACTTCTTGTTGCAACAATAAAATTCTCTTGGCTGTATGATCTACCAGCTTTTGCAACGAAACATGAGCTGAAGTTTCGGAACTCATTATTCCTTCTGGCCTGCAGTGAAGCTTACATTCAATTATTTTATTGTAAGCAGGGTATATGTCGCAGTTACGAGCTTTGTTAAGTAATCGCATGTTTACGTATTGTTGCTTGCTCAAATTATTCTCTAATAAAAATACCAAAGCTTCTTAAGGAGATAACAACTATTGGATTTTGCTTGTCAGAAATAATCAATTTCTTAATTTTTGCCGGTCTGGAGAGGCAAGGGACTCTTTTAATACAAATCGTAAATCACCTTCCTTTGAAGTTCGCGCTGCAGTAGAAGCAGCGTGAACCAGTAGCATAGGGTCGTGTAGTTGTTGCGAAGACACATCGTAAGCAAGTTTTCTTTTCAATCTATCGTTCCCCTCACTATAACTAAGTGACGGTCGTCCTTTTTTACATTTACGACCAGTTAGGAAATTCGTCTCACCGGCTAGCCATTCATTATTGGATTGCTTAAAGCGAGTCAGTGACCTTTGACATTTGATCCATTTTGCATTAATGAATGAACAAATGTTCTGAATTTTCTTTTTGCACGATTCCATTTCATCTACATTTATATTCATTTCATGAGCAATCCAACCCACAACTGCATTTTTATTTTTGTTGTTTTTTAACCATGCATTAAAAATATCTTCGTTTTTGAGGTTAATTGATTCTGAAAACACACATTATTTTGAACATTCGCAAAAATTCGCAGAATTTTAAATTGCCACATGAAAGTACACATTATCACCGTTCACCAGTTAGGTTGTTTAAGGTATCATGGCACGTTAGAAAGGGGAATTTTTAATGATTTACAAAATTATTTATTTTTCAGCTCCTTTATTATCAATCTTTTTGAAAATGTTTTTACAATATGTTGAAGGTTTAAGGAACACAAATACATTTTTTTTTTAGCATATTGTCTGTTATCTAGGTGGAGCTGAAGTCGCGTAGAAAAAAAACACATCCTCCATTGCGGACACTTAATCTCCGGATTGGCTCGACCGATTTAAAAAAAAAATTTTTAGTTCTCTTTATGAACTTATTTTTTACAAGAATCCACCACAATATTGAAGAAAATTTTTTATTTAAAGTACTTTTTCTGGGGAAAAAAGGTGAAAAACGCAGTAAATTTTTGACACTTTTTTTCAAAAAGCTCCTATTCTTTTATTTTTAGCGTTTTTTTATTTTTCTGGTGAATTCCTGTGTCCGAAAGCTTAGTAATTATGAATAGTTTTTGTTTTTTTGTTTCAGATTAGCCGATTCGGAGATTAAGTGTCCGCAATGGAGGATTTGTTTTTTTTGTTACGCGACTTCAGCTCCACCTATATAAGAGACAATATGCTAAAACAAAAAAATTAATTTTGTTTGTGTTCCTTAAACCATCAATATATTGTAAAAAAAAGATTGATAATAAAGGAGCTGAAAAATAAATAATTTTTTAAATCATTAAAAATTCCCCTTTCTAACGTGCCATGATACCTTAGTCAAAAGCCATCGTAAGCAACCAAAGTTTTACTCCACAGAACACAAACACGATTGTTGAATTTACACGACAAAACCACAAACTTATTTGTAATTTAATTTCATTCACAACACTAACTAAACAAATACTGGATATTACGTTTTATACTAAATACTTTCAGAATTATTCTCCCTTTTGGAAAAAAAATTGTTTTGTAATCTTTAAAAATTATGAGCACTTGAACTTAATAATCTTCACACGAAGCACGAAAGACATATGATTGAAAATGTCAACATTAAACGAACGGTAAATAAATAAGGTTGCCACCTGACCATACAAAAATTATTTTTTTGAGATATACAAAGTATTATTAATAATATGCATTAACTATATTTTTTTGTAACGCAAAAAAAAAATTGACTTTATGCCAAAAAACTGGTCCGCTGGACCATAGTGCAATGTGAGAATTCGGAATTTTATAAATAATAACATGAAATAGGGTTGCCTACTGCCGGCGCAACAATATCAATATTTTGCAATACATTATTAATTTCAGGTATAACCGATTAAAAATGTTAATAAAATAAAGCGTTAAATGTTAAGAAAAATGTTGCTTCCTCGCCCAGCCTCGAACCTGGCTGCGAAATTTACGAAGAAAAAAAATTACGAATATCTGATGTGCTGTCTAGCTGTTACACCAAATACAGTACAGTGGACGTCCAGTATAACGAACTTTCCATTTAACGAATTTTCGATTTAACGTCCGGCCAAATTTTTTCCATTGATGGTTCTATATTACGAATGAAAGTGAAATTTGCTATTCGATATAACGAATATTTATGTTGTTTTTCACCCTTCGAATTGTTTTTATTTGAGCATTCACATTCTTTACAATAACAATGAATGTTTGGTTTCGTCAAGTGAACGGTACCTCAATTGTTTTTGTTACGTTAAAACTGTTTGTATGCACTACTGATCATTTTCACAGGATTTGTTTTGCGTTCGGTCGGCTTTTTTCTTTTAAAAATTTAAATTTCAATAATCAATCAAGAGAAATTGCCATACAGAAAAGTTTACTTGCGGTAAAGAGGCAATCGCGCATCGAAGACTTTTTCACTGTACATACATAGCAATATTTGTATTTTGGAAATGCTGGAATAAAACAAGTTATTTGTTTTAAAACTGAATATGTAAGATTTATTTCTTTAAAAAGGATGGTTGAAAACTAAAAAAATTTCGATCGATTTATCGAATTTTTCGATTTAACAAATTGGGGGTACAACATAAGATTCGTTAATCGTTAATTCGCTAAAATCATAAATGTATGTTGCAGAAAAGAATATCAGCAAGCAAGAAAAGAAACGTGATCGGTATAGCTAAAATCATAAATGTATGTTGCAGAAAAGAATATCAGCAAGCAAGAAAAGAAATTCCAAATTAATTCAATCCGGCAAAAGTTCTGGATGAGCATATGCAGCTGTGTGCGTAAAATAGCTTTGCGGAAAAAAGCTGTAATTCAGAGCTTGAAATTTTGGTGCCGTTTTCGTCGTATGAGAGTGAACATCTACTTGATCTGTGGCATAACTGTAGAAACACCCATAGTTTTCGAATCTGAGCGATTTAAAAATCGAAGCAAACATTGATGCAGGTTGAAAGAGTTTTGAAAGATACTTTGAACAACAGTTCAAATTTAGAATACAAAAATTTAACAATAAAATTACAAATTCAATTTTTGGCTTGTGCAAAACTATAGAGGCACTTAAAAAATTAGAAGTCAAACAAACGAACAAATGTCACTTTGAAGAGTATTAGTAGGTCCTTATTTCTTTTAAATCAGCTTGAAAATTTGACTCGACATACTTCTTACAAAGCTCTCATTCATTCTCATTCGAACTTCAAGTTTTAATAATCACTGTTTATAAATCCTCGATCGTGTCTTATGCAAAACAGGAATATCTTGTGCCCGGATCCATGTATTTGGTTCATTGCTTTAACGAAGAAAAGCAATATCCTGTTGAAAAAAAATCTGGTGTTGATAAAAAATGGTAGGAGATTCTTTTGAAATACTGTGCTATATTCTGCCGAATTAATTTGTAAGGTAAGGACAACTCCACTATACCACTAAAACAAAATACTTCTCAAACCATTATGTAACACCACCAAAGAATCGTTTAGAAAAATTGCGGGGTTCCTTGTACAAATTGCTCTAGTAAGAATTAAGTCCTTCGTAATCGTCGAGCTTCGACTTTTTCTCAGTAAAATGAGAAAGGATCGTAGGCAAGTAGTGTAGTTTGTGCATCAGTGTATTGAATAAGTAAAAGTGGCATGTTTTTGTTCTTAGAACTAAAACTCTTAGTATTGACGAACAGTGGCTGGAGCCGCTTTGTCCACAAGCGCGCTGCAGTTGCGGCCGGACGAAGGGATCAAATTGCATTTCGATGCAGCTGAGCAACAGCCAAAGTTACGTAGCGGCATCTCATTCGCTGGATGGAGGGATCTGTATTTTGTCGTCGAACAAGAAGGAAAGGTGCTATTTAATTTTGTTTGTTTTTTATTCTTCTGGATAACTACGGCAGAATCATCGTCAAGTGTCACCGTGACTGTAAAAACGGAATGCTGGCTGTGTGCTGAAGTTGTCTTGCACGTTGCAGCATAATGGTTGAGTAGTTGCACCAGTGGGGCTACTCTGTAATGCGATGCGAAAGCGATTCGAAAGGCAATAGGTTCTCTGTATCGCTTTCGCATCATTGAAAAACGGTCCTTATTTTGTTTCGAGAGTAAGTTGGCATTACTAGCGTCGAGTGTCATAAAATGTAAACATAATAAAGCAAAACAAGTGAAACGAAGAAAATAAATTTAAATTTAAAAGTTTTGTCGCAGTAATTTGATCAGGGATTGTCTAGCACTTTGGGATAGTGACAATGACAATGAGAGGATTCAGCGAAATAAAGAAAGAATTCTCTTTGTGATAATTCCAATATTATGAAACTCAGTGAATCTAAGTAGTTTATAATGATGCAGTTATACTTTGTTACAGTAACGTAGGTCTGTTTTACAGTTTTGTAAAAAAATGTTCGTCTTAACAAGGATGCTTTCATGTATGTCCTGAGCAGCATTGAAAACGAGTCCGCACAGCAAAGGTCCACCGCTATTCCTGCAATTGTGAAGCTATCCACAGCATTCCGTTTCTTTCTCAGGCAGGATACCAACACCAAATTGGTGAAGATCGATACTTGTGTTTGGCTCAGCAATCAGTTTCGAGTTGCATTTGGGCAGTTTGCAAGGCAATCGAAAAGATCCTATGTCCAAAGCATATTGTGTTTGAAATGTCCGAACAGGAAAAAAGGCGTGCGAACAAACTAAACTATTTTAGGTAACACTAATTTATTAAAATTAACACTAAACATTTACCTTCTTCCATCCCGTCACATCACACATTGGTAGCCCGGCACTATTAAGATCGGCAGCTAACCGTTTCTACAAGTTGTGTGACTCTGCTTTTGCATCCTCTGTTTTAAGTTGACCTCTACTTAAATCAGGATGTGCCTCCATAAAATCAACCATGATTTTAAAATGAATTTGCTGATACTGTTTCTTTGAAGCCTCCCTGCAAAAATTTGTTAGTTTAATGTACAATACTTACAGAAAATATTCTTTTTAACTTACATTTTCGTACGCTGCGTTCGTAAAATAACTCGAATGAAAAGTTTAACAATCGCGTTGTTTTGACATTAAAAATCGAAATACGCAGTGCTGCCAATGCGAAAGGGGAACATCGACATGCGAAAGTAGCAAATTTCAATGCGATTGTCGCATTTCAGAGTACTAAGCCTAGGCGTATACGGAGACGCAGGCCGCGTAAGGAGCACAGCTCAACGCAGTTCAGTTTTTTGTAACTAATGCAGTACCATAAGACAGCGACATAGCCGCTTGCGGTGGAGAGACGTGCCTGCGCACGTTTTTGTAGTTGAAATACAGTTTTCTACGCGCAGCCTATATGTTCTCTTACAAATATTGAAAAACCATTTTAAAAAGTGCGTGGACATCCGATATTACACCCATATTATATTATATAAGTTCTATTTCAAAGTCTGATATAGAAAAAGAACTCATATTCTTGGGTCTATGGAATGAATCCGGAACACGTGTGCTGGTTTTACGGGATTCGTATACGCTGTTCAAACATTTGCTGCGTAACACAGTTTCATTTGCGCTGCGCTGCTCTGTGCTGTGTTGCGCGGCCTGCGTCTCCGTATACGCCTAGGCTAAGTGTGCGAATGCGATACACTTTATGTTCGCATCGCATTACAGAGTAGCCCCCCAGACATGGGGCCTCATTGTCATTCATCCATTCGGAAAAAGTGACTGTTGAAGATATTTTAAAATTTTGTATTGCCTTATATCTATTGTTACAACTGGCAGTTATAATACACTGTTTCTCGTAGCTTTGCTCACGGTGACTTCGTAATTAATTTTTAAAATATCTGATAATTCAATGAACGCTCCATACCCCTAATATATCAAAACCAAATATAATGTTACGCAAATTAGTTCTGTAGGCTTGTTCGTATCTGTGGATTGTACAATTTAAAATAAAATACACTTCAATCATTAAACGCAGTCAAAATAAAGCCATCACTTTATAAATTCCAAACTTTACTGTCTTTACACTTGTCACCTATTGGAATACTCCCTGAACAAATTCGTCGCGGAGCGGAGTAAATGAAACGAGGGGAGTTCGGTTTTTGGGTATTTATTCGTCGACTTACGAATAGCGAATAACTAAGAGCACAATAAACCTTAAACGACACAAACGGCCAAAGCCGGGGAGCAGAAAATTGGGGGAAACATGAGTACAAAAGGACAAGGAAAGGAAGGGATTAGCCTAGGCGTATACGGAGACGCAGGCCGCGCAACACAGCACAAGGCAGCGCAGCGAAAATTAAAGTTTGTGAGGCAGAAAATATGTGAACTGCGTATACGAATCTCGTAAAACCAGCACACGTGTTCCGTATTCATTCCATAAACCCAGCAATACGAGTTATTTGTCTGAATTAGACTTTGAAATAGAACCTATATAATATAATATGGGTGTAATATCGGCTGTTCACGCACTTTTTCAATTAGTTCTTCAATTTTGGCAAGCTAATGTGTCGGCTGCGCGTAGGAAACTGTATTTCAACTACAACGCGACGCAGTTGTGCGCAGGCACGTATCTCCGCCGCACGCGGCTATGTCGCTGTATACGCCGTTATACGGTACTGCGTTATTTACAAAAAACTAAACTGCGTTGAGTTGTGCTGCGTGTGCGGCCTGCGTCTCCGTATACGCCTAGGCTTAGAGGTGGGATCGACAGATCACTAAACACAGCACTCATTTAGACATCGCGGCCGCCATTGCATATTGCAATTACATTATGCCGCGGGCCAGACGGACGAGGACTCCGTGGTGCAGCTTTTGCGGGTGCGGGTGTGCCGTCCATCGACGCCTCGTCCTCGAGGAAGTACTACTGCAGCGGTTGGCGCGTAGTCACTGACCTGCAAGTAGTAAAAGATATCAGTTATTTGGACATAACAGTATTGAGGCTGACATCGTGGGTATGGGAAATCGTGGCTAAGCTGCGGGGTTCGCTAAAGCTACAGTCGTGGGAATATGGAGGTATATAAATTTGGCCGAGTTGCCACTTTTTAGGGGAAGTGAGAATTTCGAGAGGGTTCGAGGGCTGTTTATAAACAAGGCCAACTCCGCTCGGGATAATTGTGTGCTCGCAGGGCTCGAGAGAAGCAGGAGTACCGACCGAAAATGTCGGTTTTCTCTTCGAGAATTGCTCTTTGGTCCAGAATTGTAACTGTGTGAGCATGAGAATTTCTGTAGCCGTTCTACCCGAGAGGTAGATCTTGAAGTTTATACCCGAGTAGTCCGACGTCTGCGGGATTTGCAGCGCTTGGAGCAGGTCGCACTGGAGTGGCTACTGACCTCTTTTCGGACCCGGGATGGGAAAGGTGTAATGAGGAATTGCGAGGGATTGCAATTTGAGCCAGTTGTTGGGGGTGCGGAACGAATGGTGTCAAGCCAACGCTCTTGTCGAACCCTTTTTCTCCGTCTCATTAGAGGCGAAAGCCATCCTGCGGGGTCGAAACGTTTGGCAACGGAGGGGGAAATTTGCCAGTTTGAGAATGGGTTTGCGGGAGTGGTGGATTCGAAGTGATTTTCCATTATTTCCTGGGGTGGAAACCCTACGGGATTGAGGGCGGCAATCACTTGTGAAAGGGCTTTCGTTAAGGCGGGAAGGTTATTTCGAAGGGCGGGACCAGTATGCATATGGCGATTTGGTACCTCTGTGGCACATGGCAAATGCAAAGAAAGGGGGTACTGGACCGCTTAATACCCAACCGAATACTGTATGCGGAGCAAGTAAGCTATCCGGTGGATACCTTCGAGCATGATCTGTGGGATGAGATCACTGCCAATCACTATATCGATCTGCGCTGTCTTGAAGGGATTTGGATCAGCGAGATCTAACCTGGCGAAATCTTTCAAATTGGGGGGGGGGGGGAGGGGGGGTTTATATGAAAAGGTATGATCAATTTCGTAAGCTCTTGGAGCACGATAGCTTGCACGGGGAGTTTCGTGCTCGTTTGAGGGATTGCCAATGTCAAGAAGCAAATGTGATTGGCGTTTTGAACAATCTGACCGCCCATGGCCGAGATATGGAAGGGGGATTTCTCGACTGGCAATTTGAAGCGTTTATGGACCTTCGAGGAAATGAAGGTACGCTGAAAGGCTTGGTCGATCAACGCTCGAACTTTGAACAACTTTTCTCAATGGGCAAGGGTTTGAGTGCCAATATTGGAGTGTAGGGCTTGTACTTGGGGCGTACTTTGCCTGGAAGATGTGCGGGCATGCGCATCCGAAAAAAGGGAATTAGTTGCGGAGTTGTTGTGCGTTCGTTTTGGAGCTTTTGCGACCTGTGGAATGGTCGAATGTGAAGCATGAAGTGGTGCTTCCTTTGACAGTATACGCACGTAAAATTGCTTGTACAATCTTTAACAAGGTGAGACAAGACAATTCACGCAGAGATTGTGCTTCTTTACGTATTTTAATCGACTCTGGGGGGTGAGTCTTTTCAAGCTCTGGCAAGTCGTTACGGGATGGTTTGCGTTGCAGAGTTTGCACGCGAAGTCCTTTTTCACTTCAGTGAGAAAGTTTAGGGATTTATGTGGCCGATTTGGGAGGACATTGAAGGTAAAGGGTTGTGATTTCGGCTTAGCGGGGCGAATGCTTTGCAGCCGTTCAACTACCTCGTATCTACCAGTCAGGAACTCATCCATTTGCGACCAGGGTGGCAGATTCGTCCGGGATGTCAATGATTGCTCCCATAGAGCGAGTGTCTCTTGGAGCAATTTGGTACAACATATTTAAACCAATAGCGGATCTCAATTGTCAGTGTCTACGGCCTGAGAATTGAGAACAGACAGACAATTGTTTATAGTGCTCTGGATCCGCTGTAGTGTCTCACTATTTTCGGTGTGGGCAGGAGCGATCTAATTTGGGTGTCAACCAAGTGCGTTTATTTTCATAACGGGATTTTAGGGCTTCCCACGCGAGTCCAAAATTCTCATCGGTTAATGCATATTGCTTTACAATAGCACCGGCTTTTCCTTGCGTTTTGTATCGAAGGTGATACAATTTTTGGGCTGGAGTGAGCTGGGGGTGGTTAATGTAAATCGCAGTAAACATGTCCCGGAAGGACGGCCACTGCTCATAGCCCCCGAAAAAGGTTTCGGTATCGCAAGGTGGAACTTGTAGGCAAATGTAGGATGTATTTGCTGGTCTTAGGGGTCGAACCGGTTCCATATGCGCAGCGGGCTGGGGGGGACTGAGTTTGGAGGATCTCAATGATGTCCAACATCTGAGCCATGCACAACTCGTATTGGTCTGTGCAGGCGTCAATCTTTTGCCTAGCCGACTCTTTGAAACCGTCGGGCTGGCTGTTGTCTTCAGCAATGAAGACTGCCTCATGTGCGCGCATTAGCCTCTCCCATTGGGC
The DNA here is from genome assembly GCA_964056695.1 of Melieria picta. Lineage (NCBI taxonomy): Eukaryota > Metazoa > Arthropoda > Insecta > Diptera > Ulidiidae > Melieria > Melieria picta. The sequence goes on along the minus strand of OZ057400.1, from coordinate 46,655,659 downwards.
TTGCAGATTTTTCTGCTTAATTTGAACCAGGGATTTGGTCAGATCCTTAATGGGAGCCGATGATAATTGTGTGCATAATTGCACGAGTCTATCGGACTCGCAAATGAATTTTGAAACACTGGGATCGGTTGCTTTGGTGGTAGGGAGTTTGGAGCGCGTGTTGGGTGGCTCCCGAGTGACAGGAACTGTCAAATGTGTTTTAGATGACTTTGCGTATCTGGAGGATGGGTCTCCATTGTGATACCTTGTCGTTTAGGGGATCGCTCAACAGGCATATTAATTGGAAAAGCTCGACAAAAGGTAGAAATTTTTAAATCTAAATTTGAGTTGTAGGGGATTGACCGCGTCCGCGCGAACGATAATTACAAAAGAGAAGAATTGGGAATGAGAAAATTCGTTTAAACGAATTTGTATTTTTGTCGAGCAAAAAAGTTTACACCTGTGTGTGTAAACGTGTAGGGAAATATATACAGAAATTTGTATGTATGGGATACAAGCAAAATTTGTGTGTACGTGTATTGGGAATGGATGTATAAAATAATTATAATGCTCCAAATGTAAACGTGTGTAGTCAAATGTATATACAATTTTGTCTTTATTTGTGAAAAGTGAATTTATTTGTATGTGATAACGTGAATTAATACTTATGTGTATGTAAGGTTTTTTTTTGTTTGTTTTCTGACGGAGGTGGCAAATCTTCGGAAGATACCGGAACTCCAGTTCGTCGGCATGCCGGATTCCTACCGACTAAAAACCACCCCTGCGGAACCGCCTTCCGGCATCTCTTCACAGGGGAGACGTCGCCTTATCCTGGCTCTTCTGCTATACGACGTTCGTTTGCGCGTCTACTCCTTTCAATCTCGCGCTGTCTCACCATGACAATTTTTGCCCCCTTTGTGTATGTGTATGTATGTTTTTTTTTCTGTTTTTTTAACGAGGAGGGAAGCATCGAAAGCCTCAAGTAGTGCGGGACTTTAAACAGCTAAACCCTCCTCTCGTCCGGACGGTTTGCCCTACTGGGACCACCGTGAGGTATTACGTCAGGAGGACGTCGCACTGTGGCTCGGTTTGCCATTTTTCGTTGCAAAAATCATAACTTCTGAACCAATAAAGATATTTTAAAAATGTAAATTGCATCTGAAAGTGTAATATCCAAGCTTTAAAATGAGCAAAAAACAGGGTGCCACAGTAACAGGGGGCTTTAAAATTCGTTGCCAAAGTTAAGATTTACTAAAATTTCATACTACAATGAAATTACTTTTTTGTTTACATTAAAAAATTAATTTTTGTATATATTTTTTCTAATAAATTGATATAATTTCTTGATTCATACGTTATTTTTTTCCAAACAAATTTTTTTTTTCAAAGTTACTTTTTTTCAAAATCGCTATCTACGCTGGAAGGAATGTCCAATAATGAAACCATTTCTAAGCTATAAGTATCTGTAAGTTCTTTTTGTGATCTTACAGATCTCATAGATGAAATAACTGTATCAGAAGAAACTGCTAACATGTTGAAAAGGTCTTAATTTTGTCTAGCTCGTGATAATTTGCAAGTGTTTATACATCTATACCTTTTGTAGTCCTTATTTTTGCATTCTTGAGCTTCTTCAGACAATTCCCCAATTGGTAAGCACTGGTATTCTATTAAATCCTTTCCATGTGCTAAAATTGTATGTACCGTAGGAGTAAGTTTCTTCTCTGATTAACTCAATCGAGGCTGCAATCGAGTCTGCTAAGTTTCAGTAAAGAAATGGCTTGCGCTTGAACCAGATAGCCGGTGCCACGCCTCCTTGTTTAATACCCGCACCTTTCCCTCTGTCGAAAGATATTGTAACGATAAGACAGTTTGTCGATGTGCAAAGCAACCCTGTCGCTACGCGCCGTGCTATAATTCGACCTGGCAATGATGGCAACTTCTAGTCCAACCTGGCAATGATGGCAACTTTTAGTCCAATCTGGCAATGATGGTCGCGATCATCATGGAAACCTTTAGTCCACTCCGGAATGTGCGAGAACGATCTGCGCGATGGCCGGACAGGTATAAAAGACAGCCGGGAGCGGCGCAGCGAGTCAGTCTTGGTTTGACAAGTGAAGGTGCCACACGTAAGCAAATAATTAAGCGTAAAGACAGTAAAGTGTGAAATTGGTGAAATAAAGTGATTGTTGGTTGTTATTGACTGCGTTTGAGAAATTAAGTGTGTTTTTATTCTAAACTGCACAATCCAGAGATACGTACTAGCCCACTGGAACTAGCATTTGTAACATTTTGGTGTCAGAAGTGGGATTGTGTTATTGAAAAAAAAAACTAATTATAAAACGCAGACATGCTTAGACTGGAGCAACTGAAGGTGGACCAGCTGAAGAAGGAGCTGGCCGCTTGGAATTTGCCAACTGTTGGCGGGAAGGTGGAGTTGCAGCTGCGCTTGCGAGAGGCGTGTGAATCACGAGGCATCGATTGGACTGCGCACGAGTTCGGAACGCAGGAGCTAGAGGCGTCGGGCAAAGTGGAGGAATCGCCTGCGGGTGCTGCGTCGATGCAAAGTACGGCTGCAGCGGCTGCCCCACCACAAGCCATGGACATGAGCCAGCTAATGGTCGCAATGGAAGGCATGTTTGAGGCTTCCAACCGGAAAATGGAAACTGCGAATCGGGAAATGGCAGAGCGAATGGAAAACAAGCTTCAGGAAAATTCTGCGCGCTGGGAGCAGAAAGTGGAAGAAATCGCCAACCAGTTAAATGTGAAGGTGGAGCACCTGGGAACTCGAGTGGAACACTTGGATAAACGAGTCGACGATCTTGATGATTCCCTGAACAAACGAGTTGATAGTCTGGAGGACTCGATGAACAGAAAAATGGACGAGCGGCTTAGGGAGGTACAGCCGCGAGAATGGTTGCCGCCGGTTCCGGAAAGTGTTGCCACCCGAGCAGAAGTGCCTACTTATGATGGGACTACGCCGTTCGATACATTCAAGCTACAATTCGACCTGGCTGCTCTGGAAAATCAGTGGACCGATGTAAGGAAAGGTCGGAGATTGGCGCTGGCTCTAAAAGGTGCTGCGGCTGAGGTAATAAAATCAGTTCCAGAATGTTTAAGAAGTGAGTACGAGACCGTCATAAGGGCGTTGGCAGCGAAGTACAGCGACGAGCACAACAGAACGCTGTACTACTGTGAGCTGAAGAACCGCAGGCAAAGAGCCAACGAGGCGCTGCAGACATATGCAGCAGACATTGAGCGGCTCGCACAGTTGTGCTACCCAAAATTCGGCGCTGAGGATCTCGAGAGGATGAAGATCGAGGCGTTTATTGAAGGTCTTCATGATCCGGAAACACGTCGCAGTGCGTTGATGATGGGCAAGCCGACATTTAAGGAGACGGTGACCAGCGCGATGACATATGAGGCGACATGGATCGGGGCCACTCGGTATGCACCTGCAAGGATACGCCAAATCCAGCCAGACAGCGACATTCCGATCCAGGCCATAAGCTCTGAGACACCGGGCAGGCCACGGGTGGTCTCCACTAAAGTTGTTTGCTGGGTATGTGGCAAGCAGGGTCACATATCACGAGACTGCCGCCAACGAAAGAGGCGTTCCCGTTCTCGATCGCAATCGCCTGAAGCGAGGAATGCTGACAATCGAGGCTCAGCCAACAAGCGCAGGGCTGAGGACGAGGAGCCGTTAAACTAAAAAGGGTCAGCCCAAAGGGGCGTGATCTGATCCCTACAACCTGCTGCCCCACCGTCCTTGTCTCGCAGTTGAAACGACAACCCAACAGCTTGACGATTGAGGGAAAGATAGATGGAAAGTTGTTCGTGTTGACACTGGATACTGGAGCGTCATATTCGATCATAAAAAGGAAGCTTCTGAAGAACTGGGAACCACTGCATGGCATACAGCTGAGGACTGCGACTGGCGAGCGTGCGCTGGTAAGAGGGAAAGTAACAAAAACAATTGCTATCGGCACCAGCAGCCTGGAGCATGAGTTCATCGTCGCGGATATAATGGACGACGTGATTATCGGCGTGGATTTCATGATTAGGCACGGTTTTACGCTGGACCTGAAAGAAAATGTGCTGAGGTATGCCAATGTTGAATTCCCCCTGCACACCGGCTATGAGCGAAGCGTGGCGGTAAGGAAAGTTGTCTCGTGTCAACTCCGGAGGATACCAGCGAATTCCGAGGCGGTTGTGTGGGCAAAGGTAGACGAGGACGATGGCACAAGTCGGCTGTGGGTCGTAGAAGCACCGAAACAAGGACACGACCACATCATCATCGGACGTACATTAGTGAAACCTAAGAATGGCAGAATACCAGTCAGAATACTGAACCCCCTGAATGCACCCAGATATGTCGGGAAAGATGAGGTAATTGGCGAGTGTAGGGAAGCCGTAGCAGTGGTCAATTGCGAGAGTAGCCCACCCGGAGGAAATAAGAAGAGCGGTTTTAACATGGACGTCATACCGCAGGAGAATCAGTGGAACAGCGAATTGACGGCCAATCAGAAACATTGAATGTCGAATTTTTAACGTGAGTGCCGCCACAGTGTGGCCTAACCCCACGGTGCTCAAAAGCACAGCGTATCAAAATTAAGCATTGATAAGCGCCCCGAGAGCAAGCTCCCGGTACCAATTGGGTTAATGTAAATGGACATTACCCCTCCTTGGGAGGGATCGAGGCCTATCTAAACCTCTGCCGTGCTATGGGTCCGGCACCCGGTTGTAAACGCAACTCCACGCCGAGACGAAACTCTACCCGCATTTGGGTGTTAAACCACGCCACCACGAAACTCCCCGAGGGGGCCATTCCCATGATCAGGCTGAAGCACAAGGCTCCAGGGGCACCCTGATTCCCGTGGTACCAGACAAAGCCTCTGGTCAGACTTCGTAGCCGTGCTACTACCAGTTGAGCCCCATTTAGCTCGTGGACTGGTGACCACCACACCGCACTTGACTCCATTCACGTGCGCACTCAAACAGACCAGCCCCCTCGCCCACTCACACATTCACACTTGGCAATACACTAAACTGCCGTCGCCGCCGAAACACAGCATTCGCATAATCATTCATTATGGCAATCAGCTGGCTGGTGGAGAGTGCTTCACGCACACACCACACACCGTCCGTCCGACTAATCCCCATCCGCCCTAGATCCCTCAAATCTGAGTACAACGGGCACTCACACAACACATGCAACCAATCCTCACGCACAGCCCCACACATACACTCAGCACTTGCACTCAGGGCTCTCTCATGCAAAAATGCATTGAGTGACCCGTGTCCGGTGAGTAGGAACCCAAGGCTCAAGCCGAAACCGAAATCCTTGAGCCCTACCACGAACCTCACGTCCCGTATGTACTCATAGGTCGTTCTGCCATGAGGACTTTCGTCCCAACGTTGCTGCCAACGTTGCAGAACACAGTCCTGCAGTATTCGCTTACGCTTCATACTGTCAGCACTCTCCACACCTTCGCCTTGCAGCCACTCATACTGCAGCAGCACCTCTCTGTTCCCCCTCCTTAGCCCGAAGCCCACGGCACGCCGTATGACTACGAGATCCAGAGGAGCCGCACCCATCAACACCTGCAATGCATCTGTTGATACAGTGCGGCACACAGGCATACAACCTAACAACATAACACGCTGAATAGACAGCAAGTGTTTGCGGCCTACAACCGTCGCGGCCAATTCGTGCCATGCCGACGCTCCGTACGCAGCACAAGCTACGAACAGACCGTGGTAAATGGTGCGAACTGCGCGTCGGCCGAGTCCCCAGTCACTCCTGAGTATCCGGCGCACCTGTCCCATCATACACACAACCCTCTCTTTCAGCCTGACCAAGTGGGGAGCAAAACTCAAACGCTCGCCAATGGTTAGCCCCAAGTACTTGACTTGCGTCTCATACCGGAGGCCAACACCATTCACACGCACAATGGGCGGACGACTGCGAGCCAATTTGCCTTTCAGCAGCATGGTCACAGTCTTGTCCATTGCCACATCCACACCCACCGATTCACCCCATTCACACACCATGCACATATATTGCTCCCCCAAGCGCTCTACATCCGCTCTTGATCTGCCCTCCACAAGGATAAGCAGATCATCCGCATACGCACAACACTTGCATACTGCTGCCAGACGCCGCAGTAGTGGATCCATCATGTAGTTCCATATATATGGACCACAGACGGAACCCTGCGGGCATCCTCGAGCCACATCTATTTCAACCCGTTCATTCTCCCCAATCACACATGCCTTCCTGTCTGAGAAATAGCTCTTCCAGAGAGCTGTTTGCAGGCAGTCGGCATGATTCAGACGTTCTACCACTTTATCCCAGCGCAGGTGATCAAACGCCCCCCTAAAATCTACAAACACACCGAGAACATAGTTCTCGCTACTGTCGCTCACCACCGATTTAGCGTACAACCACGCATCTTCCACGCCGAGTCTCTTTCTAAACCCAAACTGCCTATCCGACAGCCCACCCAGTTGCGCCTGAAGCCGATCCACCATAATCCTTTCCAGTACTTTTCCAAGTACTGGTAGGAGGCAGATGCCCCGATAAGAACGGGGGTTAGTCCTAATCTTATCAGGAGACTTCAGGAGCACCACGACCCTAGCTATTTTCCACGCGAGTGGAAAATAAGCCTCACTAAGGCATTTCTCATAGATGGCCTCCAGGTACTCCGGAATGACTTTGTACAAAGATTTGCACATCTCGCCAGTCAAACCATCGACACCCGGTGACCTTCTAGACCTAACCAGGCCAAATGCATACGCTAGCTCACCGTCTTCTAATGGCTCAGCAGCTGCCACTTGTGCTGGTGGCGTCTGCTGAACCGCCCTAGGGAAGAACTCGGCTAAGAGAACGTTCACACTGTCCCTCCATGTTGATGTCATAGTGTCACCAACACGGAGGGCGCTCACATCCACCTGCTTCTTCCTAGATCGGCAGATCCGATAGACATGACCCCATGGATCATCTCTATGGTCTGCCACAAACTCCCGCCAATTATCTTCCTTCACGCGAACAAGCATACTCTTATACTCATTCATGCACCTATTGAAATCACACCTGCGCTGGGCCAAGTGCTCAGAATTGGTCGCCCGGGCGCGCTGAAACTTTCGTCTCAGTCGCCTGACCGACCTCCTCTTCGCACTCAGCTCACTCGTCCACCACTTCACCCGCCTCTGATTCACTCTCTCCCATTTTTGAAGCATGCTGTCATTCACGCGCCAGACACACTCGTTAAGTCGAGCGACCTGGTCGTCCACATCCATGCTCTCAAACTCACTAAGTGGCACTTCAGTGACCACTTCACGTACATGGAAACCGTAGGTTTCCCAATTCACACCACAGGTGCGCCATCGCCTATCGCACACACCCGCCCTTTCATTCACACTGTGGGCAGGCACAGCAATCACAATTTCAATCAAATTGTGATCACTTATGCCCCACCCACCACGGACACGCCAGCTGAATTCAAACATTCTGCTCGCTGCCCCATTCACAAGCGTCACGTCGATGTCACTCACCCCTCTAGGCCCGTCAAACGTATACCACTCACTTGGTTCGTTGAGAACAACAATGTCTCGCGGAACCAACCATTCACTCATTGCCTCACCCCTACTGTGGCTCTGGTAACCGGCAGAAAGCCGGGTTACCTTGCTGAACCACAGCGGAGATACGGCATTTGCATCCATACCTATCAGAACAGGTGTGCCTCCTGCTAGACGGAACACCATGTCCAGATACTCCAAGTAGGGCTCTAGAGGCTCACCATACTTGCAGTATACACTGCCCACAATCAATTCGCCAATGTGCCCTTGTACACTAACACAAACACCATACTCATTCGCACACACAACCATACAGTCCAGATGGACATCATTCACAATTACAGCCGCATTTGCCCTGGTGTCAGAAAAGACCCGCATTGCTGCAGGTATTCCCCGCACGACACCATTGGTGGCGTACGGTTCCTGAACCAGGGCAATGGCACTGCCACATTCAGCCAAACACGCACCTAACTCACACATCACGGCATACGCGCCCTGACAGTTCAATTGTACTGCCTGCAGACTCATTAATGACGAGCCTGCGCCCTGGCCAGAATTTGGCTGTACGCCGGGCAGTCGGTGGACATCATATAATGTCCAGCCGGCTTGCCCCGGAACGCGCAATTCCGGCAATGTAGCTCATTGCTGCATTGCTGGACGCGATGACCGCTCTGGCCACAGCGCCGACAAACGTCCGCTTTCATCCTACACTCAGCCACTCTGTGGTCAAAGCTCAGACATCTGAAGCAGCCAGGCATCGGCATGAAGGGCCGCACGCGAAACGAAAACCACTTGATGTAGCATCTCTCCGCCTCCAGAAGGGACGAAAGCAAGCCTTCGTTCCCTTCCAACACGACGTTGGATGCTCCACCAGAGCCAGCGGTCCACGGGCGACTCACCATGCGGACGCCTTTCTTAAAGGCAGCCGGGCTTATGCGCTCCTTGAGGTTTAACTCATAGAGCTCCTCCATGAATTCATTCGGAGAAATCTCCGAGTGAACCCCATGGATCACAACCCTCGGGCCTAGCTTCTCATTCGCCGCCACATCAAGCCCAAGCTCGCTCAATTTGGCGTTTTTGGTCAGCTTCTCCGCTTCGGCCTTGGAGGGGGTGCGAATAATCGCACCGCCACCACGCAGTGGCTTCACCGTGTGAACCCTCACGCCCAGAGAAGGACCCGCCTCCTTGACGACCTTGGTGGCCACCTCTTTCCCCGATGCCTTCGCATCACGGCTCCGGATAACGACGGACCACGTCTGCGCCGGTTGCACAGTCATGGCCTGCGCAACCGGTACAGGGACCGGCACCGAAATAGCGGCCGCCTGGGGGGCGCCCACACGCACCGCACCCGGCGCCGGCATGGCCCGTGAGGCCGGAGCCCCCGCAAACTCCAGGCCAGCGATGCGGCCCTTCAGGGTGGCATTCTCGGCCACGAGCTTCATGAGCAAGAGCTCATACTCACCCGTGACCTCAGCCACCTTCCCCATGGCGACGGCGCTAACACCATCCAGTCCAATCACAGCAGCCATGACGCGCGCTGTGATGGCCTTCAGGGCAACCACCGACGCCGGCGCCTCCAACGCAGGTGGCCCCTGATCAGCAGCCGCCGCCTTCACCCCCTTCTTCTTCTTCCGTACTACCGAGCACGACGCTTCCGACACCTCGTCATCAGCCGCGGCGACGGGTACGACCGCACCCGCCTTCACGGCCAACGACTTAGCGCCTTTCGCGCTCGTGCTGGCCTCATCCACGCTCATCTCTCCTCCTACAATGTCGGCGGGCGGAGCCGCGCGCCTTGGCGACCTGCCTCCCCCGGGCAAAGCCGCACGCCCAAGCCCTACCCCGGGCGAAGCCGCGCCACCACGTCCTTCTTCGGACGAAGCGCCACGGCCTAGCCCCACCCCGGGCAAAGCCGCGCGCCCCTTGCCGGGCGAAGCCACATGCCCAACCCTCTTACGAGGGGGCGACCGGACGTCCGCCGACACTGACTCCGCATCGGAAGACGTCATGTCGGTCGTTTCACGACCGGACGGCTCCCGGGCAGAGTCCCCTGCCACACTCCCCTTGCGCTTAGGGCGCCCCATTCACTCACTACTTACACTAACAACTAACACTAGACTATTTATTCTATTAATCTACAACAACAACAACAGTCACTCAACTCAAGTAGTTGTTGTTGTACAACAACAACCACACACACTGCAAGTGCCTTACGGCTACTTGCTTGAGCACAGTCAAGTACACAAACAATGCACACAAGCACCTTACGGTAACTTGTTTACACTTTTGTGCACACTAACAATTCACACACAAGTTACTTACGGTAACTTGTTTACGCAAAATGCGCAAAAATGCGCACAACAAAAATTGCACACAAGTTACTTACGGTAACTTGTTTACTAACCTACGCACGCTTACCGCTACTGCTAATGCAACAACAATTGCACACTTGGAACGCACTAATCACGCACTCGAAAAAAGCACTCGCAAACACGACCGCACTGCTCGGTGTCTAAATCGACACTAGTGGCCAATCAGAAACAGAAGGCGAGGTCACTCCTGCAGCACTATGGGTCAATATTTGCGGCAGAAGCAGGCGGAAGAACAGCCATAGTGAAGCACAACATCGCCACCGGAAGCGCAAAACCGATCCGCCAACCGCCAAGACGAGTTCCTCTGGCCAAGAGGGAGGAGGTCACAAAGTTGATCGAAAACATGCGGAAAGAAAAGGTCATAGAGCCTTCTTCGGGCCCCTGGTGCTCGCCGGTCGTGCTGGTCAAGAAAAAGGATGGCAGTACCCGGTTTTGTGTGGACTATCGGAAGCTCAATGATGTGACCAAGAAGGACAGTTATCCACTACCTCGGATCGATGACACCCTGGACACACTGTCAGGCACGCAGTGGTTCTCCACGCTCGACTTACGCAGCAGCTATTGGCAGGTAGAGCTTGCGGACAAGGACAAGGAGAAAACGGCTTTCAGTGTTGGGGATGGTTTGTGGTAGTTCACCGTCATGCCGTTCGGACTCTGCAACGCACCAGCAACATTCGAGCGGCTAATGGAACGCGTTCTAAAAGGGCTGCATTGGCGGACGTGCCTGGTGTACCTCGACGACACAATCGTGATGAGTAAAAGCTTCGACGACCACCTGGGAAAGCTAAAGGAGGTATTCGAGCGGATACAAAAAGCCGGGCTTAAACTCAACCCAAAGAAGTGCTCGCTGTTCCAAAAAGAGGTCAAGTATCTGGGTCATACGGTTTCCGCCCTCGGAGTACATACGGATGAAGGCAAAATCACGGCGGTGAAGGAGTGGCCCGGCAACGCAATCTACACGAACTCCGCAGTTTCCTGGGCCTGTGCACATACTACCGCCGATTTGTTCCGGGATTCGCGAACATAGCCAGCAGCTTGCACAAACTGACGAAAAAGAGCCAAGCTTTCGAGTGGAACGAAGAGCAGGAGCAGGCTTTTGCACGTCTGAAGGAAAAACTGTGCACTGCTCCAATTCTGGCCTTCCCCGTGCCTGGAGAGATGTTTGTGCTGGATACGGATGCGAGCGGGCATAGTATTGGCGGTGTGCTATCACAGATAATAGACGGCCAAGAACAAGTGATAGCATACTACAGTAGGATTCTGTCGAAACCGGAACGCAACTACTGTGTGACACGGAGAGAACTGCTGGCAGTATTGGACTGCGTAAAACACTTCCACAAATATCTGTATGGACAAAGGTTTCGCCTGCGCACAGATCATGCGGCATTGAGATGGCTCCTGAACTTTAAGGATCCTGAAGGCGAATTGGCGCGGTGGATCGAGCGACTGCAGAGCTACGACTACACGATAGAGCATCGGAAGGGCAGTAGCCATGGCAATGCCGATGCCTTGTCACGCCGTCCGTGCAAAGTCGAATGCAGGGCGTGCTCGCGAGCCGAAAGCAAAGAACAGATAGTGGACGTCCGGTTGGTGAGCGTTATGCCAGAGGAAGAGTGGTCTGCGGAGAGGCTACAAAAGGACCAGCGTGAGGATGCGGATCTTGCAAAAATCGTCGAAGGCAAAGAGCAAGGCGCACGTCCGGACTGGCAGGAGATGGCCGGTGAAAGCCCGATCGCCAAGGCTTACTGGGCGCAGTGGAAAAGTCTGCGGCTGAAGGAAGGATGCCTGTACCGCGAATGGGAGAGCGCGGACGGACGGACCAGAAACTCCCTAATGGTAGTGCCGAAATGCAGAATCAACGAGGTCATCCAGGCATACCATAACGACTCCAGTGGAGGGCACCTAGGCATCACCAAAACCGTCGCCAAAATAAAAAGACGATTCTACTGGGTAGGATGTCAGGAGTCTGTAGCCGAGTGGATTAAGAGCTGCGACCGATGTTCAGCAGCGAAAGGGCCAACAAGAAGATCCCGAGGCCGCATGCAGCAGTACAACGTGGGAGCGCCCTTCGAGCGGATTGCTATGGACGTCGCCGGCCCATTCCCAACTAGTACTCAAGGCAACAAATATGTGCTGGTGGTAATGGATTACTTCAGCAAATGGCCCGAAGTGTACCCAATTCCTAACCAGGAGGCCACTACGATCTCGGAAAAGCTGGTAAACAACTGGGTAGCCAGGTTCGGAGTTCCGTTGGAGTTGCACTCAGATCAAGGCCGGAATTTCGAGTCTGCGGTATTCAAGGAAGTGTGTGAGCTGCTGGGGATAAAGAAAACGCGTACCACCCCTTTGCACCCACAGTCCGACGGCATGGTGGAACGCTTTAACCGGACACTGGAGGAATACCTGCGGAAAGTGGTAGGCAGGAATCAAAAGGATTGGGACACGCATATCCCCTTGTTCCTAATGGCGTATAGGTCAGCCCCGCACGACACGACATCACTCACTCCAGCCCGAGCAGTATTCGGCACAGAATTGCGGTTACCCGCTGACTTGAAGTTCGGGGTAGTCAGCACGACGGGAGGCGCTAAGACAGACTACGTGGTCAATAAGCGGGCGGAACTGGAGGAAATTCACCAGTTTATAAGGAGCCGCACCAAACTGGTCAGCGATAAGGCGAAAGCCAGATATGATCTACGGGCCAACTCAACAGGGTTCCAAGAAGGCGATCTGGTAATGCTCTACAACCCGCAGCGGAGGAAAGGTTTGTCTCCGAAACTTCAAGCGTCATGGGAAGGACCTTACGAAGTCGTGACTAGGATAAACGACGTGGTATACAGGAGTCAACGTTGCAGCAATAAAGGCGCTAAGCTGAAGGTAGTCCATTTGCAGCGCCTGGCGCCTTATCACAGCGGAACCTCGGCACTTGTTCGGGACGAACAAGTCTAAGTGGTGGGCAGTGTAACGATAAGACAGTTTGTCGCTGTGCAAAGCAACCCTGTCGCTACGCGCCGTGCTATAATTCGACCTGGCAATGATGGCAACTTCTAGTCCAACCTGGCAATGATGGCAACTTTTAGTCCAATCTGGCAATGATGGTCGCGATCATCATGGAAACCTTTAGTCCACTCCGGAATGTGCGAGAACGATCTGCGCGATGGCCGGACAGGTATAAAAGACAGACGGGAGCGGCGCAGCGAGTCAGTCTTGGTTTGACAAGTGAAGGTGCCACACGTAGTGGTTAAGCAAATAATTAAGCGTAAAGACAGTAAAGTTTGAAATTGGTGAAATAAAGTGATTGTTGGTTGTTACTGACTGCGTTTGAGAAATTAAGTGTGTTTTTATTCTAAACTACACAATCCAGAGATACGTACTAGCCCACTGGAACTAGCATTCGTAACAATATGAATAAATGGTATGTTCGTACTTAGTTTCATTGCTGTGCGACATATAAGTCAGCAAAATATTTGGGTCACAAAAAATGTGCCACGCTCCTTGTCCAACGCCCATCAAATCAGTAGAATGACTCATCTATGGGACGACACAATACTAAATTTCAATGCTGTGCACCTTACAATTTCGAAGATATTCATTTATAAAGATATGGCTTTTATGGGTGGTGCCACACCCCACTGTCCAATACCTGCCCCATTCCCTCTGTCGAAGGACATGACTAAATAGTAAGTTCGTAGTGAATTTAATTGATGTGTGACTTATGGTTCCAACGTTATCGTCTGAAAATTTTCAGAATTCACGGTCAAAAATGAGAGGGATTTTCCGACTTTTCCAATAGATTTTCCGGAATTTTCTTTTCGCACAAACCTGAACTGACTCAAGACGAATCCAACAAAGAAAACTTCATTGAAATCGGCCGGTCCGTTTGAGCGTGATTAGATATATAGATTTAGGTAGATGCCAGCAACACAAAATGGGTTGTCGACCGTACTAAATGTGCGCGAGTGTTCGTATACTTGCGTGTTTTTCGACCCGAGGTTGTGTCACTTTTATTGCTCTGGAAAGTAAAGCGGCAAAAAGCGGCAGCTGAGTGTTGGAAGTTACCCTCAATTTCGCGGAGGTTATTTTTGGTATATTTTTTTTATTTTCGATCAAAGTTGTAATAAAGGTCGAAATATATACTTTTCGAGCAATTGGTGGATCAAACAACTTTTAAAACAAAATAAACATTTTTTATTTTTATTATATTAACAATTAACGTACCTTTTAGAAAAAACCAACGAGTTACCGATTGGTCGCTTCATTTACATACTAATCAATCTTAAAGATGAAAAAAAAACCAAAAAATACACATTTTTCTCGATGTGGAAAAATTGTCAACTTTGAGCGGCTCTACCTCCCAAACTACTAATCCGAATTTAATGAAAGTTACATATTCGTAATCCCTGGAAATTCTCAATAAGATGCGTGTATTCATTTTATCGAACGCTTTCATGAAATTTTTTATTTTTGCAACGTTTTGCCGACCGTTGGGCCATAGTGCGTCGTGAGCGTTACCGCTCTATCGTTCGTTTGTCAGTCTTTCGTGCGTGTTATGGCAAGTGTTGCCATGCGTTCAACGCCATTGTGTTGTCGCAGGCGGTGCAGAATAACCGCGCTAATTTTGCGATGTGCACGGCGCAGCTATCGTTGCCGCATTCGGGTGTTGAAGCAGTGCTGCCGTCGTTTGTGGCCGATGCCGGGCGTTCTGCTCGTCACATCTCACTCGAAACATCATAAGTGTTATGATTCGGCTGCAGGCCTCCCATGGATCGGGCGAGCTCAGCATGCAGTGTGTAACTGCTGAAGGAGAGATCGGCTCATTGAGAAGGGATTCTAAGGACCGTCTCTCGTCGACAAAGCGGCTGCATTCCAGCAAAACGTGCTCTGCGTTTTCTGCTTTCCCGGCGCATGCTGGGCAGAATGGGTCGTCTGCGTGCTGACATTTGTGCAGATACTCCTGGAAGCATCCATGTCCTGAGAGCATTTGAGTCAAGAAGTAATTGACCTCGCCGTGTTTTCTGTTGCACCACGCTTCTATGTTTTTGATCATCCGCCATGTCCACCGGCCTTTTGACGATGCATCCCATCGTTGCTGCCATTCTGCTAAGCTTTTACGCCGCACCGCCTCCATCACTGCAGATCGAGAGGCCGAAGTGTCTTTGCACTCTCGCCAGATTATTGCTGCCTCTCTGGCCAGTATATCGATTGGCCAAGTGCTGGCAATCACGTCTGCTGCCTCGTCCGAGACAGATCTAAAGGCGCAGCAGACTCTCAGCGAGCTGAGCCTGAAGGCGAATTTAAGGCATCTTACGTACGAGCTCGTCATGGTTGCTTCTGCCCAAATAGGCGCGGCGTAGAGGCATATCGACGACGTCACGCTCGCTAGTAATTTCCATGTTATTTGCCTGGGGCCGCCGATGTTAAGCATTAGTCTGCCGATGGCAGCGCTGGTTCGCCTGGCCTTGTCACTGGCGTACCTGAGGTGCTCTTTGAAGTTTAGCCGAAAGTCCAGCAGCACACCCAGATATCTTAGGTGAGAACTAGATTTAATTTCCTGGCCGCCTACCCGAATTGTTATGCCTTCTACTTTTTTCCTGCTGGTAAGCAGGACCGCTTCTGTCTTATGCTCTGCGAGCTGCAGGCCGGCGTTGCGCAACCCCGCCTTCATAGCCGATATTGTAGAGTTACAATTCTCTGTTAGTGTGGCCAGGGTTTTGGCCACAGCGACTACGGCTACATCGTCAGCATAGCCGATGACGCTTACTTCGGGAGGGCGTTGTATTTGCAGTATTCCGTTGTACATGACGTTCCCAAAACCGGTCCTAGGACGGAGCCCTGCGGTACGCCACCTGTATGTGTATGTATGTGTAAATATATGTATGTGTATATACCCTGCAAGAAATTTAACTAATTTATAACTAGTCTTTTTTTGTACAGTACTGATTACAAATTAGTTATTTTGCTTGAAAAGAAGTGATTCTTTTAACGTGGCGATGTCCTAGCAGCACATCAATTGTCTACCTCTGCATGACTTCCCAACTAGTTTATAACTAGCTGTTTCCAAACCAATTAATAATTAGTCCGCAATCGACTGGTTTAAAACTAGTTGTTTTGTGACTAGTTAAAAATTAGTTAGTTTGTAACTGATTTTAAACTAGTCAAATAGTAACCCATTAAAAATTACTTGCATATAATCCCATTAAATGAATTTTCAAATATACTGAATTCATTTCATAAGATTTTTTTATTAAATTTTTGCAAAAACAAAGTACACTTCTTTTAAATAATGTTTACAACTAATAACAAAACAGCAAACATTTAAAACATTTCATAAAAATAACATTTCAGTTCATTTTACAACAAAAACATATTTTTCTAAGAATATTCTAAAAAGGTCCAAACAATTTTATGTAAACTCTGTAAGGCAAAAAACGTATTTCAGGAAAACTCAAGTAAAAGAAAAAAATACTTCAGCCAGTTCACTTAAGGCACTAAGATATTAAATAAATTCAAGTTTAACGGTTGCAATAGCTGCTCTCAGCTCTTCCATGGGATCAGCTGCATTTATTGAATCTAGTTAAATGAGGAACGAATTGTAGATTTAATTATGGCAATATTATGCACAGTGAATGTGATTTTGCATACATATGTGTACGTGCATACATACCAAGCAAAACCTTAAAAAATTTGTTGTAGTCCTTCAGGCTTATTTTCCCATGAGTCCCAAAAATGTTTACGGCTACAATGACATTAGCAGCTAGCAGGCTCGCTGTAATTTAATGTTCCACTTGCACGTCTTCACTCGTGCGTTCAGCCGCTTTTTCACTTCTAAGCCGATTTATGTAAATGTCTCTGTTTTTTTTATTTTGCGGCGAATGTTTCTTGATTTTGAGGCATTTATTTTTACTAATTAAATAATTTCTTTTACACACTTCTTTATACTACGCACTTATTTACACTTTTTCACGCGCACGCTTTGACGAATAAACACGATATGGCGTCCTTTTCTGTTAGCAATGTTGCCAACCCATTGGATTCACTTACAAATTCTAAGGATCGCAAACAATCGGCAACCCTTATTCATCGCCCAGGCGCCAGTGTTGACTTGACGTTTGTACGAACAATGCAACGAGTACGGCGCATGCGCTCCTGAACTGTGTAGCCATGCATGATTTTTCAATCAGTTACAAATTAGTTATCAAATTAGTAATTTAAAATTAGTTACTTTTGCCAACTGACTACTTTTCTCCTGCAGGGTAAGTATGTCAATATACTAGATGACCATCGAAATAATTCAACTGTAACTTTCATAAGAGATTATTAATTCTTATCAAACTTCCAACTGAGAAATTTCTAACTCTTTGTTGAAATTGTTAATATCACCGTTTGAGCCTCAAAGTATTTTCTTTAGTCGTCGCTCGCTGGTTATCAGGGCTTTGACTTACCCGACGACCTATGTTAGCTCGTCTTCTTCATGCCATTTTAATCGAAACTGTAAACCGACACGGAATTGTTTTTCACAGTCACTCAAATCTTTCGAACTTTTCTTAAGGACTTTACAGTATTGAATTTCTCAAACTATGAATATTAGCAAAATACAATTAAATTCGCCTTAACCATCTCTGTTCTCAAAATCCACTGCCTTTTAATGGCAATTTCACACAATCATACAGAATAAATAACAGATATGCATGGCCAAATTGTCAAATGATGGATCAGAAATAGTTAAAGAATTATGCAGACAATTTCATAGCATTTGTTCAACGCCCATGCCGAATTTCAATGTTGTCTAACTTATAATTCCGAAACTATTTCATTCGATTTGAGTTGTGTAAGGTCGAATAATTGTTTAGGACACTTTATTGAATTTGAGTTTACATATTGTAAGGTCGAATAATTGTTTAGTACACTTTTTTGAATTTGAATTATTTAAATTGTAAATTGCTCGACGTGCGCGACAATACATGTTGCCTTTTCCGACGACCGCCTTCGGCTCACCCCAGTCACAGCGTTGCCACCCTTACAACTCGGCCACTCCTGAAACCGCGGAGCGCCCTCGTTCCGCTGACGATGGATCTTCGCTGTCATCAAAATCGCTACTTTCGCCGTCGTTGTACATTTGTGGTAAGGCGCACCACAACTTGATTCTATCGCTCGCATATACCGACGAATACTGTCGTTGAGTTCGACGTGACAAATGCAGTGTACTTACGACTATCTTCTGCAATGGGTATTTGATAATACCCACTATTCAAGTCCAACACCGTAAAATAAACATATTGCTTTGCAACTGTTCTTCAACGTTTGGCATAGGGAAAATTTCTTTACGCATATGCTGGTTTAATCGTCTGAAATCGACACATAAACGCTCGCTACCGTTCTTCTTTTTTACCAAAATCATTGGACTCGCGTACTCGGAACTCGATTTGCTAATAATGTCACACGCCAAAAGTTCGTTTATCATATCCGCTATAATGGGTTTCTTCGGCTCAGGAACCCGAAACGGCTTCTGCACTATCGGTACGTCAGTATCAAGCCCAATTGACATTTCAACGAGGTCCGTTTTCCCGATTTCGCGCATATTCGTTGCGAAAATGTCACCGTAATTGTTTAACAATTCGATTAGTTTGCTTCTTTCACATCTATCGTCAATACCGCACTTTATATCGTTGACGTTGAATTTATTCTCGCTTGCAAACGTAATTTTGCCGTCTATGATCACGGCACGCATATCGTTAAAAAGATCTTGCCCTAACAGCAAATCCACTGAAAGAAGTTCATCGTCTACGACGTACAAATACACAAATCGCTTAAGGTTTTCAAGTTGTAATTGAATACGAATTTTTGCATGTGCGTACACCACACCGCCGCAAAAGCCACTTATCTTTAGCGCACATTTCTCTTTTGCACATTTTAATTCGTTCGCAATCGTTTGCTTTATCATGCTGCACTCACTGCCAGTGTCAATAAATGCCGTTAATTGTTGCCCGTTTACGACGACGCATTGTTCAAAAATATTGTTTGGCGTTATCGCTTCGCGCTGCGTATTCGCTTTTCTCACGACCGTCTTTCTTTTTCCACAATTTTCAGGTTCGTTTTTAGGATGCACTTTTTCACAATCGATGCACCTACGTCTACGCTGAGGTCGCGTACACTTACTCGAAATATGCCCCTTTTCCTGGCAATTGTAACATATTATCTGCTTGTCCTTATCGTTTCGCTCGTCCACGTTTGTCTCGCTTCCGATCGCTTTCTCATATTTACTCGCACGTGCTGGAATGTTGTTTGTATAATCGATTATCGTTTGACGGAATTCGCGCATGGTATTAAAACGAGTAGCTGCAATAGCGATTTGCAGTTCGCGGTGTTTCAACCCATCTCTAGCATACTTTACGATCGCCGATTCACTCAATGCAAATCGTTTACCTAACGCACTCACTCTAAAACAATAGTCCAATAAGTTTTCATTTGATTTACGCACTGTCTGACACATTTTGTAGTGTATGTCAGCTTCGTCTGGCACGCAGCTGAACTCTTCACACAAACACTGCGAAAGTTCACGCCAACTCGTGTACAATTGGTTTGACGAATTGAGCCACAACTTTGCGGCTCCTTTGAGTCGACTATAAACCGCCAACAACAAACATTTTTCCTCCCACTGATAGGCGTTAATAGCGCTGTTTACCCTATCTACGAACTGCTCAACAGTAAGCGACGATTCACTTGTTGGATCAAAGTCCGGTATCGTTTCCGAAATTTCTTTAACCGAATAGTTATTTCTACCCGCACTGGATGACGAACCACCGCCAGGTGACTCTACACGTATTCGTTCCGCTTGTGGATTTGATGTACCCGCATTGGTACTATCCCGTATACTCGCGTTTGATTGCATCATTTGCATCACCGAGCTGAACATGTCACGTAATTCGTTTATTTGATCTTGCACGTTTAAATTTGTAATTTCAATTACATCCGATCCAATCGCTTCGGCTAGTCGCAATACCAATTCCCCTTTCTGCCCTTCCGAATCCAGGCCTCTTTCCCGCAGTAGATCTTTAATATCCGATAACTTTAAGCTATTAATTTTCACCACCGGCATTTTGTTTTTTTTTTTTTTACTTTTTAAGTTCTAATTGGAATTCAAATAAGACTTCGCTTCGATTCAACGGTCAGTATGGTTTTCGTTTTGTTCGTTGCTTCACAGTTGCTGTGGACTCGTTACACTTTGTTCACGTTGCTGTTTCGTTCACACTTATCCGTTGTCGCTACCGTTTAGGGATATTAAACGTTCATCCCTTTTTCGCTAATGGACAATTTACGTTCTGTCCCGTTTACGTTACATCGACGAGTTCGTTAAATTTTCGTTAGGCCCGCGGAGCACCCACGCGTGCCCAGCGGAGTCTCACTGAACCGGTACAAGCAATTTCACAATTTCATACGCAGACTCATCCCACTTCTGATTTGTAAGGTCGAATAATTGTTTAGGACACTTTATTGAATTTGAGTTTACATATTGTAAGGTCGAATAATTGTTTAGTACACTTTATTGAATTTGAATTATTTAAATTGTAAATTGCTCGACGTGCGCGACAATACATGTTGCCTTTTCCGACGACCGCCTTCGGCTCACCCCAGTCACAGCGTTGCCACCATTACAGTTGTTTGTGCTGTGCCACTTTCTTCAAAGTCCACTCCATTCTTCCAGTCGAAGAGCACGTCTACCGAGTGCAATTGATAAGCGATTTATAGTTCCAAAGTTATAGGCAAATTTGAGTCACGAAAACAGTTTCACGCTCTTGTCTAACGACCACAAAATTTAGTATTTGAGCGACAGATCCATGTGAATGCGACTTGTAGTCTCGCTGTTATGCTAAATTAAAGAATTTAGTTGTATGGGCGGTACCTTGTCCAATGCTCACCCCATTCCTCCTGTCGGAGGGCACATCTTAATCGTCAGTCTGTGCCAAATATCATTGATGTGTGACCTGTAGTTTCAAAGTTTTTCAAAACATTAGATTTCATTGCTGTCCGAGTTATAATTCCGAAGATATTCCATATTAAAAATTTAGGTTGTATGGGAGGTGCTACGTCCACCTGTCGGGTGGTATTGGCACTACATATGTGGTTTGTGCCACGCCTCTTGCCTAACGCCCACAAAATTTAGTAGTTGAGTGACAGGTCCATGTGAATGCGACTTGTAGTCTCGCTGTTGTCCTAAACTAGCTGGGTCCCGCGGCTTTGCACGCAAACTCCCTTGTTTCCTCCGATACAAATTCTTAACCTATTGTTGACCCGTCAGATTTTAACTAAAAAAACATGTATCTAATTATCTTTGATTTCAAGTGTTTTACCAAAAAATTTGAGGTCAAAAGACCAATTAAATCATGTGTTTTCACATTTACTCCAAACAAATTCTTAACCCTTGGTTTATCACGGTGGATTTCGATTTTCAAAAAAACGAAAAGCACGTGCTTTTGCTAAGTTTGAAGACAAAAGGCCCAAAATATCTTGTTTCTTCATACAAACTGTTAACCCATTGTTGACCCATTAGATTTTGCTTTTCAAAAAACTGAAAAACACGTGTCAAATTATTTTTCACTAAGAGTACCTTCACCAAGTTGGAAGTCAATGGGCCCATTAATTCATGGTTTTTCACAGTTTCTCCATACAAACTTTTAACCCGTCGTTGACCCCGTCCGATTTTAATATTCAGAAAATGTAAAACACGTATCGAGTTATTTTTTTAAGTAATTTGATCTTAATTTGATTTGATTATTTGAAGTTTTTATCCCGTTGTTGATCCGGTTAGATTTCGATTTTGAAAATAATTAGAAACACGTGTCTAATTTTTTTATTTAACTTACACTACTCGACAAAAAATAGGTGAATCGCGTGCACCTAAAAACAAAAGTATTTTCTAGACTAACTTTGGTCCGCTGAACACGAAACTGAAAATCCAAAAAAATTTTTAAGAAGCGTTTTCGAAAAATCTTGGAAAAACCAGTTTTTTCCCTGTTGTTTCAGTTATGAGCACATATCTTCTATGAGACAACAGTACACCTAATTTCAATGCTGTGCGACTTAAAATTCCGAAGCTATTCGATATAAACAATTTTAGTTGTATGTTCGGTGCCACACCCCTAGTTAAATATCCGCCCCATTTCCTCCATCGAAGGACATGACTAAATAGTAACTTTGTACTACATTTAATTGATGTGTGACTTATGGTTCCAAAGTTATTGTCTAAAAATGTATGCTGGTGGTGCTACGCCCTGTTTTCTCATCTTTTCTTCTTTCCTAAACCTTCGCGTAGCAATTATGAACAAATCCGCCAAAGTATCCAATTTGGTCCAGTCGTTTTCGAGTTTTAAGCATCCGAACGGACCAAGATTAATTTTTATATACTGCTGTGTACAAAGAATACCCGGAGTTTGTTTATAATTCAAAAAATCTTTATTTATTCTTCCAAATCAATTTCATCGCCTTCAAAGTAGTCCCCCCCCGATGCAATGCACTTATGCCAACGGACTTTCCAATCTTCGAAGCATGCCAAATAGTCACCTTCCGGTATGGCCTTCAATGCGCGCGGCGATTTACGTTGAATCTCTTCAATCGATTCAAAACGGTGTCCTCGAAGTGGTCTTTTGAGTTTGGAGAATAGCCAGAAGTCACAAGGAGCTAAATCAGGCGAATACGGTGGCTGTGGAACGATATGAGTTGGCGAAATGCTCACGAAGAATGCCGTGTGAGATGGTGCATTATCGTGATGCAAAAACCAAGAGTTGTCTCTCCATAAATCCGGCCTCTTTTTGCGAATAGCTTCACGCAAACGACGCATAACGCTCAAGTAATATTCCTTGTTGACAGTTTGGCCCGGCGGAAGGAACTCATAATGCACAACACCACGATAATCGAAGAAATCGAATTCCGGGTATTCTTTGTACACAGTAGTATATAGGTAAACGTTCTAAATCATTGGTAATTTTATCAAGTGTGGGGGCTTACACAGGTGCGTGGCCAATCCCATAAAGCCATGCTTGCCGTAAGGAAACGCTGAATTGTTTGATATCCATATCGTCTTTCAAACAGCGAACAGCAAACAGCGTGGCGAGAATCTTATATATCCTATATTAACATGAATGAAACACGGAATCATTTGATATTAATACTGATTTACCGACATGTACCGTAGTTTCGTTTTGTTAGTTAATTGGGCACGGAAAGTGGGCGTGGCCGATTATATTATAGCTTATGTTTGCCGCAATGACACGCTGAATCGTTTGATACCCATATTGCTACGACAAATATACCATGGCTGATTTGTTATAATAGTGGGCGTGACGATAAGGCATACCAGGTGGGCGTGGTCAATCTTATATATCCTATGTTAACATCAATGAAGCACGGAATCATTTGATATTAATATTGATTTACAGACATAAACCGTAGCTTCGTTTTGTTAGTTTAGTGGGCACGGAAAGTGGGCGTGGCCGATTATATTATAGCCTATGTTTGCCTCAATGACACGCTGAATCGTGTGATACCCATATTGCTATGACAAATATAACATGGCTGATTTGTTATAATAGAGGGTGTGGCGAGAAGGCATATCAGGTGGGCGTGGTCAATCTTATAAAGCTATGTTAACATCAATGAAAAACGGGATCATTTGATATTAATATTGATTTACAGACATGTACCGTAGCTTCGTTTTGCTAGTTTAGTGGGCACGGAAAGTGGGCGTGGTCAATTATATTGTAGCTTATGTTTGCCGCAATGACATGCTGAATCGTTTGATACCCATATTGCCTTACAAACGCATACCATAGATAAGTTTTGTTACCATAGTGGGCGTAAGAAAGGGGCGTGGTCATTCTCATGTAGCCTATGTACCATTCCCCCCACGTCACACTTGTTTTTATATAATAGTATAGATTAAAGAATTTAGTTGTATGTGAGGAACCTTGTTCAATGCCCACCTCATTCTTCCAGTCGAGAGGTGTGACTAATTGGTAAGTTCGTGCCAAGTTTCATCGATGTGCGACTCACAGTTTCAAAGTTATGCGGAAGATTTGAGTCGCGAAAAATTTGCCACGCCCCTTGTCCAACACACATCAAATATTACCTATAGAACGACACAAACGAAGAAATAAGACAAAAGTACGAAATACATGACGTTAACAAGTGGGGACGAAAAAGACAAAAAGAGTGTCAGAAACATGTGAAAAGGATGTCCACCAACAGACTAGCAAGGATGGGTATGCACGGGAAACCTACAACGACCACCCAAGCGATGGCAGGAATGCTGGACATCTGAGTCACGAAGCGATTAAATAGTTATATTGGCTGTACAACTTTGCTTCCGCCGTTTTTTTCCAAAATTAAAAGCTTTATTGCGAAAAAGTGCTTACAGATGTATTATTCAAAGTATTGTCCGTCGCTAGCGACAACTTTCTCCCATCTTTCCGGCAATTTTCGGATCCCGGCTCGAAAAAAGGAGTCCTCTTTTGACGCTATCCATGAAGCAATCCATTTTTCCAATTCTTCGAAGGATTGAAAATGTTGATCTGCCAGGCCGTGTGCCATCGAACGGAATAGGTGGAAGTCAGAAGGGGCGACATCTGGGGAATACGGCGCGTGGGGCAAGACTTCCCATTTCAGCGTTTCCAGGTACTTTTTGACCACTTTTGCGACGTGAGGCCGGGCATTGTCGTGTTGGAGGATGACTTTGTCATGTCGCTCTTGATATTGTGGCCGCTTTTCTTTTAGCGCGCGACTAAGGCGCATCAGTTGCGTTCGGTAGCGATCTCCTGTGATGGTTTCACCCGGTTTTAAGAGCTCGTAGTAAATCACACCGAGCTGATCCCGCAAATGGCGAGAATTGGGCACATAAACGGACATTTTCGAGCGTGAATAATACGAAAACAAGAACAACTGTCACTGAAACGGCGATGACAATTCGTTAGGCACTGTCCACACTCACTTTAAAGGCATTACCATCTATGTATTTCAACCAGCCTCAGCCGGTACAGCCACCTATCGGAAAACGGCGGAAGCAAAGTTGTACACCCAATAGTAATAGAAGAAGAAGAAAAACGACACAAATATGGAACGGCGCACAGTGCCGCGAGTGTAGCCAGAAATAATGTAATGTACAGGGTTTTTCATTTCGAACCGAAAACTTTGGCAGCTCTGCGTTCGACAACCGCAGCTGTCATCTGTCGTTGCATTGTGTTAATATTGTAGTTTAGTGTTTGCCATTTATGAAAATGGACCGATTTAGCATCGCTCAACGTGTAAACATAGTGAAAATTCACTAAAAAAATGGTGAAAATTTGAGCACCACTTTTCGCGCACTAAGGAAGGATTTCGGACGTCACGGAAGGCCTGTTTTGTCAACAATTTCGGATTTATTGGCGAAATTCGAACGAACTGGTTCTGTACAAGATGTACAGAGGCCAATACGTAATCGCCCTGCTCGTTCGACCGAAAATATTGCTGCTGTAGCTGCCAGTGTTGAAGATGACCCGAATTTATCGCTTCCCCGGCGTTCACAACAATTGGACATCTCCATCACCTCAATTTGGCGTATTTTGCATTTGGATTTGCATCTTCATCCATCTAAAGTTCAGTTGGTGCAGAAATTGGAGCCGGAAGATCACAGAATGCGTCGTAACTATGCCAAATGGGTGATTGAAAAACAGTCCGAAAATCCCAATTTTTCGCACAAAATTTTCTTCAGTGATGAAGCACATTTTCACCTCGGCGGTTACGTTAATAGTCAAAATTGTCGTGGGGCTCAGAAAATCCACACGTCGAGGTTGTCGAGCGCCCAATGCATCCACCTAGAGTCACTGTTTGGTGTGCATTATGGTCCGGTGGTGTCATAGGGCCATATTTCTTCGAAAATGACGAAGGACAGACCGTTACCGTCAATTCTGAACATTATGGCCGTATGATAACCGAGTATTTCTGGCCAGCGATCGAAGATATGGATCTGGAGGAGATGTGGTTTCAACAGGACGGCGCTACATGCCACACAACACGACCGAACATGACAGAATTGCGAACCAGGTTCGATGAACGCATAATTTAGCGTTTTGGTGATGCCAATTGGTCGTCAAGATCGTGCGATCTGAACCCTTTGGACTTTTTTCTTTGGGGCTACGCGAAAGACCAAGTCTATGCAGACAATCCGCAGACTCTGGAGCATTTGAGGGACAACATACGTGCAGTTCTTGGCGCCTTACAGCCTGCTATAAGTAAAAAAGTCATCGAAAATTACCTAAAAAGAATCGAGGTGTGCCAGGCTGCTCGTGGCGGTCATTTGAATGATGTCATATTCCATTACTAATGGCACAAACTAAATATTATTTTGATAATAAAGTTTCATCAAAAATTCAAAAAAAGCTTCTCAAAACTTCTCTCCAGTGATGAGTGCAAAACAAATATACAAGTACGGTCTTTCAAATTCAACAAAAATTAGCTGCGTCGACCTGCGTTCCCACCTACAAATTTACGTTTTGTAGTGGTACCTACAGTAAAAAATTGTGACTTTTTCGAAGTATGGCGACGTACAATGAAAGCAGCTGCTGCAATGATGAGCTATATAAAGGACAAGGTTGGCACATTGTTCGTATCACAAAAGTAGGCAGAATGCCACGCCCACTTTAAAAATCGAAACATTTATACTAAAATATGGTACCACAAGCTGAAAAAATAAATACACGAATTCATAAAGGAAAAGTTGTGGCCACTTAATAAATATGCTCTAGCTGCCACGCCCATTTTTACAGTTATAGAAAGCTTACCAATTAAACTCACATCGTAGAACGAGTATCGTAAACAGCCTTCTAAAAATACAGTTGTAGTTGTAGTAAAATGCGAATATTTTTGAAAGTGGGCGTGGCCCACTTCCCATTTTTAGCTTTTAAGCCATTATTTTAAGCTCAAATACAAAATTTCATAATTCTATCACTAATATTAAGCAAGTTATTTCAATATAAAAGTTCCTTTCGTATGGGAGGTGGGCGTGGCAGTGGTCCAATTTGAATGATTTTTTGTAAATTTCTTAATTTCGACCACGAAAAGAATCCCATCAAGTTTCATCGAGATAGGACAACGCTAAGTATTTTTGGCCACGGCTTATATGGGATCGCGACACTGTGCGGCGGTGTACCAAATTTAAATGTTGTGTGACTTATAATTTTGACGTTATTTTATATTAAAAATTTGAGTTCTATGGGCAGTTGCACGCCCCCTTGTCCAATGTTCATCTCATTCTTCCAATCGAAAAGCACAAATCGTAAGCTCCGGACAAGTTTCATTGAAGTGCAACTTACAGTTCCAATGTTACGCGGAAAATTTGGGTCGCCACGCTCCTTGTCCAACGTCCGTCAAATTACAATTTTTAACATTTTTTAAACCTTCCTTGATTCAAAACAAACCCAAAAAGAATGATTCAAATCGTTCCAGCCGTTTTCAAGTTTTAGCGAAACTAACGCACAGCAAATGATTTATATGCACAACCCCTTCAAAAGTGACACAACTCAAAATATTTAATTTTTCAGAAAACGCAAAAAACTGTTTATGGTATTACTGTATTATGTTCAGTAGAAAACCCTTACAGATTTTGCTCTAAGATAGGTTAGGTTATTTTATACTGGCTGCCAGCAAGGCCACGCATAGACCCTATTGGGTCCTTAGCGATGCCAGTCGGAGTTCCGTTTAGGTGCGATTAAAGTAGTGATCTTTTAGGATGCTCGTTGATCTCACAAACTCTCTAAGGTCGCCGAGAGTAGAGAGGCATTTGCCCGTTATAACTACAGCTGTGTTGTCAGCATATGCTATTAGCTTAGGTGCCTTGCCTTCGAAATGCTTAAGGATCTTGTTGACCACTAACAGCCAGAGTAGCGGGGAAAGCACCCCTCCCTGCGGTGTTCTCCTGTGCTCCTCTTTTAATGCGACCGCACTGTTCCATTCTGCCCTTATTCTTCTACAGCTTAAAAGATTCTTTATCCATAGAAAGACGGCACTATCAATTCCAGGAGCTTCAATGCCCTCCATGATGGCTTTCGTTGTATCGTTGTTAAAGGCGCCGGCTATGTCGAGAAATACTGCCAGAGCCTATTCCTTGAACTCCATAGCCCTCTCGATGTTAAAAACGAGTGAGTGAAGTGCAGTCTCCGTGGATCTGCCTTTGGTGTATGCGTGTTGGCATTTTGATATGCCTTCAGACCATATTGCTGTTCTGATGTGCATATCCAGGAGTCTAGCATTTTGAAGAGGAAGGAGGTTAGACTAATGATCCGGAAGTCCTTCAAGTAGAGATGGCTGCTTTTTCCTGTCTTTGGTTTAAAGACAACTCTCGCTACTCTCCAGGCTCCCGGCACATAGTTGTACCTTAAGCAACCCCTAAAGATTTTGTTTAACCATGGTACTATGAGGGAAATGGCCTGGTGTAGCATGGCGGGAAATATACCATCGGGACCCGGTGATTTAAACGGTGCAAACGCGTTAATAGCCCACTTGAGTCTGTCAGGTGTAACAGTGCCTTCACTGCCTGTGTTCACTGCTCGCCTGAACACTAGGAGATTCAAAGTTCGTTGCGTTTGTACAACTAGGAAAATGCACGTTAAGAAGTGCCTCAAGCGATTCCTGGCAGTTATTTTTCCAGTCGCCGTCGTCCTTCAGAATTAGACTTGGGATTGACGGTTTTTCAGACAGCAGTTTTCTGAGTCTCGCCACTTCGCAGACTTTTTCCATGCCACCACAAAATTCTTTCTAGAATTCTCTTTTGGCTCTGCGAACTTCCTTCTGATATATCTTGAGCGTGTCTTTGTGCTCAACCCAACATTGGTCGCTGTCGGCCATTTTGGCTAATTTGAACAACTTACGCACGTGTCGCCTTTGCGCTCCGAGTGTTTTATTCCACCACGACGGCTTTTTCCTGCCATTCGTGCGGGTTGGTGGACGAGCAATGTGGTATGCTTTGGTAAGTGTTGAAGTCTGGAAGTCTAAACCTTCCTCGATCTTCACATGCGAATTAATAGCGATAGGCATACCCAATTCCTTGTCGAGCAAACGCCTATATAAATCCCAGTTTGTATTCCTGGGGTTCCTCGCAGTGACTCTGTCCTGCCTTGGAGAGAATTTTACTACGTAGCTTAAATATCTGTGGTCAGAGAAGGATGGTGTATGGAAAAACCTCAAATCTTCTACAGAAATATTCGCGGCCGTAAAACGAGTTATGTCTAGTACATTACTAGAGGTGGGTCCATCATATGTGGGCTCCTCACCCCTATTAGCGAGATAAAGGTTGCTCTGAATGAGAAATTCAAAAAGTGACTCACCCCTTGTGTTTGTGTCACTGCTGCCCCACAATGGGTGATGAGCGTTGGCATCAGCTCCAATCACCAGGGCATACTTTCTCATGCCGGTTAGCTCTTTTAGATGCTGGAGCTCTGTCGGCGGTGCGTCGGTGTCATGCGGCATATACGAGGACGCAAGGAGTATTGACTCATCCCTGCCGCCCTCTATAGCTACAACTGTCAGGTCATCTGTGGAGAGATTAGGAAGAATAAATGCTTTTTCTCACCAGAATAGCAGTTCTTACCCTATTTGTGGCGCTCGGAAAGTATGTGTTAAAGCAACGCGACTTTAGCCCAGAAACCATGTTGCCCGAGGAAATAGTTCCGGAACTAAGGCCGCGTCGTAGCCGCCCCCTCTAAATTGAGGAGGAGTTCGGCTGAGGCCAGTTTACTTTTGTGGAGGTTGATTTGAAGGACCTTCAGTTCTCACTTCAGGTGCCTCCACGGAGTCGGCTTCGTCCGCCAGCACGCCCGCCTCCGTTCCACTCCTTAGCGAGAGACAGCTTTCCAGGATGTCTTCAATCCCAAGGTCCGCTTCCACCTCGCCCGCTTGTAACGTGTTGTGATTGTCGTCCTTCGGGTGGCGCTTTTTGAGACGAAGGAACACGCTACCTACGGCCCACGCCATCTTACCGTACCTTGCGTACAGAATATCCTCGGCCGTCTTATTGATCTGGAGGACAGTGTCGATTTAGACACCGAGCTGAGTGGTTGTGCTGTGCAGTGATTTTCTGTGATTTTCAGTGCGAGTGATTGGTGCGCGAGTGCTTGCAATTGTTATTGCATTAGGAGTAGCGGTAAGCGTGCGTAGGTTAGTAAACAAGTTACCGTAAGTAACTTGTGTGCAATTGTTGTTGTTCGCATTTTGCGTAAACAAGTCACCGTTGGTGGCTTGTGCGAAATTGTTGTTGCGCATTTTGCATAAACAAGTACCGTAGGTAGCTTGTGTGTAATTGTTGTTGTGCACAAAAGTGTAAACAGGTTGCCGTTAGGTGGCCTGATTGCATTGTTTGTGCAAGTGCTTGAGCTCAAGCAAGTAGCCGTAAGGCACTTGCAGTGTGCACAGTAGTTGTTGTACAACAACTACTTGAGTTGCGTGATTGTTGTTGTTTAGCTGATTAGTTGTTAGTGCCTTACTTATAGTAAGTGTAGTAGTAGTAGTGAGTGAATGGGGCGCCCTAAGCGCAAGGGGAGTGTGGCAGGGGACTCTGCCCGGGAGCCGTCCGGTTGTGAAACGACCGACATGACGTCTTCCGATGCGGAGTCAGTGTCGGCGGACGTCCGGTCGCCCCCTCGTAAGAGGGTTGGGCATGTGGCTTCGCCCGGCAAAGGGCGCGCGGCTTTGCCCGGGGTAGGGCTTGGGCGCGCGGCTTCGCCCGAAGAAGGGCTTGGGCGCGCGGCTTCGCCCGGGGTAGGGCTTGGGCGCGCGGCTTTGTCCGGGAGGAACAAGTCGCTTGGGCGCGCGGCTTCGCCCGCCGACACTGTAGGAGGAGAGGAGATGGATGTGGCCAGCACGAGCACGGAATGTGCTGAGTCGTCGGCCGTGAAGTCGGGTGCAAATGTATCCGTCGTTGCGGCTGGCGGTGAGGTGCCGGCTGTGTCGCGCTTGGCAGTGCGATTGAAGAAGGGGGTGAAGGCGGCGGCTGTTGACCAGGGGCCACCTGCGTCGGAGGCACAGGCGTCGGTGGTTGCCCTGAAGGCCATCACGGCGAAAGTCATGGCTGCCGTGATTGGGGTGGATGGTGTCAGCGCCGTCGCCATGAAGAAGGTGGTTGAGGTCGCGGGCGAGTATGAGCTGTTGCTCATGAAGCTCGTGGCCGAGAATGCCACGTTGAAGGGCCGCATCGCTGGCCTGGAGAGTGCGGGAGTTTCGGCCTCACGGGCCATGCCGGCGCCGAGTGCGGTGTGTGTGGGCGCCCCCCTGGCGGCCGCTGCTTTGGCGCCGGTGTCTGTACCGGTTGCGCAGGCCATGACTGTGCAGCCGGCGCAGACTTGGTCTGTTGTGGTGCGAAGCCGGGATGCTAAGGCATCTGGAAAGGAAGTGGCCACCAAGGTCGTCAAGGAGGCGGGTCCTTCATTGGGCGTGAGGGTTCACGAAGTGAAGCCACTGCGTGGTGGCGGTGCGATTATTCGCACCCACTCCAAGGCCGAAGCAATGAAACTGACAACAAACGCCAAATTGAGCGAACTTGGGCTTGACGTGGCTGCGAATGAGAAGCTAGGCCCGAGGGTTGTCGTTCATGGGGTTCACTCGGAAATTTCTCCGAGTGAATTCATGGAAGAGCTCTATGAGTTAAACCTCAAAGAGCGGATAAGCCCGGCTGCCTTTAAGAAAGGCGTCCGTATGGTGAGTCGCCCGTGGACGGTAGGCTCTGGTGGGGCATCCAACGTCGTGTTGGAAGGGAACGAAGGCTTGCTTTCGTCCCTTCTGGAGGCGGAAAGATGCTACATCAAGTGGTTTTCGTTCCGCGTGCGGCCCTTCATGCCGATGCCTGGCTGCTTTAGATGTTTGAGCTTTGACCATAGAGTGGCTGAGTGTCGAATGAAAGCGGACGTTTGTCGGCGCTGTGGCCAGAGCGGTCATCGCGTCCAGCAATGCAGCAATGAGCTGCATTGCCGGAATTGCGCGTTTCTGGGCAAGCCGGCTGGACATTACATGATGTCCACCGACTGTCCGGCGTACAGCCAAATTCTGGCCAGGGCGCAGGCTCGTCATTGATGGGTCTGCAGGCAGTACAATTGAACTGTCAGGGCGCATATGCCGTGATGTGTGAGCTAGGTGCATGTATGTGTGAATGTGGCAGTGCAATTGCCCTGGTGCAGGAACCGTACGCCACCAATGGTGTCGTACGGGGAATACCTGCAGCAATGCGGGTCTTTTCTGACACCAGGGCAAATGCGGCTGTAATTGTGAATGATGTCCATCTGGACTGTATGGTTGTGTGTGCGACTGAATATGGTGTTTGTGTCAGTGTGCAAGGTCACTTTGGCAAAGTGATAGTGTGCAGTGTTTACTGCAAGTATGGTGAGCCTCTAGAGCCCTACTTGAGCTACCTCGACACGGTGTTCCGTCTGGTAGGCGGCACACCTGTCTTGGTGGGTGTGGATGCAAATGCCACATCTCCGCTGTGGTTCAGCAAGGTATCGCGGCATTCTGCCGGCTACCAGAGCCACAGTAGGGGTGAGGCAATGAGTGAATGGTTGGTTCCGCGAGACAATGTTGTTCTCAACGAACCAAGTGAATGGTATACGTTTGACGGGCCTAGAGGGGTGAGTGACATTGACGTGACTCTAGTGAATGGGGCAGCGAGCAGAATGTTTGAATTCAGCTGGCGTGTCCGTGGTGGGTGGGGCATAAGCGATCACAATTTGATTGAAATTGTGATTACTGTGCCTGACCACAGTGTGAATGAAAGGGCGGGTGTGTGTGACAGGCGATGGCGCACCTGTGGTGTGAATTGGGAAACTTATGGTTTCCATGTGCGTGAAGTGGTCACGGAAGTGCCACTTAGTGAGTTTGGAAGTATGGATGTGGACGACCAGGTCGCTCGTCTTAACGAGTGTGTCTGGCGCGTGAACGACAGTATGCTTGAGAAATGGGAGAGAGTGAATCAGAGGCGGGTGAAGTGGTGGACGAGTGAGCTGAGTGCAAAGAGGCGGTCAGTCAGGCGTCTGAGACGAAAGTTTCAGCGCGCCCGGGCGGCCAATTCTGAGCACTTGGCCCAGCGCAGGTCTGATTTCAATAGGTGTATGAATGAGTACAAGAGTATGCTTGTTCGCGTGAAGGAAGACAATTGGCGGGAGTTTGTGGCAGACCATAGGGATGATCCATGGGGTCATGTCCATCGGATCTGCCGCTCTAAAAGGAAGCAGGTGGAAGTGAGTGCCCTCCGTGTTGGTGACACTATGACATCAACATGGAGGGACAGTGTGAACGTTCTCTTAGCCGAGTTCTTTCCTAGGGCGGTTGAGCAGACGCCACCAGCACAAGTGGCAGCTGCTGAGCCATTAGAAGACGGAGAGTTAGGTTATGCATTTGGCCTGGTTAGGTCTAGAAGGTCACCGGGTGTCGATGGTTTGACTGGCGAGATGTGCAAAGCCTTGTACAAAGTCATTCCGGAGTACCTGGAGGCCATCTATGAGAAATGCCTTTATGAGGCTTATTTTCCACTCGCGTGGAAGATAGCTAGGGTCGTAGTGCTCTTGAAGTCTCCTGATAAGATCAGGACTAATCCCCGTTCTTATCGGGGTATCTGCCTCCTACCGGTACTTGGTAAAGTACTGGAACGGATTATGGTGGATCGGCTTCAAGCGCAACTGGGTGGGCTATCGGATAGACAGTTTGGGTTTCGAAAGAGACTCGGCGTGGAATATGCGTGGATGTATGTTAAATCAGTGGTGCGTGAGAGTTGCGGGAACTATGTTCTCGGTGTGTTTGTAGATTTTAGGGGGGCGTTTGATCACCTGCGCTGGGATAAAGTGGTTGAGTGGTTGAATCATGCCAACTGCCTGGAAACAGCTCTCTGGAAGAGATATTTCTCAGACAGGAAGGCATGTGTGATTGGGGAGAATGAACGGGTTGAAATAGATGTGGCTCGAGGATGCCCGCAGGGTTCCGTCTGTGGTCCATATATATGGAACTACATGATGGATCCACTACTGCGGCGTCTGGCAGCAGTATGCAAGTGTTGTGCGTATGCGGATGATCTGCTTATCCTTGTGGAGGGCAGATCAAGAGCGGATGTAGAGCGCTTGGGGGAGCAATATATGTGCATGGTGTGTGAATGGGGTGAATCGGTGGGTGTGGATGTGGCAATGGACAAGACTGTGACCATGCTGCTGAAAGGCAAATTGGCTCGCAGTCGTCCGCCCATTGTGCGTGTGAATGGTGTTGGCCTCCGGTATGAGACGCAAGTCAAGTACTTGGGGCTAACCACTGGCGAGCGTTTGAGTTTTGCTCCCCACTTGGTCAGGCTGAAAGAGAGGGTTGTGTGTATGATGGGACAGGTGCGCCGGATACTCAGGAGTGACTGGGGACTCGGCCGACGCGCAGTTCGCACCATTTACCACGGTCTGTTCGTAGCTTGTGCTGCGTACGGAGCGTCGGCATGGCACGAATTGGCCGCGACGGTTGTAGGCCGCAAACACTTGCTGTCTATTCAGCGTGTTATGTTGTTAGGTTGTATGCCTGTGTGCCGCACTGTATCAACAGATGCATTGCAGGTGTTGATGGGTGCGGCTCCTCTGGATCTCGTAGTCATACGGCGTGCCGTGGGCTTCGGGCTAAGGAGGGGGAACAGAGAGGTGCTGCTGCAGTATGAGTGGCTGCAAGGCGAAGGTGTGGAGAGTGCTGACAGTATGAAGCGTAAGCGAATACTGCAGGACTGTGTTCTGCAACGTTGGCAGCAACGTTGGGACGAAAGTCCTCATGGCAGAACGACCTATGAGTACATACGGGACGTGAGGTTCGTGGTAGGGCTCAAGGATTTCGGTTTCGGCTTGAGCCTTGGGTTCCTACTCACCGGACACGGGTCACTCAATGCATTTTTGCATGAGAGAGCCCTGAGTGCAAGTGCTGAGTGTATGTGTGGGGCTGTGCGTGAGGATTGGTTGCATGTATTGTGTGAGTGCCCGTTGTACTCAGATTTGAGGCATCTAGGGCGGATGGGGGTTAGTCGGACGGACAGTGTGTGGTGTGTGCACTCTCCACCAGCCAGCTGATTGCCATAATGAATGATTATGCGAATGCTGTGTTTCGGCGGCGACGGCAGTTTAGTGTATTGCCAAGTGTGAATGTGTGAGTGGGCGAGGGGGCTGGTCTATTTGAGTGGATGAATGAGTGCGCACGTGAATGGAGTCAAGTGCGGTGTGGTGGTCACCAGTCCACGAGCTAAATGGGGCTCAACTGGTAGTAGCACGGCTACGAAGTCTGACCAGAGGCTTTGTCTGGTACCACGGGAATCAGGGTGCCGCTGGAGCCTTGTGCTTCAGCCTGATCATGGGAATGGCCCCCTCGGGGAGTTTCGAGGTGGCGTGGTTTAACACCCAAATGCGGGTAGACTTTCGTCTCGGCGTGGAGTTGCGTTTACAACCGGGTGCCGGACGCATAGCACGGCAGAGGTTTAGATAGGCCTCGATCCCTACCAAGGAGGGGTAATGTCCATTTACATTAACCCAATTGGTACCGGGAGCTTGCTCTCGGGGCGCTTATCAATGCTTAATTTTGATACGCTGTGCTTTTGAGCACCGTGGGGTTAGGCCACACTGTGGCGGCACTCACGTTAAAATTCGACATTCAATGATCTGGAGGACGTAGTTCTGCATTGCGCTCGCAGCTGCCGGCTTTGCCACGTGGATATTCCAGTCACTCGTCGGCACATCAGGGTTCTGCCTTTGTAGCAGATCTAAGGCATCCTCCGGCTTTACCACTCGGAATATAAGCACCTTCGCTTTGGGAAAATACGCAATACTGCCCCGGTCCACTATCTCGAGGGACGCTCCTTCCCAGAGACCTTGGAGCGTGCGAACTGCTCCCTTTACCCATTTGATAGTCGGATCATCGATACACTTTATAATTTTTACGCCGTTAAACCAACCCGCCCATCAAACGACGGCATCGGCGCAGAAGGTTCGGTCTTCAACTTAGAGATAATGGTGTCTAGCAGCTTCATTTACACTGCAAGCCACCGTTCCTGAGACATTTGTCCCAGCGGATTGCTGCGATTAAGTGTCGTTTGGCCGCCGCCCTGGACGTGCTAGGTTGGGCGCGCCTGGCAGCCTCCTCTTTTTGCTTGTGCTTTTTGCTAGAAGGAACTTCACCTTCCGCGGAGCGCTGCCTTTGGTTTGCAATATTTTCCTCGACCCGGCTTACAAACTTCGGGTCCGAGGCAGCACACCAAGCCTTAGTTCCGAAATGGGCCCTGCCTTTCTCGACGGTATCATTCGCCCAAGCCAACCGTTCCTTCCCCTTTTTCGACAGGTTGGACTTGTTTTCCACACGACCGCAAGTCTTTACAGCAGCCCTGGGGCGCGTTTTCGTTTTCAGCCCCTCCTTACTTGGCTTATCCCGAGGCCCTTTCTTGCTTGCAGAATTGACACTTGCGGAGCAGCCGGGAGAGAGTGCTTCTGCTCTTCCTCATCTTCCAGATTGGATTTGGCACACGTGCGCATCATGCGAGACGTAGTGTTGGCAGTAGCATTACAGCTACTGGAACCTGCTCCAGTCCCAGTAGAGGTGTGACCGCTGGCGACACGGCTTATAGTCTCACTGTGCCAGCCGATGGTAGCAGTCACCTCTTCCACCGACGTTTGGGCTGATATCCCAGCCCGCTCCTTTCCTTCATGGACCTCTATGCGGTGATCATAAATTCGAGAGATCCCGCCCCTAGCGTTTTAGGCGTCCCGGCAGGCACGACTTAACATGATTGAAGTATGACTCCGCATACCGCCCTGTGGGAACGGCATATATGGTACTTAGTAGAGCTGGACACCTCAGACACGCCATGTGGAGCCATATTTCAATCTTGGCTAGACATCGCCTCTTCTTGCCGGTACTAGCCACCGGAGAGAAAGGACGATGCCCATTGCCCGGTCGGTACCAGACCGGCATGGCTCCATTCACTTTCTCTCCCACAGTGTTGACACTTTTGCTGAGTGCACACTTTCTGAGAGTCATTACAATATGAATACAGTAATTGCTGTAGGCAAAGCAAAAGCTGTGCACAAAAAGAAAGAGTCACAAAATAGAGAGAGTCATAACACAACATTCTCTTTAGTGAATATTCATTAGTCACTTGTTCGTAAGGTTGTCAACATTAGTTAGCATCATTTGTATATAGTAACGGTATATTTCGTTTTTGTTTTCATTGTTGGTATTCGTTGACAATTTATTCACTTGGTAGAACTTGATAGAAAAGCATTTTTTAGTTTAATTTTGAGCACACTACTCAATATGAATGATTCGAATCATTCATTTGATTTCGCTGTATTCACAGCATAAAGTGAATACAGTTTCTGTTTGAGTACACTATAAAATGATTCATTCAATTTATGAATACAGTACAATCTCTCACTCGAGGGCAAATTATTACTCATTCATTCACAATCACAAAAACGAATGTGAGTGATTGAGTAGGTAATTTAAGAGTGAATGAGCCACAACACGTTTTGAGTGCAATCATGCAGACGTCTGGTCGGTACCCGCGGGTTAAACTAAGTGAATTTTTGCTCTAGGATGAGTAACCAAGTTTTTGTTTTAATTTAAGACTAGAATATCCAAAGTTTTTAGTTATGACTTTTTTGATGATATTTTAATTCAATAATTACAGACAGTTAGAAAGTTAAAGAAACATTTTGAAAATACGAAATTAACTAATTTATTTATTTGAAAATATAAACTCAAACTGTCACAACTTTACTTAACATTATCTCAAACACAGATTTATTTCGTCACAAGTGTCACAATTTGAATTAAGACTATTTTGCAGTTAGCTGCAACGATCAAATAGAATCCAACTTCTCGACATGAAAAGAGACCTAACTCTTTTTGGCAACAGTTAACAACAACAAAATATACTGAGCTTTTGCTTACACTACTTGACAAAAAATGGATCAATCGCGTGCACCTAAAAACAAAAGTATTTTCTAGATTTTGGGCCACGTAATACGAAACTGAAATTCCAAAAATTTTTTGAAGAAGCGTTTTCGAAAAATTGTCGAAAAACCAGTTTTTTCCCTGTTGTTTCAGTTATGAGTACATATCTCGTAAACGAATCATCCGACTAACACAAACAGGCCATCGGCAAATCATAAATTTTCGAATGTTTTTTTTTTATAGACAAAATAAATAATCTCCTCTGGTTTTAAAATCTAAGATGAAAGATATATTATTTGAGCAAATATTAAGCCTAATATCAATAGAGTTGAAAGAAAAATGAGAAAGTTATGATGCACTGAGTGAAAACACCAACTTTACATTTATTACACCGTGCGAAACAATTTTTTTTTTTGCCGAGACCCATCCAATTGTTGATATAGACGTGAAACTAGAGGTCATTTATAGTATCCTGGCATAGTCAGTTTTTCCTTTTCTGACCCAAAAACCTTCTTAAAGGACTTTACAATTTTAGGGACATACACATTTTAAATATTTTTTTAAATATTTGCGGTTGTGCAATGATGAGGATATGGGTATCAAATGAAAAAGGAAAATTGTCTCCTTTTAACTAAATTTTCTATTTACTACGCTGGTCGCGTTGAACTTAGAACATAGCGGAAAGTTGCAATTTAGAGGTAGCGTGTCTTTTGTATTATTTAAGAAAAAGCCGTATGAATACAATGCATGTTATTATTTTCATAATTGACGATCATTTCAATAAAAAATGCATACATCTTCTCGATGCATGTTATTATTTTCTCGATGCATGTTATTATTTTCATAGTTGTCAATTATTTCAATAAAAAATGCATACATTTTCTACACTTTGTTATGTTATTATTTTCATAATTGTCAATTATTTCAATAAAAAATGCATACCTACATTTTCTAAACTTTGTTATGTTTTTATGTTATTTGTTATGCTATTATGTGCACCCAATGCTGCATAATTGGCAGCCATGCAAGGTCAACTCGTGTTGCTGCAGAAAAAGAAACGCTCCTTCTTCTAAGTTAGACAGGAGTTGGCTGGCGTGCGAACTGATGAAATCGAGGAGTTGGCGCCCGAATACAAAGTGCTTGTGGGAGAATTGAGCGCATAATTTTAGCATATTTTAACACGTTGAAGACCGCATTGAAAAATCTTATTTCTCACATAGGGACCGGCATTTTTTTATTGTTAATTACGTATATTATTTTTTAAATATGTTTTTAGTGTACAATAATTTGAGGTCAAATTAACTAAGTCCGCTATATGCAGTATCTCTTCGAGAGACCGGCGAATGGACTACTGTACATAAATTGAATTTAAATCATACCCACCGGTGTACAAGCGGTCCCCAGAAAACATGTCGTGTACCACCCGTGAGCACGCCGGCCGGTAATGTTGCGGAGTGACCCACCGGTGGGCATGTGGTCTTTAACGTGTTAATTCCATTACAATTGACTGTTCTGTAAATTTATTCGTGTAAGGAGATTGAAATTCTGTTTGGCACACGTAGCACGTAGCAGCCGCCGTAGCTCAGCTGGCTAGTGCGTTGGGCCGCGAGTCAAATGCGGCGCTCGAACCCAGGTTCAAGACTCCGTTGCTGCTAACACAAAAAAAAAGAAAAACAATTTTTCTTTCGGTGGCTGTCCTCTCAGCAGGAAATGGCAAACCTCTGAGAGTAAAATTGCCTATGAAAAAGCTCCCAACTCGCCGTTCGGAATCGGCATAGAACTGTAGGTCCTTCCTTGTACAAATTCGCACGCACAAGACGGATGGTTGCGGGTAACTAGGCCTAAGTCTCGTAATCGGGCTGTCGTGCCAGTCAGTTAATTAATTATTAACCCATTAAAACCTGACCCCAGAAAGGCTTGTGCGATTTCCATAAAATTTTACACAATCTTATTAATTGACCTAATCAAGAAAAAAAATCAAGCAAAACATTCATATCATGTTTTTTTTTTTTGTCATGTTTTTCGCAAACATTACACAAATAAACAAAATCAAACATTTGCGGAAAATAAAATGTGCCAATAAAATATCAGCTGCTTGGATTTTGACATTTTCACGCGTTGCGTTGTATGAAAATTGGCAGTGTTTAGGCCCAACGTTGCATTCGCGCAACACAAAACGTAAAGCATATTTTTTGTTTAAAAAATAAAAAAAAAAATGTTCAAAACTTATTTTTAAATAGTTTAGCATTGCAAAATGCAGCCCACTAAGGGATTTTGATAGGTTTGAAGAATAAGTATTTTTGATTGAATTTCAAAAATTCCCCAAAAAAAACCTTTGACTTTGGATCGAAAAAAACGTATGAATATTTAAATAATTTTGAAATTTGAGTATGGCAGAATCTAAAACGATCAATTCTAATCCAATTCTACCCATTTTCAAGTCTTTTGTCTTTATGAATTAATATAGCGAAATTCCCAAACGTTGCGCAAACGCAACGCTCAGGGCTTAATGGGTTAATTACACGTAGCACTTAAAAAATACAACAAATAACTAGTGTCCGACCGAAACCACTTTTTTGGGCCGAAACCGAAACCGAATATTCGGTTTTTTTTTAATATTCGGCCGAAACCGAAACTTTCTAGTTGAAATAAAAATCACCATATCAAGCACTTTTTTCAACAAACGAATTTTACATTAAGTAAATAACGAACAAACAGACAAACATAGCATAAATAAATAAATACTTATTAAAAAAAAACCATTTATTCATTTTTTAAAAACGTAAACATGAAAAAATCACCCTTTCGTATCTTACTCGCTAATATTCAAAATTAAATAATTTAATATTATATGCTAAAAAAAGAAGTTTATTTACATTGGTGGCATCTAAATTATTCCTCCTTTCACTATATATCTGCTACACAATAAAATGTAAAAAATATTCTAGAAAGTTTCGGTTTCGGCTATTCGGCCATTTTTTGGCCGAAACTGAAACCGATACCGAAACCACTTATTTGGGCCGAAACCGAAACCGAATATTCGGTCGGACACTACAAATAACCCTCGAGCGCTATAACTTTCCATACAAAAGTTTTTTGTTAACAATTCTAAAACCCCCCGATAGCTGACTCACGTACAACTACGTGAATTTCATCACAAAAGACACTGCGTATTGTTACAACATCCCTCTTAACTACTTTATGACAACCAGAAACTTAGTTCGTCCACAACTCCGTACTATTGTTAAACGGCGTTATGAATAAAAGTGCCTTTGTCGATTTCTTCTGGTCTTTGCATATATTTTGTTATTGATCTTACTTGCAAACATCGCCAGGTTTGTTTTATATTTTTCGTTACTCTTTACACGCTCTCGGATAAATACAAAAGTTGGTTGGATATGGGGACCTGCAGATTGCTCTCCAGGGCTAATGCTAAACAGAACTCTATAAATTACACGCCGCTCCACGCGACCGTTTACTCAAAGATATTCTCGAAGTAGGTACTGTCGAAAGTCTGCACACGCACAAAACCCTCCTCACCGCCCGAAGCGTAACTCTTGCCGTCCGGATGGAAGGCCAAACTATTGATCGGTCCGAAATGGCCCTTCAAACGCGCAAATTCCTCCTCGTAAGTCAGATGGAAGAGACTCAGAGTCGAACAACTTTGCCGAAGTGTCCTTTGAGGCCGTGACAAACATGTCATCACCTTACACCTAGCTTAAGCTAACAAGTAATATAATTCTGTTTATTTTATATCGAATTTACAGGAAATTAACCACGAGATCTCGTGGCTTGGTTCTTTTTAGTCTTCTTGTATTGGTGGCTTCATCGTTGAGAACCGATGCTTCTGCGTTTGTATGGAGCTGTATTCTTTTGTCATGACAAAACATGGTGCCGTCCTGTGGCCGTGTGGTCATTTAGCGAATTGATCTCTCTGCT
This sequence comes from Melieria picta, assembly GCA_964056695.1. Classification (NCBI taxonomy): domain Eukaryota; kingdom Metazoa; phylum Arthropoda; class Insecta; order Diptera; family Ulidiidae; genus Melieria; species Melieria picta. Next base: position 46,613,834 of record OZ057400.1, on the reverse strand, counting down.
GCCCTTGAGTATGTCCCAGATAGAAAATTGGCAACTATTATAACCTACAAAAATAAACTTTAGTACATATTTTTCACTACATTCAACAATTTATACACCCCAGTGATGATGGTCTCATCCAGTGGACCCCACAGCATTGAAGTGATCTTTCACTGCAACATGGGTATGCGCAGAATGGGATCATGCTCCGCTTTACTGGAGTCAGCGGTGCGCACATCAATCACAAACAGTTCCGAATTCTGACCCATAGCCTTGTTGTAAGCTGCCTGATTGCCAGAGTAAATGAAATTGCAGATGCGCACCGACGACTTGGCCGGTATGGACGTGATTACAGTGCCAAACTCTGCATCCCAAATCTTGGTGGTCATATCACAAGCGCCGGATATCAACTTCGACGTAGTCCAGTCGACGTCTAAACACCAGACGGCTGACTGACCGTCATAGGTGCCCAGTAAAAATTTCGTGCTTCCAAGCACTTCCGGACACAATTTCGCTGGCGTGGCATTGCTGGATGCACTTGCTTCCCGCGCTGTTTGTTTACAAATGAAACATCAAATCATCGGAGTTTAGGGAGTTTGGCTGTAGTCCTAAACGTCAGTTGCGCTGCATAAGTACAAAGTAGTATGTTCCTAAACGCAAACAAAAAAATGCTGCACGTCCACCCTGTTCCTAAACGCAGACATCAAGTAATCGATAAGCATCAGATGCGCAAACTAATAATAATAATAATTGACTGGCACGACAGCCCGCTTACGCGAGACTAAGGCCTAGCTTCCCGCAACCACTCGTGTTGTGCGTGTGAATTTGTACGCGGGTGGAAGGGACCTACAGTGCGCAAACTGCTCATCACAAATTTTGTCGATGCTTTGGTTTGACACTGGAATTTTTGAGCAGCGATTAAACGTTTTAGCTTTCGGCTCCTAAGTGTTGCAATGTAGTTTGCGTTGCTGTATATTGCCAAATTGCTCACTTGCCAAATCCGAAAATAATTTCAACATACAATTTATTACGGCTTCCATCTTCATTCACAATGTTGCGCATGAAATGAATTCCTAAACAAAAAAGTGTTACCAACCTGATTTATGCAAAGCATCGCAGTAGCATTCAGAAAATGTTTCACTGCGGCAGTAGTGATGCATCAATGCTTTGCATAAGTACGTTTAGGACTACAGCCTTTAGCTTTTGGTGTAAAATGCACTGTTCTAGACACAGGGATGATTTTTTGGAAGGAGTCAATGAAAACTGAAATAATGACATGTTAGAGACATTTTAATTACATTTTAAGCAATTATAGAATTTCATATTCATTTTTCTATAAACGTATCACAGAATTCTGTGCAAAAAATAAATTAATGTTCTATGTAATTAAAAATTAACCACAACGATAACCCTCACACATGAAAATTGACCACCACAACAACCATCCATCTTGAGTTTGTATGGGGACATAGTTTACGTTCCTAATCAACGATGGGGGGCGGAAATATCAGCTGTTATGTAAGAGTATTGGTGCATTTTGTGTGTGTATTGTAAATTACCCCTGCCACTTTCCTATCACTTAACTAGCTGGCTGGCTTAACTGGCTGTTCTTTTTATTTAAATTGATTTCATTCGTCCCAATACTCAGTACTAGCATATAGCATAGTTCTTACAAACTAATACATATGTGCGCAACTCGTCACGCAAGTTTAGACTCAGCCTTAAAAACAGATACACAAGTTTTTTTGCAATAATTCATTTATTACACGATTTGGAACACTACATCTACATACATAAGTATATATATTAAAGTGAATGTCTGTTTGTTTGTTGGTCACACGACACTAAAACTCAACAACAATGTTCGTTTTGACAAAATCTCGGTAAACCACATATGTAGTGCGAATACGAACAGACAGGTGGACGTGGCACCTCCCATACAACCTAAATTTTTAATATGGAATATCTTCGAAATTATAACTCGGACAGGTGTTTCGTTTCACTGATAAAAATTCCATAATCGTTGGACAACGAGCGTGGCACTTTTCAAGCGACCCAAATGTTTTGAATAACTTTGAAACTACAGGTCAAATCAATGATATTTGGCACAGACTGACGATTAAGACGTGCCCTTCGACAGGCACCGCCCATACAACCCAAGTTTTGAATGTGGAATAGCTACAGGACTTATAAGTCGGACAGCATTGAAATTTGGTACAACATCATGGCTTAGACGTGTCGTTCCAGTGGTTAAATTGTATGGGCGTTGGACAAGGGGCGTGGCACGTTTCAAGCGATCCAATTGTTTTGAATAACTTTGGAGCAGGTCACACTTCAATGACATTTGGCACAAACTTACGATCTAGACGTGCCCTTCGTTAGGAGGCATGGCACCGCCCATACAAGCCAAATGTTTAATGTGGAATCATTTCGGAATAATAAGTCGGATAGCATTGAACAAGGGGCAAGGAACAAGGGGCGTGGCACAGTTTTCTTGACTCAAATTTTCCGCGTAACTTCGAAACTGTAAGGCGCACATCAATGAAACTGAGTCGCACCCTTCGACTAGATGAATGGATTGGGCATTGCATAAAAGAGACGTGGCACCGCCCATACAGTGTTGCATGAAGAAACTTGATTTATTGGGCCCATTGATTTCCAACTAGCCTGTAAAGCCGCGGGGCTTATATTTTAGACTTCAACTATTCAATTCAGTCTGTTTATACACATGCATGTCCCACTTAGTAATACAGAAGTATATCTTAACACGTTCGCGGACGTGAATGCTATAGCAGTCATTAGAAGTCCGTCGCGGCAGAGCTCTCTACCACGATTAGGCCACCGTTGCACTATGGCCCGGTTTGCCATTTTTCGTTGCAAAAATCATAACTTCTGAACCAATAAAGATATTTAAAAAATTTAAACTGCATCTGAAAGTGTAATATCTAAGCTTTAAAATGGGCAAAAAACAGGGTGCCACAGTAACAAGCGGCTTTAAAATTCGTTGCCAAAGTTAAGATTTAGTAAAACTTCACACTACAATGAAATTACTTATTTGTTTGCATTAAAAAATTATTCTTTTTATATATTTTTTCTAATAAATTAATATAATTTATTGATTCATATGTAATTTAAAAAAATGAAAAATGAAAATAATGAAATCATTTCTAAGCTATAAGTATCTGTAAGTTCTTTTTGTGATCTTACAGATCTCAAAGATGAAATAACTGGATCAGAAGAGACTGCTAACATATTGAAAAGGTCTTCATTTTGTCTAGTTCGTGATATTTTGCAAGTGTTCATACATCTATACCTTTTGTAGTTATTATTTTTGCATTCTTGAGCTTCTTCAGACAATTTCCCTATTGGTAAGCACTGGTATTCTATTAAATCCTTTCCATGTGCTAAAATTGTATGTACCGTAAGAGAAAATTTCTTCTCTGATTAACTCAATCGAGGCTGCAATCGAGACTGCTAAGTTTCAGTAAAGAAATGGACTGCGCTTGAACTAGATTTAAATTATATGAGCGGTGCCACGCCCCCTTACTCAATACCCGCACCTCTCGCTCTTTCGAAAGATATGAATAAATGGTAGGTTCGTACTAAGTTTCATTGCTGTGCGACTTATAGTTCAGCGGAATATTTTGGTCACAAAAATGTGCCACGCCCCTTGTCCAACGCCCATCAAATCTTACCAGTAGAATGACTCATCTATGGGACGACACAATACTAAATTTCAATGCTGTGCACCTTACAATTTCGAGGATATTCATTTATAAAGATTTGGCTTTTATGGGCGGTGCCACACCCCACTGTCCAATACCCGCCCCATTCCCTCTGTCGAAGGACATGACTAAATAGTAAGTTCGCAGTGAATTTAATTGATGTGTGACTTATGGTTCCAACGTTATCGTCTGAAAATTTTCAGAATTCACGGTCAAAAATGAGAGGGATTTTCCGACTTTTCCAATAGATTTTCCGGAATTTTCTTTTCGCACAAACCTGAACTGACTCAATGGAATCCAACAAAGGAAACTTCATTGAAATCGGCCAGTCCGTTTGAGCGTGATTAGATATATAGATTTAGATAGATGCCAGCAACACAAAATGGGTTGTCGACCGAACTAAATGTGAGTGATTTTTTGTATACCTGCGTGTTTTTCGACCCGAGGTTGCTTCACTTTTATTGCTCTGGAAAGTAAAGTTGCAAAAAGTTGCAGCTGAGTTTTGGAAGTTAGGTAAATAATTGAATAGCAAATAACCTCCCTCAATTTCGCGGAGGTCATTTTTGGTCTTTTTTTTTTATTTTCGATCAAAGTTGAAAAAAAGGTCGAAATATAGACTTTTCGAGCAATCGGTAGATCGAACAACTTTTAAAACAAAATAAACATTTTTTATTTTTATTATATTAACAATTAACGTACCTTTTAGAAAAAACCAACAAGTTACCGATTGGTCGCTTCATTTACATACAAATCAATCTTAAAGAGGAAAAAAAACCAAAAAATACACATTTTTCTCGATGTGGAAAAATTGTCAACTTTGAGCGGCTCTACCTCCCAAACTACTAATCTGAATTTAATGAAAGTTACATATTCGTAATCCCTCCCGTAATTCTCAATAAGATGCGTGTATTCATTTTATCGAACGCTTTCATGAAATTTTTGATTTTTGCAACGTTTTACCGACCGTCGGGCCATAGTGCGTTGGTCTCTGAGGTGGCCAGGTATGAGAGAAGCTCCGAATTCAGCCGGTATGCCCCCTGGCTGCAAACCATCCAATGGGCACGGGTCGCATAACACCCTGTTCAAACTGTATTGTTTTACTATATTTTGTATGAAAGTACCCGGGTACCTTCGTATAGAACAAAGGGGCAGTGTTCAAAAATCGGTTCTAAAAGTTATACAGAAAAAGTTTTCTTTCTATATCAGTTATCTAATAGGTAGTCAATTGATTTTTAGGAAGATACTAAAAATACCAAATACCAGTGTTCCTTGGCTGAAAGTAGGCTATTTTTACTTTAAAAATGCAAAATGTACCCAGGTACCTTCGTATTGACAGAAGGGTTAAAGGAGCCCGCAGTTACGCAGAGCGATCTGCATTATCGTCACACTGCCCTTCACTAAAACGTGTTCCAAGGCTCTGCCGTAGTAAGACACCACGCGCATCAAATAGCCTAGCGTTTCTACGGCTGAAGCATTGAATCCGGTCATTGATTCTGGGTTTGAACTCGTATGGTGCTTCCTATGACGTTTGCAGTTTTGGGAACAAGCTATTCTTCCGTTGCGGATTGTAAAGCATTACCAGATAGCGTTCTTGGAACCCTACTGTGTTAGCCCGTAGATCATATTTATCTTATCACTGACCAGCTGGGTGCGGCTCCTTACAATTTCGTGAAGTTTTTTTAGTTTTAACCGCTTGTGCTTATAATGCGAGTTTTCCGTATGCTTTCTTCCGTATACTTCCTTGAAGACTGCAGATTCGAAGTTAAGGCTTCGATCTGACTGCAATTCCTTTGGAACTCCGAACCTTGCTACCAATGTGTTAACCAGCATCTCCGCAACCGTGGGTTGCCCAATACACGCCTCTATCTTCATTCAAACATTGCCGAACTGATTTTATTACCTCAGCTGATGAACCTTTAAGAGCCAGTGTGTCTTCGAACATTGAACTTTCCCGAACCGGCGGTAACCATTCCCGCGGCTGTGCATTCCTAAGTCGCTCGTTGATCTTTTTGTCTAGGGAATATTCCAGGTCTTTCACTTATTTATTCCAAGAATCATCTTTGTCGTCCATTCGTTTATCCAAATGATCTACTTCTGTTTCTAGATGCTCAACCTTAACATTTAGTTTTTTGGAAATTCCCTCTACTTTATGCGCGCAGAATTATCGTACATTTTCCGATTCGAAGTTTCCATTTTCGCTGACATTTGGCTCATGTACCGGCATCAGTTGATCGAGTTTCGCCATGTCTGCGTTTAATACATTTTTTAAATTTTATTAGCATGATCCTACTTCTGGGCCTAACATTACGAAAATTAGTTTTACTGTACAAAGTACAGCAACCCATAATAGTCCAGTGTTGTTGTGTTGCTTATGTTAAAGTAGGCCACAGCAGAGCATTATCGTCGCAATATGCATCTCAATCGCAGTGTTCCGATCGTAGTGTTCACTATTATTACTATTTTTTCTTTAATTTGAGTGTAATTTAGTTTTAATGGTGTTTTTCGAAGTTTATATATATGTATTTATTCATTTTTTTTAACAGGCCTGTTATTTAAAAGCTATTGAAACATGCCCAGGATTTGCGGTGGCTTGGAGTAATTTGGGTTGTGTATTCAATGCACAAGGCGAAATATGGCTTGCAATACATCACTTTGAAAAAGCAGTTACTCTGGATCCAAATTTTCTTGATGCTTATATTAATTTGGGTAATGTCCTTAAAGAAGCAAGGATATTTGACAGGTAAATGACATTTTGTCGATTTAAAGCATTTTTAACAGTTAAGTATATCTTTGAATAAATAGTGTACTTATATCCGGGGTTCAACCCATTCTACATACTGAGAAAATAAATGTACAAAAGTCAACATCTGACGAAACGAGCGGCTGAGGCCGGGAAGCGGAAATAGGGAAACATGGGTTATTGGCAAATTATGTATTGTAGGTATATCGATTGCCGCTACGAGATTGAGGGCCAATGGATCCACAAGTTTATATTTATATAAAAGAGAGAAGAAAAAAATTATTTTTCGAAGAAATTTAAAAAAATTTTCAAATTTGTTTAAGTGTACACCAGAAAGTGCTGAAATACCTAGAAACGACTAACTAGAAAATTTCAAATTTTCAAAGTGTATAAAGTAAATTTTTCTGACTAAAAATTATTACTAGAGAGGATGTTAAGAAACATTTTTTATTTCCAAATAGGTGTGAGAGAAAAAGGAAACTGATTTCAAAAGAAAAGTTTCCCCCAAAAACTTGTTTTATTTTTTGAAGGGTGAGTGAGAGGGTAGTGTATATTCGCGTAAACGAAATGTTTTCACCGAAGTTGTGTTGGTAGCAGAGAACTGCAATTATTCTCCTTTTCAAGTCATTGGTTGAATAACACAAGAAAGAGTATTAGTGGATTTGAGTCAAAGAAAAACATCCGACTCATATCCACGCATACTCATTTACGCATGCACACATATTTTGTGTGTGAACAATGAATAAGTTCTTTGCTGATATGAACCGGTGCGTGCTCAGATCTGTCATTGAGTGAATAGGTTCATTGTGTTATACCGTAATCACTCACAACACCAAGAAACACCAATGGTTCAATGGAATGACTTAAGTCATTGGAGTAATTTTCAGTTTCGCTTTCTCCTTAGTTGAAATTGAGAATATTGCAACAAAAAGCGGAACACCAAAACGCAGGTCAATAAATGCAAAGCAATTAAATGAACTTTTTGTTAGTTTTTATTTGTAAATAACAAAATGAGATCAAATCCATGCTTTTTAAATATAATTAAATTAAAAGAATTCATAAATATTAAAATTATACTTAAGAAAAAATATACACGTACAAATAATACTCATTCTAAGTTAAATAACTAAAAAACTATAAAGATGAACAAAAATTATTTTAATTTTTTTGTTGAAAATAGAATTTAAGAAAAGAATATTGCATCAATGCACAGCAGCAACCAGATACGCGTCCAACAGCAAAAAAGTACTGTTTAGCAAAAAGCGCGAAGCACAACACGAACTATTACTCAACTCATCACACGAACAAGTGAGTCAAATCAGATTATGAGTCAGTAACCAATAGACACACAAAACACCGGTACATATTCGTGTAAGAGAATTTTGAGTGTTTTGATGATTTGGTGCAAATGAGTAATAGTAGTTTGTTGAATTGGTTTGAGTATTCACTTGCACCAATTGTTATGGCTCATGACTTAAGTATACTAATTTTATTAGTACTCATTGCCGGTCTCTGGTTGGTAGCTATTGCTGTTTTTCCTATGTCAAGTAAGCTGCGCAAGTGCGCTGCGCTTATGTGCTAACGAGTAGAAACTGAGTGGCAATGAAACGGTAAAGAGCAAAAGGGAAGTAGGTAACGGAGTATCTATGTGCGCAAGCGGAACTTCAGCGCGGTAAATTGGGATGATTTTCCAACGGCACTTTTTTAACGTTTCGTTTACCGCATATGTTTCACCGCAAATACCGGGGGATATCAAATGGGGTTGCTTACTAAATTGGCATTTCTAGTAATGGGGGGGGGAGGGTTCGCAAACCGTGTTTTGCTGTTGTTTGTTGCGGTCGCTGCTTTTCCTACGGAGGTGTAGGCTGTGCTGTTGTTGGTGTCGTTTCCTGGTTATTTTGTTATGTTTTTTCGCCCGTCACTGCACTCTTTCTCTTTTTTCGATTAATGTGTTTCGAACTGTGTTTCTTTTTGTTTTTCTGCCTTGTCAAACAATTTTAATTGTTGTTCACTTTTTATTATGTGTATTTTGTGTATATGGATACTGAGAATTTTTTTTTGTTATTTGTAGCTTGTGTTGTTTGGGTGTTGTGATCACTGTGGATCTATGTTTTTGTAAATGTGTTGTTTGTATACGTAAGCAATGTGGTCTTTTGGTTTTTGTCACTTGTGAATGTGTCGTGCACCTTTTGTTCACTGTGCAATGTTCAATCGTATATTGTTTATTTGTTTTAGAACTAGGCCTGGGATTCGGCTCAAAGGACCAAGAACGAGGATCCGAAAAAAGGAAAGGTTTGGGTTTTGGAGGTTTTATTGACTGCGTGCGCACGGTTTGAAGTGTGTATATCGATTGATTTTATAATTGTGAGCTTAAGTCTGAGGGAGTGGGGGAAATGGGGACACAATTCGCTTTAGGAGTGGGAAGAAAGTGGGTAAAGGAGGAGAGAAGATAGTGTTTTTTCGCGCAGGAGGTGGAATTCATAGATACTGATGGCCACTAATCAGCATGCCGGATTCTTACAGACTAAAACCACCCCCGTTTACCCTTCGTTCCCCCTGCGGAACTGCGGTAAAGCACTGAATGGCAGGGGGGGGGGGTTAAGCCTAATTTGTTGGCTCTACTGCCGTGCTGGCACTTGGCGTAGAGTAGTGTGGCGGATATCAAGCTCGATTAACGCTCGTCTACTGACTCTAGGCCCGCCACTGTTGATCAGCGTACTGGATAGACCAGCATAAACACGTGACGCCTTTTCGCTCACGTATTTTGCATGCTTGCCAAAGTTCAGTATGTCGTCTAAGATGACGCCCAGGTACTTAAGATATCGGCAAGACTAGTGTCCGGCCGAATATTCGGTTTCGGTCTCGGCCCAAATAAGTGGTTTCAGATTCAGGTTCGGTCAAAAAATGCCTGAACGGCCGAATCCGAAACTTTCTAAAATATTTTTTACATTTTATTGTGCTAGTTAGTGCAGCCGAGCAGAGATATAGTAAAAGGAGGAGTAAGTAATTTATCTGCTTTTTTAGCATATAATATTAAATTATTCAATTTTGAATATTAGCGAGTAAGGTACGAAAGGGTGATTTTTAGTGTCCGACCGAAACCACTTTTTTGGGCCGAAACCGAGTTTCGGTTTTTTTTTTAATATTCGGCCGAAACCGAAACTTTCTAGTTGAAATAAAAATCACCACATCAAGCATCAAAATCACCATATTTCAACAAACGAATTTTACTTTAAGTAAATAAAGAACAAACAAACATAACATAACAGAAATAAATACTTATTAATAAAAACAATTAGTTCATTTTTTAAAAACATAAACATAAAAAAATCACCCTTTCGTACCTTATTCGCTAATATTCAAAATTAAATAATTTATTATTGTATTCTAAAAAAGAAGTTTATTTACATTGGTGCATCATCCTTTCACTATATATCTGCTCGGCTGCACTAAGTAGCTGTACACTCGCTACACAATAAAATGTAAAGAATATTCCAGAAAGTTTCGGTTTCGGCTTTTCGGCCATTTTTTGGCCGAAACTGAAACCGAAACCACTTTTATGGGCCGAAACCGAAACCGAATATTCGGTCGGACACTAGTGATTTTCTTATGTTTATGTTATTAAAAAGACGAATGAAGTGTTTTTATTAACAAGTATTTATTTATTTATGTTAAGTTTGTTTGTTTGTTCTTTATTTACTTAAAGCAAAATTAGTTTGTTGAAAAAAATTCTTCCTATGGTGATTTTTTTTTCAACTAGAAAGTTTTGATTTCAGCCGAATATTAAAAAAAAACCCGAAATTCGGTTTCGGTTTTGGCCCAAAAAAGTGGTTTCGGTCGGACACTAGTACCAAATAATACCTTTATCGTCGCGTTCTTTTTCTGGCTACTGACAAGCACGGCCTCAGGTTTTACTCCGGCTAGTTGGAGACCTACCGACTGGAGCCAGGATCTTACTATGGCGATCGTTGTATTTGCCTTTGCGTCGACATCAGCTCTTTGTTTAGCTACAACGGTGCGATGTCGTCGGAAAATCCTACCAGTGAGACACCGTCGGGGGTGGGGAGGTTTAGCACCTCGTTGTACATTATGTTCCACAACAGTGGGCCAAGAACCGATCCTTGTGGAACACCAGATGTCACAGTGTAGTACAGGAGACCATCATCGCTGGCGTACTGCAACATCCTTTGCGACAGATAGCTACTCAAGATCATGATGCAATAAACAAGGTGGTGTAAGTTCTCGGTTGTCATAGCGTATTTTGAAAAAAATGCTCCCCGAAATAGCAATGTTGCTTCTTTTAAAAAGTAAATTGTATTTCTAAGTAAACAAAAAAAAAGTAGTCACTGTTCATTACTTTTCATGAAAAAATATAAATTCAACACTGATGCTTGTTTGAAGTATTGACAGTTATATTTTATATTTCAAACAAAACGAATTCTTGCACAAAATTTCAAGTTTGGAAAAGAATTTCGCTGCTCTAAACGGTGACCATGTAATGGTTTGTGAGCAGCTCACAAAAGAATCTGTTAGAGAAAAGTGCTGTAATCGATTTGCCGGGAATGTTTTTTAAATGCCAGATGCATTGCCGAATAAAGCAACTGAATAAGATGCTGAAGCAACAAGTCCTCGCGAAAAGGCACAAACGATAAAGCACGCACAACCATCGTCGATCAGTTATGGCTTTCATGCTGGCGTCAGCGGAGTCATTTATCGCACGCATCATACTTCAGCAAAAAATTTACGTACCGGACATTCTGCAGACGAATACGTAAACTGACTTTCCCTCCGTCCGGTGACCATACATTTTATAAGGATGAAAGGCGACTCTCAGTCTTAGACGTAGCTCCACGCTAATTTTATCCGCCCTCTTGTGAAGTAATACTTTACGGTGGTCCCATGAAGAGGGTTTTAGGGACAGTATGTACAGCGGTTTTAGCGTGATTAAGTCTCGCACACGTAAATGCTTTCGATGCTTTCCCCTACTGAAAAAAACCATCGTCGGAACGTATCTACCGATTCTATACGGTTCCCTAAAAAATTCTTTTGCGTTATGTTTAAAACCCGTTCTTTTTATGTAATGGTTTATGTTATGTTGATTTTAAGAGAATTGAAGAATTTATACATGAAAAAATCGTACACCACTCTCTTAACCTAATTGGTATTATGTTTTAAAGAAGATATGTTTAACAGATAAAATCGTATTAAATGTGCACAACAAATTTACAAACAAATGTAAATTATTACTGCTAAAATTATGGTATTTGATACAAATATTTACTTATTTATTAACTGTTTTTCTTCGAATCGGTTACGAATTCTACTACTATTGTTAGCGCCATCCAGTGGAAAAGGCCTGCATTTGTCCCCTTTTTAATCGTTTTTGAATGCAACCAGTTCAACTGGGGGAGCATACAAAATTAGCTGTCAAAACTTACTTCACCTTGTTTATTTCATCATGACTCAAGATAGCTTATATTGCGATGATGGATTATATTGCTGGGCTTTAAGCTTTCTAAAGGCTTCGAGGATAAAAGTCCAGCTAGCCGAGTCAAATGCATTTTTAACGTTGAGCGTTATTATGGCGCAGTATTTTTTTCCACCTCTTGCCTTGTATAGCCTGTGCCGCGATCTCTACAATTGTTGCTATAGCATATATTGTCGAGCGATCTTTGCGAAAGCCAAACTACATTTAGACAATCCGTGCACCCCTTCCGTGAATGGAGATAGTCTATCAAATACAAGTCGCTCTCGTAATTTGCCCATTGTGCCCAGCAGGCATATGGGCCGGTAAGCCGATGGCTGGCCACAGGCTTTAACTGGTGTTGGCAGAAGGACAAGGTTTTGTTTCTTCCATGGGGCTGGAAATATGCCTTGCTGCAAGCAGCGCTGCATCGTCTTCGCGAACAGCTCTGGCCGAGTCCTGATGGCCAGCTTTAACGCCGCATTGGGAATAGCGTCCGGCCCTCGCGTCTTGTCTCGCAGCAGTGTTTGGCACGTTTCCCATTACGACTTTGTAAGCGCTTCCCCAAGGAGTGTGTCAGCTTCCTCGCAGAGCTTGGAGAACGCTTCTTTTTAGCTTCAGCGTATTTCGTTCTTACAAAGTTTCCTGGTGGATTTTTTTGCTCCACCAGTAAGCAGGAGGGCCGCGTTTACCCTTCTGCCTATCCCTTGGGGTCTATTTGACCCCAGGCGAAATTAAAAAAACGGTTGAGCGGCTTTGTGCGCTCGTCTACTTGTGTTATTTAGTGTTAATCGCGCGTACAACCCAATAGCAAATCGAAAAAAACACTTTTCGGGGCTTTCCCCTTTTCTATTGTGATTTATGTGTAACATTTCTTCATGTTTCGTCAGTAAATTATGTAACTGTTTGGTTGGGGTCATCCTGACCCCAAAGGACAGCGAACGCAATTTTGAGCAAGGGACATGCAGAAGGTTAAATGGCTTTTTCTTACGCATCGCACGCTCTCGCAATGTAGTTCGCCAACTGGTTGGCCGGCTTGTCAGCATGATTGTGCAGCCTGATCTCTTCGCACGGTGCAAGCTGGAATAAGTCAGCGCCTAGTGCCTTTTCTTTCCATCTTAAAACGCTTTGTCTTAACTGTTGTCGCTCGTTTCTGCTGCCAGTTCCAAGTTCAAATGGATTGCCTGGTGGTGAACTATTCGTCAACCACCACTTGTCGAGTGAGTTGCTGGCAAAGGTGATATCGATCACCTATTGCTTGCCATCCTTTTGAAAAGTACTGGTGCTGCCCTCATTTGCGAGAAACACATCAAGCATGGAAAAAGGTCTAAAATACCGCTTTTTAGGATGGTGCTTCAAACCGTTTTGAAGATTTGAGGTGCCTGCTGTACACAGATATCAGGATAGTCTTATGCCACACTGGACACACATAGGTTGTGACCACGATTCATTGAATAGAAGATTGCGCCTTCCGGGAGAAACTAAATTTGAAGCCTCACCGCTGACGTCATACAAAATTGTCTCCTATTGGCTGAAAATGTTGATTAAAGTTTGGAGAGAGCAACACAGTGGAACAACATTAAATACTTATTCACTTTTTGTGATTTAAATAATATTATTTTTTCTACAGGGTTTTCCAACAAGAGGTGTTATTTTGGTATTCAAAGAAAAATGCCATTTTTTGAGATAAATTATCGGATGTTTATTTCATAATAAAGAGGAAGGTATGCCGTTAATAATGAAAAACAACATCAGCCAAATGGCCACCACGACCACGCTTACAGGACTATATTTTTTTCATGAAATTTTCCATAACCAAATCGCAAAGTGGCTGCCCTATGTCCTCGATAGCCTCACGAATTCTATCTTTGAGGTCTTGAATCGACGCTGGGCTGTTGGCGTACACCTTATCTTTCACGTGGCCCCAAAGGAAGAAGTCGCAAGGTGTTAAATCACAAGATCTCGGTGGCCAATTGTGATCCTCTCTTCCAGAGATAACACGGTCCGGAAACTTTTCCCGTAAAAGAGCAATGGTTTCGTTGCTTGTGTGACACGTAGCGCCGTCTTGTTGAAAGTAAACGTTGTCCAGATCAATACCATCCAACTCCGACCATAAAAAATCATGAATCATCTCTCGATAGCGCAATCCATTCACCGTAACTGTTGATCCAACCTCATTTTCTAAAAAGTAAGGTCCAATGACCCCGCCGGACCATAAACCGCACCAAACAGTCACACGTTGAGGATGGAGAGGCTTCTCAACAATAACTCTTGGGTTTTCCGAGCCCCAGATGCGACAATTTTGCTTGTTGACGTAGCCACCGAGGTGGAAATGGGCCTCATCAGTCAAGATGATTTTTCGATGGAATTCCGGATCATTTTCATGCATTTCAAGGACCCAATCAGCAAAGACACGACGTTGTTGATGATCGGTCGGCTTGAGTTCTTGTGTTAACTGAACTTTATAAGCCTTAAGACCCAAGTCTTTATGCAAAATACGGTGTAATGACGTTTTTGGAATGCTCAATTCCAAAGAACGACGAGGAATCGACAAACCTGGGTTTTCTTCAACATTTTGGGCTACAGCAGCAATATTCTCAGTTGTTCTTGAGCAACGTGCACGGGTTTTATTCTTCACATCACTAACTTGTCCCAACAGCTCGAATTTTTCCACCAATTTCTGTATTGCGGTCCGACAAGGTGCTTCACGACGACTCAAAAATGCTTTAGTTTTGCGAACTGTGACTGCAAGATTTTCACCATTTTTGTAGTGAATTTTAATAATTTCAATGCGTTGTTGAAGCGTGTATCGTTCAATTTTTAGTAATGGCGTAGTTTCTACTTGTCAACTGTCAAAGAATAAAAGCTTCAAAAGTGACAGCTACCGAAATACCGGGTGATTCAAAATAACACCTCTTGTTGGGAAACCCTATATTTTCAATTTGAAAAGCACGTCGCCTTTCATTTCCTTTTTTCATTATTTTGTGTACACAGGCCCACTGCACACCGCATGACTCTCGTTTATTTGTTTTGTAAATTTTTCCGCGATTCTTTACTACACAAATCTTTTAACGCGAGGACTTTCGAAGCTCGAAATTCTTTATTAAATTTAACACAAAAACAAGAAAATAAACAAGCAAAAGCGGCACAATTTTTAACAAAATAAAAGATTTTTGGTCAACAAACTTTTCAACCAATAAAAACATAGCACGAAATTTGAATTGAATTGCAGCGTTTCTTCCCGAAATTCACTTGTTTTATTTGTGTTATTCATATGAATGAATAATATGAATTTACAGTTTATTTTGTAAGGATATACACCGAGGCTTCATATGACACCACTTGGGAGCGCTTGTATGAACGCATTCATAGAGGCGTTCATGAGTTTTCCAACCACAGCTACAGAGAACGCAACAAATCTTCGAAGAATCTCTCAGGAGGCTAATACTCTGGCTGTTAGTCAAACTCGATGCAGACTCTCGCCGCAAATGAATAGAAAAAAGCAAGTATAATGAAACTCCAACCATTGATGAATTTTGCCGTTTCCTAGATTCCCACTGTGAAGAGCTAGAACTAACACACCGTAAAGTCAACACAACTAAGCCGCGGCAAGATTCAGCTTGTTCCTTTGTGGCGCTCAATGAAACCTCATGCCTAAGATGCAACAGGGCTGACCATTCTCTTGCTAGATGTCCAGAATTCGCGTCGCACTTTCGTGAGGGAAAAACGACTCTGTTTCAATTGCCTTTGAGGGGGCACGTGGTCGCTTCTTGCGGCTCCAAGTATTCCGGTAGGAATTATAATCGACGCCATCACATACTACTTCGTCATCACATACTACGTAGCTCGTTCATTCGCTACTGCATGCCAGCGAGATGGCATGCATACAGACCACACGGCTACGATTTCTCTACTTCCTTCAGCACTGGTTGACGTTCAAACTTGCTTCGAGAGCTGTCCTACATCACTGAGCGCTGCGCTCAAAACCTTGCAGTTACTCGTTCATCATCTCGTATTGCAGTATCTGGAATCTCTTCTGCAAGGGCTGAAACAACACGAGGGCGCTGCTCGTTGCTAATCACGCGTTTCCGACCATACGTTAAGTATCACTGCACATATTTTGAGCAGCATCACTGCAACACTTCCTACCACAAGTATTGAGATTTCATCATTTTACGATTCGCATGATGACCTAATTGCTATTTCTTCGATTTTTTGGGGGGTTCCTAACTTCAACAACGGGGCGGAGCGCATCCGCCACTGCCGCTTCACTTGTAACTACCAACGAAGTCGACCAATTTCTACGTTAATTTTGAGAACTAGAGGAGCCAAACGAGCTACTGCCATCCGATGAAGCATTTGTAGAACATTTTCAACGCACATATGCTCGTCACGTGGACGGGAGATACCTTGTCCAGCTCCCATTCAACAAGGAGCAGCCACAATTCGCGGACACACTATCCACCACTGTCCACTGTCTGAGCATTGACTCGATTCCACGCGGTGGAACGACTCCTGCAAAGATACGACAACTTGCGTCAGCAATACAATCACACATGACATGCGCCAACTACCGCCTTGCTGACCGTCGAGATTTCTATTTACCGCATCATCCTGTACTTGACAAGAAACTACGAGTGGTTTTCGATGAATCATTTAAGGACAACGGAACTTCTCCCAACAGCACCCTGCACATAGGGCCCAGTATACAAAGCAACCTGTTTTTCGTTTGTACCGATACGTTTTCTTAGCTGACATCGCCAGATGTTTACATAAATTTGGCTCGCTGATCACCACCGCAATTATCAACGTATTCTCTGGGGGGGAGTCCCCTGCCGAACCTATCAAGCACTACCAGCTGTGCACAGTTACAAACGGGACGGCCTGAGCTTCGTTTCTGGCTGTCAGAGTTCTTGCACAACTGCCTCATGATCATCAAAATCAGTTTCCATTGGCTTGCTCAGTTCTGCGGGACGATTTCTATGTAGATGATGTTTTGACAGGTTCAGATTCAGGGCAAGCACTCATCGAAAAGCGAAATGAATTAGTTGAGTTATGACACGCCGGGTTGAAGCTAAGGAAGTGGGTGTCAAACTCCAACCACATCACTGAAGACATCCACGCTGAATGTATTCTGGGTCGAGACACTACCAAGGTACTAGGACTGCTATGGAAGGCACAAGAAGACGTGCTCACTTACCAAAGACATGCTCACTCCATCATCGACGACGCTCTTGTTACCAAGAATTATGGTTGCAGAAACTCAACTGGGACCACCAATTACCTCCGCCGCACAGTGCCCGGAATATCATAGCTAGGGTCATTTAAATAAAAAAATAGTTATCGAATTTTCGACGACATTTTTTAGCAACCTTGTCGCCAAATGTCTAATTATGAAGTAAATTAAAAACATGTGTCAATATGCGAGGGCATATGACGTTTACAGTGCTCCAAACGTTACAGAAAAAAGAGTTGAAAAAATACGTGCGCATGCGAGTTTAAGTAGTGCATTTTGAAAGTTTAATGACTTTTTGCAGAAGCAATATTTTTCTGTAATTTTTTTTTCAACAAAACGCTAGACTGAAAATTTGTTGGTAATCAAAATTTTGACAATTTAAGAAACAACGAGCTGGATTTTTAGTTACAAAGACGTTGGTATTATTTGTAAGTATAATGAAAAATTTCAGATTTTTCGTAGACAAAATCTTTCTTATATGAACGAGTATGAAAGCCAGACTATACCCAGGCTTACACCTGATCTGTATGCTAATAGATTCTGTAAAAATCTTCTGCTCCTAGGTGCTGCACCCATACACATACAGTGTAATCTGGGTGGAGTGAACTAATTAATGCAAGGCCAGTTCATAGAATCCAGATTGTTCACTATATCCAGATTGAGTTTTTCTGTTCACCATTACGTACTTACGAGTATATTTCATACCTGTGGAACAAAACACTTATGAAACCATTCTTTAAAAATTTCTGCTATCATCCATGCATTTTTTGAGTGCCGGTAGTCCACCGGAATGTTGAAAGATTTGAAAGAGCGTGGTTTGTCTAGTTCCGTTTGCGCATGCAATAATTGTAACTCTGGCTCTTTCTAATTTCCTGGCTGGAGCGCTTTTTTCTGCACTGGTTACATAAGTTCATTCGGGTCTTTTCGCGTTGTAAATTTGGCTTTTACAAAGTGGTACCTCACAAATCGTACTATTGAGCTTTTGTTTAAACGGTTCAACAGCCGGGCTATCTGAAGACAATTTCTCGTCGCACAATTTTAACAGACGAATTCCATAGCGTGATTTAAGTCCGGCTAGCCATCCACAACTGGCATTAAAACCGCCTTCCTTTTCATTAATATCAGCATGTAATTTCTTTGCTTTTTCTTTTAACATATCTCCACTGACAGGAAAATGTTTGTGGCGCTGCAATTGTACAATGCCTTTTCCATACGCGGATATTCCAGGGACCATACCGGTTATGGGTTTTATCAAAAAGTCAGATTTTAACTGTTATCTTTTAACTTTTATTTTTACCGACAAAAATAAAAGTTATTTTGTGCCTTTTATCATATCAGGCAAAAATAACTGTTACTTTTGACTTTTATTTTATCGGTAAAAAATAACAGTTATTTTGTGACTTTTATTTTTTCGGTCAAATATATCAGGCAATTTGAATTTTTTCAAAGGCCGTTTGACCGACTAAAAACTATTGATACCTTTTTTTTCGTCTCAGCAGACCGCACATTCTGAGCTATAAGACATGTGCGACGGAAAAAATGGTATCAATAGTTTTTTAGTCGAACGGCCTTTGAAAAAATTCAAATTGCCTGATATATTTGACCGAAAAAATAAAAGTCACAAAATAACTGTTATTTTCGACCGATAAAATAAAAGTCAAAAGTAACAGCCATTTTTGCCGGAAATAATAAAAGGCACAAAATAAAAGTTAATTTTAACTTTTATAGTAAAAGTCTACAATTTAAAAGGCGTTTAATATTCGTGAAGCTGAGGCCATTACGATCATAATGGTGTATTTGAAATAGTCCACCGACAATTTTTTCGTTATGCCTTTTTGATTTGAAAATTGTAAAATAACAGTTATTTTCGGTCCCTGGGATATTCACCTTTTTTAAGAGCTTTTCCCTTCAACAGCCCGAAATTCTGGTTGGCAGTAACTTGAAGTTACTGAAGTAATTTATTTTAAATTGTGTTCACTCTAAAGAGATTCAGAATTGTTCACTCTATAGAGTACTCAATGTAAAAATTTTAATGTTCACTCTATCGGGGTGTTCGTACCATCGGGGGTTCACTCCACCCAGATTACACTGTATTTTCATTTTTCGAGAATGACTCCAAAAATTTCACGCAAAGAAATATTTGATGTTTGGTTGCAGACGGCTAGAAATGAACGATTAGATCGTATCACAGATTTCGTTTCGGGCAATATAGCCTTGGGGTCACGTAGCCAAATTGATATCGAAAAATTAAAGGTTTTTTTGAAAGGCTTTAATCAGCAAATGGAAATTAAATGGGCTAAATCACGAAGAATAAAGTCTCGATTTATCGTAGCGAATCAAAATTGGCTAGAAGTTGAAATTGACTTGACACAATTTGTCTGCAAAAAAAGGTTGCCACCATCTAATGGTAGGCCTACTAAACGTTTTAAAGATTGTTGTGAAAGAACAAACATGAAAAAAGCTAACGAAGTTGCGAAATCCAGTGAAGAAGAAGCATTATTTTTGGCATTGAAATTGAAATTGCATTCTGAAGGAAAAAGGAATTCAGCTGCTCTTGTGAATGAACTTATCTATGCTTCCCCCAAAGAGGTACTAATATCAAGAAGGCTAGATTGATTAATGATGAACGCAAGAGTCTTTCACCTGAGGAAGCCTTAGCACTAATGATCGATACAAATTTATCAAAGCATCAATATTGCGTGCTCAGACAATATTCTATTAGTATAAGCCCAAAGTTGTACCCAAGTTATCACCGAGTTTCCTTTGTAAAGCGTGCTTGTTATCCAGATAGCATTACCATTACTGAAAGTTTCGCTGAAATTAAATTGCAATCGTTGATTGACCATACAGTGGCCAGGCTATGTCAAGTTTATGAGGAAGCTTTTGTCGCAGCCGAAGATTTCTGCCAAGACGTAAACATAATTATAAAATGGGGTTGTGATGGCGCTGAACAAAGCCGCTATAAGCAGAAATTTCGATCTGAAACCGTATCAGATGAAAGCCTGTTTTGCATTTCGATGGTACCCATTCAAATCTATGGTGCCAAAAATACTAATAGCTTTGTGTTTTGGCAAAACCCAGCAACATCCTCAACTAGGTTCTGTCGTTCCATAAAATTTTTGTTTACGAAGGAAACTCCAGAAACGAATTTCAGAGAAGTTGAAAACATAGAAAATCAAATTTCTACTCTCGTTCCAACAACAATAACCACAAGTCGGCTTAATATAACCATTAAACCGATACTTATTTTGTGCATGGTGGACAGTGAAGTGTGCAATGCACTTTCCGCTTATAACTCTTCTCAAACTTGCTATATATGTGGAGCAACACCAACTTCTATGAACAATCCGGATGCCTTATCGCAAAAGAAAACCGATCCCAAGATGTTATCTTTGGGACTTTCACCTTTGCATGCATACATTCGATTCATGGAGCAGCAAGCACATTTCATTTCGCTTAGAGATACGAAAATGGCAAGCAAGTGGTGAATACAAAGAAAATGTTTTGCAAAGAAAGTTGCACATCCAAAAAAAATTTAAAGATGAAACAGGATTATTAATAGATGTACCGAAACATAATTGTGGAAATAGTAATGACGGAAACACAGCGAGGCGTTTTTTCCACAATTCCGAAGTATCAGCCGCCATAACTGGCATCGATTTGGAGCTAATAAACCGCTTTCGCACTCTACTCGAAAGTTTAAACTCTGGTCTTCCGATGAATGTGGACGCCTTCAAAAAGTACGCTGCAAATACTGCAAAATATTTAAAATTGTACTCGTGGTGCTATATGCCCGTAAGCGTACACAAGGTGCTCTACCATGGCAGCGACATTATCGACAGTTGCATTCTTCCGATTGGGTAACTGTCCGAAGAGGCACAAGAAGCGCGTAACAAGGACGTTAGGCGATATCGAGAGCTATACACCCGGAAGACATCAAGGGAAGACAACAATACGGACTTAATTAATCGTCTTTTAATATCATCAGATCCATATATTACTACTTTGCGAAAAATTTCTAAAAAAAAGCGTAAAGAACTGACTTTAGAAGCTCAAAAACTAATTGTAATTCCTATAATCAATGAAAATGAAATAAATGTAAATTCAGACAGTTTTTCTGACTCTGAATAATTCATTTTACAAATTAAAGCTGTTTTAATAATTCTGATTGGAATGCGTGGTTTTTTCATCAATATTAGTCGGCATTTTTAGCTACATACAAGGAGGAGTAGCAAAATTCAGTGATTTTGTAATTTAGCGTATATATAAAGTAGGCGTGAGAGTTATCTGATTTTCACAATTTTTCCCCCAAATAACAATTATCATTTGGTAATACTTTCTACAAAATTTCATTTCTCTATCTCTCATAGTTCGAGAGATAGAGAGTTAAATGACGCTATGGTCGCAATTCGAGCCACTGTGCGCCGTTGGCTGCGCGCTGGTTAAACTATCACCAGGATATCCACCACATCACGCAATTGTCGCTAGCTCGTTTCGTACCAACTTCCTCGGACGGAATAGAGCTCCACGGGTTTTTGGATGCCTCTATGAAAGCACACGCCGCCGCAGTATACTGTCGCTTTAAACACGCAGATGGCACGTATAGTACTTTAGTGCTGACGGCCAAGACACACGAAGCTCGGAGCTGCGTGGGGCGCTCTTACTCACACGCCTCATCAGAGCTGTCATCGACATTTTGCCACACACATCAGTCAAGAGAAGGATGGGAGCGGACATAAAAGGTAAAGTCTCTGATTGCGTTCAACCTGGCGAACGCCAGAACGATCCTTGTCCCTGTCGAATCCAAGCTGATACACAGCCTCCCCGCGGCCCTTCTGGATAGCTATTTGGCACCGGTGAATAGTGAACTAATGTGTGCAGCGTGTCCTATCCCCAGGACTTCAAATTTTGGTTGTGCGCAGGGTTTGGTGCCCGCCACGAAAAATCAGCAACCAATGAAAGCCAAAAAGCAAGCCTCGGATGAAACCCACTATGTTGACGACCACAGCAAACGATTTAAGGACCACGATTTGAGGATATGCACCTGGAATGTCCGGAACCTCTATAGGGAAGGTGCCTCTATCCAACTGGCGGAAGCCCTCATGAAATGTGAGGCTGACATCACCGCCATCCAGGAAATGCGATGGACAGGACAAGGTTGCTCCAAGCGAGCAGACTGCGAGATTTACTACAGCTGCCATGCGGAGAAGCGCGAATTTGGCTGCGGATTTGTGGTCAGCAAGAGACTTCGCCACCATGTCTCTCGGTTCACTCCGGTGAACGAACGGCAGGCCTCGATCCGCATCAAGGCTAAATACTTTAGCATTAGCCTAATTTGCGCGCACACCCCGACGGAAGAGAAGGACGATGCGACCAAGGATGCCTTGTATGCGAAGCTCGAGGACGTCTACGACGGGTGCCCGACCCATGACGTCAAAATTGTCCTCGGGGACTTTAATGCAAAGGTCGGGCGAGAAGCTATCTTTGGTCCCAAAGTCGGGCAGTTCAGCCTCCATGCGACTACTTCGAACAACGGTCTGAGGCTGATCGATTTCGCCGCGGCACGCGACCCATTCCTGACCCTGCCTCTTCGATCCATTCGATACCGTTCGAGGATTCAGACAGGGCGATCCTTTGTCCTGCGACCTCTTCAACTTCACCATGGAGAGTGTTCTGCGCAAGGCCGGTGTACATCGTAATGGCGCAATTTTCAACAAAAGTGTCCAGGTTCTTGCCTACACCGATGACATTGATGTCATCGGACGTAACAAGCGAGATGTCACCACTGCTTTTGCGGCAATCCAAAGAGAATCTGCCAAAATGGGTCTGGTGGTAAATGAGGGCAAGACGAAGTATATGCTGTCTACACGCAGGGACTCGCAGCGGCTAGGGTCTCACGTCCAGGCCGACAGATGGACTTTTGAAGTTGTCAAGAAATTCGTCTACCTTGGCACCGCCATCAACAGCAGCAATGATGTCAGCCTGGAGATAAAGCGAAAGATTACTCTTGCCAACAGGTGCTACTACGGTCTCGGTAGGCAATCGAGAAGTAGAGACCTCCCTCGACCGACAAAACTTGCACTTTATAGGACGCTTATCTTGCCCGTGCTCCTCTATGGCGCAGAAGCATGGACAATGACACGAAACGACATAGCGGTTCTTGGAGTGTTTGAGAGGAAGGTACTTCGAAAATCTTCGGCCCTGTTCGTATTGGCGACGACTATCGTATATGAACCAATAACGAGCTGTATGAGCTGTATAAGGACATGGACGTAGCACAGCGAATTAACATCCAGCAGCTGCGCTGGCTCGGTCATGTCTGAAGCAGAACCTGGAAGCAGACGTGCAGCACCCCTTAATTCTTCCTTATTTTACTCGATGAGCACATGCGCTACTTGTATCCAGGAGTGTCTGCGTTGTTTGTCATCGCTCGGCGAAATACTGGATCATCGGAGCAAGAATATCCCAGCAAACCAAACGATATCGAAACTATATAGAAACGATATCGTTAAAGCGAGAATTTTTCACGTTTTCGAGTATTGCTAAAGTGTCTAAAATGATATCGAGAAAAATTACACTATCGTAACGATGTCGAAAATCTCGATATCGTTGCGATATTGAAATTATCTTATCCGAGATATCGTAACGATGTCGAAAATTTTGACAATTTCGATGTCATTTCGACAGCGTCATTTTTCTTGTTCTCAATAGCATTTTGGATACTATTACGAAAACTTATTTTCTTTCTGAAAATTGAAATAAAACGCATATTTTACAGTACTGTCGCATGGCCAGTCCATTATTCAAATCAAATAACGATTATAAGTACGCGTAAACTCGGTTTTAAATGCGCGCACGTTCACGAAATCACAATTTTCGTTTGACAAAAAAATATTTCATTTGACTTGAAAATATTTAAAATCTTCAAGGCAAAAAATTCAAGCATTATCGGGATTATTTCGAGAATTTGTCGCTAAAAATTTATATCGAGAAATTGTTTGTAGGGATGATACGAAAATTGACGCACGACTGTATAAAATGTTTTAGACAGAGACGCACTACCGCCTAATAACTTATGTCTGACCTGCCGCCGACTCGGGTACGTCAAGCCCATTCCCATTTTCACACACGGGCTGTGACACACTGGACCCCTGACTTTGGAGCTGCACCGAGAACGCAATGCTCGCACATCAAAGAGCTATGCTTATATATGTTTATTGGTATGTCTGGGAACATCCGCAATTTATATGGAGCTTGCGGCCGACCTAAGTGCACGGGGGTTCCTTGCCGCTTTCAGACGCTTCATCTCACGCAGAGGCAAATGCACCGATATCTTCAGCGACAACGGGAGAAACTTTGTTGGAGCCTCGTGCGCATTGTATGAAATGCGCACCCTTCTTATGTCGCAGCAACACAATGAAGAAGTTTCGCAGTCATTTGACGAAATTCACTGGAAGTTTATCCCACCGCACGCGCCTCACTGGGAGGTATATGGGAGTCAGCTGTCCGATCAGTCAAATTACACTTACGACGAGTGATTGGAGTTACCATACTCACAACCGAGCAAATGCATGCATGCATCGCCCAAGAAGAAGCTACCCGACCAGTCACGAAGTTAGCCATTTTTCCCGTGTCCTGTAAAACTACGTTTTCAGCGGGGCCCGGGATGAAAGTCAGTCCCCATTTGGCGGCCAATCGAAGCACACGCGAATTTAATTCCTTATCAATATATGGGGCATTTCACGTCAAGCGGACAACCAAAAAAATGAATTTTGTTTATATTCTGGTCAGTTATACTTCTAGTAGACGTGGATGTGTACACCCAGATTTTTTTCCTATGTTTTTTTGCTGAGTTATAAGCTTTTAAAAATTCACTAAGAATAAAGTCGTGAATTTTTGGATGCTTATTATCTGTATCAATTAATTTGTAAAAAAAACTAAAAAGTATTGTTTCTTATAGTAAAAAAGTTGTTGTTTTTTTATTTTTGTTGAATTCTAAATTTTAATTTTTTTTACGTATAGTAAACCGGAAGTGAAAATTTCAAATCGATGTTTGAGTAACTTCGACACTTTTTTTTAATTCTTTTAACTTAAATTAAAGCTTCAAATGTACTAATTCTCCACAAAAAAAATTTAAACGTGATCCGTTAAAACGGTTGGAGATCACGTTTTAATTTTTTTGTGTAGAATTAGTACATTTGAAGCTTTAATTTAAGTTAAAAGAATTAAAAAAAAAGTGTCGAAGTTACTCAAACATCGATTTGAAATTTTCACTTCCGGTTTACTATACGTAAAAAAATTAAAATTTAGAATTCGACAAAAATAAAAAAACAACAACTTTTTTACTATCAGAAACAATACTTTTTAGTTTTTTTACAAATTAATTGATACAGATAATAAGCATCCAAAAATTCACGACTTTATTCTTAGTGAATTTTTAAAAGCTCAGAACTCAGCAAAAAAACATACGAAAAAAAAAATTTGGTTTACACATCCACGTCTACTAGAATTATAACTGACCAGAATATAAACAAAATTCATTTTTTGGGTTGTCCGCTTGACGTGAAATGCCCCATATACTCTTTTATCTTTTAAATCTAGTATAAGACGAAACAAAAATATTTTATAATCTGTATATTAAAATCAATAAAATTAAAATCAAATCAATCCCAGTAGAAAAACAGCACATTAAAGCAATTTATTGATTAAAAACAAAACTGCTGTACGCGTTCGTCCGTCGTGTGAGTAAGACGTGTTTTCTATTTTCTCTCGAAGACCCTACCAAATCGTGTAGTCTCTATGGTTATTTGCTGTTATACTGAGACAGTGACTCTTTTAGTTGCCTTATATTCTCTGATGCATATGGTGCTAAGTCATCAAATCGAGATAGTGACTCATAACTAATTAAATAATAATGTACAATGCTTTGTGTTTATGGCCTAAAAGTGGTCAGTAAAAAGTGCAGTGCGCCAAGTGCAATGAGTTTTTCCACTTAACATGTGTCCATATTTTAGCGGCAGACGTTGATTTTTTGCTTAAATCAGATAAGCAATTTCAATGCAAATCTTGCGTGGCCGCACGCCGCAACTCTATTCGGTCGCCTCCTCCATCCGTTAATTCGGACGAGAGAGTTGTATCTAAGAGCAATTTTAGCTCAGTCTCATCAGCCTCTTTAAGTGTGGGTCAATGCTCCGTAGCTTAAACAAGTCCCACTACTCAACAACAACTGCCCACATCTCAACAGCAAAGTGGAGGGAAACAAGCAAGTGATAACAAGCAACAAGTAACTTTGCTAACTGTTTTCAACGAGATTTCCGCCCTAAGAGCTGAAAATGTTCGTATGATTGCAATGATTAGTGCTTTACAAGAAGACAGAAAGCTCCTGATCCAAACTAATAGCTTGCTGTGTGTTCTATGGATTGGAACGCTCGTGTTGATGACGTCGCATCTGCGCTCTCCTCGCTCTCTGTAGAAGTTAAAGAGCTACGTGGTTATATCTGTGACTATCTTAACTGAAATGCAGCGAATGTAAAGCGCAATAATCTTCCATCTTCTAAACAAGTGCCGATAAATAAGCGCAACTTGTACTCTACAAAAACAAACTCTGCTGCTGCTGCCTCTCCTGCTGCTGCTGTTTCGGTAGTTTCGCCTTCTGATATGACTGCTGCTCCACCCGCTTTGCATCCAACTTGGCCACGGCTGTGCGCTAGCTCTGCTGGAAATCAAACATCTACACATCTGATCTCTCTTGCTGCTGCTGGCTCCGTAGTTTCGGCCGCTGATAAGACCGTTGCTTCACCTGCTCTGCATCCAGCCAGTTCACAGTTGTGCCCTAACTCTGCTCCCGTTCTAAATCAAACATCTAAACAGCTGATCTCTCATGAACATGCCCCTGCCTATCACTGCTGCCGTCAATCATACTATTGGTGTTATGAGTGATTCTCAATCTAAAGGCTAAAAGGCGCCTGATGTTGTGGTTGGCCTCAATCAAAGCTCAGACCTCGATGTATTTGCCAAGAGAAAATAGGTCCATTTATCTTCGTTCAAACTCCCAATTACTGAGGATAATATTATCCCGTTGTAGTCAAGAACTCAAAGATTAAAAGTAACCAACTGGCATATCGTAAATTAGTTAAAAAGGATGTTGACAACAACGTTCTAAGAAAAGTTAATTTCGAACTCAGTGTTTCGGAATCACTTGATGAGGTTATGAATCCCTCGCTAAGGCCTGCTGATGACAAGGTGAAACCTTTCCAGTTTTTTCTAGAGCGACTTCTGCCCGATATAATCACATAATTACAGCTGCGAGTTCTAAGTAGTCTACAGACACAGTTGCCTGCACTAACATTGGGTCTTCCTCTGCGCTCAGTATTTATTTGCAAAATTTTTCTGGTATCAGAACCAAGTTAAATTCGGTTTCTTTATTTACATCGTTCTGTAATTATGATATCACTATTCTTATTGAAACCTGGCTTAACTCTGACATTTTTGACGCAGAAATCTGTGATCTGAGTCCCTGTAACAGAGGTACCCATGCCCTATGCGCTCATTTGTTTCTGTAAATGTTCATTTGTTTTTATAAATTATACTGAATATCGTCTCACTCATCGTTGACGCTCGTCTATGTGTATCGTCAAATCTATCGTTTTGTCAATGCTTCGGTATGCTGTACAAGCAACGTAGACGAAACGTTGTGAATTGAATAAACACGGAAACTCTATAACTGAGACATTTTTTGTTTTGAGTATTTCACGAAGAAAATTGTGTCACTTCAAATGATTTTTGTTTTTATTTGAAAAAAGAACTTTGTGCAGGTTGGTCAGAAGATATTGCAGGTCTGTTCCTCAGATCACGATTCTTTTGCTTTTTTTGATAAAATTGTTTAAGCGTCAGTCGGTGAGGAGCGTCCCGCTCTGGCGAGTTCGTTGGCCGTAGTTGTCTACGATACTCCTGTGTCTTGGCACCTAGAATAATGAGACGTTAGAGCCTCTAGTTAGGGTGTTTAAAGATTTTCGGCAGTCGAAGACCAGCCTGGATGAGATGGTCGCCCCCGCGAGCTACTTAATGGCTGCCTGACTGTCCGAGTATATGTGGAAATCCGCTTTGTACGCGTTCTCGCGGATAAGCCACATAGAAGTCTGGTAATACTCCTGATAGACATAGGATTTTTGTACTGCGAAGAATACTACAATCAAAGCTCTAAAAATTCATACTAGCATGCTGACACACACTTGGTTTTTGTACTACGTAGTACATTTTGACAGCGGCGAAAACGAATTTAAAACCAATGGAAGTAGTTTTTCTGTTTATTCTCTATTCCTGCAGTGAGGTTGTCAACGAAAAGCTTTAAGAGCTTTAACACTAGTTAGGAGTACCGGGCTTGGTTTCATACCTACTTATACCGTGAGCGGTCAAATGACGGTATTCAGAGTTTTAACCAAATCGGTTGAATTTGAAGAAATGTTTCATTGAAAGCATTAAAACAATGTTAAATAAATATTTGTATACATTTATTTATTTTGAATGTAAAAAAGTATAGTATTGGCAAATATTTCAAAAGTGAAGCTACGTGACATCTCGCCGATAAAATCATGCTTTCACACATTTTGCATTAAAATTTCTCATCTATATATATAAAAGAAAGTGGATGTATGTGTGTAATCGCATCACGCTCAAACGGACCGGCCGATTTCCATGGAGTTTTTTGTTGAATTCGTATTGAGTCAGTTCAGGTTCGTGCGAAAAGAAAATTCCGGAAAATCGATTGGAAAAGTCGGAAAATCCCTGCCATATTTGAGCGCGAATCACTTGAAAACGGCTGGACCGATTTGGTTGGTTTTTTTTTGTTGTATTCGTAGTTGTCAGAACAAGGTTTGTATGAAAGAAAATTTTAGGAAAACGGGGCGTGGCACTTTTTCACCAGCCCAAATTTTCAGACGATAGCTTTGGAATCATAAGTCACACATCAATTAAAATCACTACGAACTTACTATTTAGTCATATCCTTCGACAGAGGGAATGGGGCGGATATTGGAGGAGGGGGCGTGGCACCACCCATACAAGCAAAATCGTTGTAATGGAATATCTTCGAAATTGTAACGTGCACTGCATTGAAATTTAGTATAGCGTTGTCTCATAGATGTGTCATTCTACTGGTAAGATTTGATGGGCGTTGGACAAAGGGCGTAGCACATTTGTAATGACCCAAATATTTCGCTGAACTATAAGTCGCTCAGCAATGAAAATTAGTACGAACCTACCATTTATTCATATCTTTAGACAGAGGGAATGGTGCGGGTATTGAACAAGGGGCGTGGCACCGCCCATACAACTCAATTCTTTTATATGGAATAGCTGCGGAATTTTAAGTCGCACAGCATTGAAATTTGGTATGACATCGTCCCATAGAAGTGTCATTCTACTGTTAAAATTTTATGGGCGTTGGATAAGGGGCGTGGAACATTTTTTATGACCCAATATTTCAGCAGAACTGTAAGTCGCACATCAATGAAACTTGGTATGAACCTACCATTTAGTCATATCGTTCGGCAAAGGGAATGGGGCGGATATATAGGAAGAGGGCGTGGCTCCGCCCATACAACTCAAATCTTTTATATGGAATAGCTTCGGAATTGTAAGCCGCACAACATTGAAATTTGGTGTACCGTCGTTTTATAGATGTGTCATTCTGCTGGTGAGATTTGATGGGCGTTGGACAAGGGGCGTGGCACATTTGTTATGAACCAACATTTACGCAGTACTGTAAGTTCACATCAATGAAACTTGGTACGAACTTTCCACTTAGTAGCACAATTCGACTAGAGCATTGGAACAAGGAGCATTGGACAAGAGGGCGTGGTACCGCCTCCATTTTTATATACATAGATTGTTTGTCCTGACTGACTGACCGATTGATTGATTGATTAATCATCGCCCAGCCCAAACCGCTAAGGCTACAAAAATGAAATTTCAACTGTAGATACATCTTGAAAAATTAACCTCCGCTAAGACGGGAATTTTCAAAATTCGGGGTCCAAAGGGACAAAACATGGTGTGGTGTTGTGGGAAGAAAAGTAATTTAATAGAAATACTCATTTCGAATTTTCTGAAAATACTAAAAAATAATTCGACATGTTTTTTGTAATTTTTCGTACATCAAAATTTAACTGGGCCAACAATGGGTTCGGGTTTGTTTACGGAAAGATCCCGAAACAAAAAACACGAACCGATGAGCCTATTGACTTAAAAAAATTTTAAAGAAAATTTAAATAAAAAAATTAGACACGTGTTTCCCATTATTTTCAGAATCGAAATCTAACTGGATCAACGACGGGCTAATACTACGTTTACATTGAACCCAAATGCGTAGTTTCAAATGAGTCACTTCAAAGTGTTTACATTGCCTCATTTGCATTGCATTTCATTTTGTATGGCAGCAAATGTCAAATGCTCAATGCTCATGTCCTCCTGCCGCAGCTCATAGATCAGCTCTTTTCCGGCTTCTGACTAAATCATTTGTTTCTTTTTTGCTACCTCTATGTTCTACACACTGCGATATTTGAATACATGTATATTACACACCTTACATGCTAAGAATATTCTACATATCTAAAGCAGACGAAAATTTCAATTCAAATTTTCCATTTTGATAATTTTCGTTTGTTTTGATTTTGAACTGTCAAAAAGAACAAAAGCTTATGGAGCTTTTAAAAGCGCTTTCATTTTGTGATGCGTTCGATAAAATTGGTCATGTTTTATAGCATTTGCTTCGTCGTTTTGTTGAAATGAGTCATTTCGTAGATTTGAATTTGTATGGGGAAATGCGTGATTTGGTTTCGCATTTGAGAATTTTTGCCCAAATCACGCATTTGGGCTCAATGTAAACGTAGTATAAAAGTATGTATGGAGAAACAATTTTTTTGAGCCTTTTGACTTCAAACTTGACGAAAGTACTTCAAATGCAAAATAACTCGACGTGTTTTTAATTTTTCCGAATATTAAATTCGGAGGGCTTAACGACGGAGAAACTGTGAAAAAACATGAATTATTGGGCCCATTGACTTCAAACTTGGTGAGAGTACTCTTAGTGAGAAATAATTTGACACGTGTTTTTCACTTTTTTGAAAATTAAATTCTAACGGGTCAACAATGGATTAACAGTTTGTATGGAGAAACAAGATTTATTGGGCCTTTTGACTTCAAACATAGTAAAAGCACTTCAATCGGAAAATAATTAAAATAATTAAAACGTGCTTTTCATTTTTTTGAAACTCGAAATCTGCCGTGGTAAACCAAGGGTTAAAAATTTGTTTAGAGTAAATTTGAAAACACATAATTTAATGGGCCTTTTAACTTCAAAATTTGTGAAAACACTTAAAAACAAAGATAATTAGGCACATGTTGTTTTTTTAATCAAAAACTGACGGAGTCAACAATGGGTTAAGAATTTGTATCGGCGTAAACATGAGCGCGCGTGCAAAGCCGCGGAGCCCAGCTAGTAAATATATAAAAGTCGGTTGTAAATTTAATATAAAACAGAAGGCAACACATATGTAGGTACTTGTAAAATTTGTACCGTCTTCGACTTTTTTGTGAATGTTTTAATTTTATTTCTATGGCTACGTAGTTAACCGTCATTTGACTGCTCGTGGTACTAGTAGGTAAAATCGATGATATAAAGAAAACAGATCGGCGCAGTGATTGCAAAATTTTAGAATATTGAGCTTAATGCAAAATATTAAAAGTCATGGAGAACCAGATTCATAACTTAAACCCTTTTCGAGCTACGGTTAATCCAAAAGTGAAAACCGTCAAATGACCGCCCCCGGTAGTTCTAGTGTTAAGCTTTGCAGTATGTTCAGTCGATTCCCTTTGTAATAAACTGAAAAATCCCATTCTTGCTCGTGGTATTCTACTGGATTTTTGTACTATGATTGTAGTACAAAAATCCAGTTGCTTTCGAACAAAAGTTGAAAAAACCAGTGAAAGACATTGGTTTTTTGTACTAGCAGGATTTTTGTACTAGATGTCTGTCACGGATATAAATGGCCATTACTTCTGCCTGAAAGACACTGCAATGATCGGGAAGGCGGAAGGAAAGCCGAAGCCACCTCCCATGGCATGTTACCACCCCCGCCAGGCAAAGGGAAGCCAGTAGTTTCGTCAGCAAAATTGTCGACGGTAGAAATATTTGACGGTAAACGAAAAGCGAAGGCTATAACGATGACGTCGTTAGCTGACGGTACGACGTTGAACAACATACGAAAGTTTACGTATCGTCATTTTTTCAGACGACGATATTCAGCATAAGGCCGATTGTTTTCAGTTTAAGAAAAGGTTAAGTTTAAAGAGCCTGTGCACGCTATGGTCATAAAATCAACTTTTATAGACAGTATGATGTATTGTCAGTTAATCCCTAGAATTTTTTCATTAAAAAATTTTATTTCAAAATTTGACTGTTCTATGTTTATGTATGAATCAGCTACCTTTTTGATTTCAAATAGAATGGTCAACAGTACAAGAAATCCGGAAATAATAATATAGATGTATCAAATTACGATTTTTATGTGTCCAATTTAAAATCTCAATGTGTTTGAGTCATGATGTTGTATTATATCGTTGCAACTACTACGTTGATCAAGCATTGGAAGCAAATCCATAAACAACGTGTATTGTATTTTTATCATCAATAAAAATATAAAAAAGTATATTAACTACCACAATCCTCGACTATCCTCTTTTTTGGGCCATGGTCTGGGGTGTTCAACTATGAGGTTTTAAGTGGGTACTCACAGAAGGGTAAATTCGAACATGACAACATTGATTTTCGCAACCTGCGTCGGCAGAACCAGCCACAGTGCGACTTATCTGTAAATAGGTAGAGGAGTAGTTAACCTTCTGCCTGTCCCTTGGGGTCTATTTGACCCCAGGCAGAATTTAAATAACGGTTGAGCGGTTTTGTGCGCTCGTCTACTTGTGTTATTTAGTGTTAATCGCCATTACAACCCAATAACAAATCGAGACACTTTTCGGGGCTTTCCCCTTTTCTTTTGTGATTTATGTGTAACATTTCTTCACGTTTTGTCAGTAAATTATAAAACCGTTTGGTTGGGGTCATCCTGACCCTAAAGGACAGCGAACGCAATTTTGAGCAAGGGACAGGCAAAAGGTTAACACAGCATACTCCATACATTCTCACAAGGAATGTAGATGCAACGACGTGAAATCCGATTACCTGCAGCGGCAGCAAAAAACTTCACCACGCAGGCAGCAACTTAATGGAACGTGGCAGGTAAGCAAGCGAACGTTGCTGCACAACACAGACGCAGCAGGACATTTAATTGGCAGAAGGGTGTGGACAACCCTCATGTCTGTATGTATGTGTAAAATGTACGGCAAGAAAATCGAGTTCCTCGAATTTGAAGAGCTGCAATTGGAGACTATTGCAAGCAGCATTTTCACTTAAATGCCGACGTTTAACAAAAAAGAACCAATTATTCAGTGCGAAAAAATTCGCTTCTATACAAATTGACGGCGCACCGTTCACGCGTCGACTGCAAGCTGGACGTTTGCAAATTTCAAGCCGCATTGAGCTTAATTATTATTTGGCTTTGTAATGCAATTATAAAATCAAAAGCTTACATTGTGTTGTGTGTGTGTGCGTTATTAATGCTGCACGCTCGAAACGGTGCTGCGTCTGCATATTTCACTGCAACGACGCGTCGTCCGTGGCGCTGGCAATCAACCAATCACCCTAGACGGCTCCATGACCGGTTCGTTGGCTGCATGAGTGAATGGTTGACTGGCTGTCGGCCGTTGTTGAGCTGAATTGTTTACGTGCACTTGTCAAAATTGTCGAAAGGAAAACATTTTTTCTTACAAAATTATGAATCTAATAATAATAATAATTGACTGGCACGACAGCCCGCTTACGCGAGACTAAGGCCTAGCTTCCCGCAACCACCCGTGTTGTGCGTGTGAATTTGTACGCGGCTGGAAGGGACCTACAGTTTTATGCCGGTTCCGAACGGCAGGTTGGGAGCTCTTTCATAAGCAAATTATGAATCTATATACATAAAATTGTTTGTCCTGACTGGCTGACTGACTGACTGATTGATTGACTGATTGACTGATTGACTGACTGACTGATTCATCATCGCCCAGCCCGAACCACTGAAACTACAAATATGAAATACAAATGAATTCAAGGTACATCTTGAAAAAGAAACCTCCGCTAAGAAGGGATTTTTTTAAATTTGGGGTCTAAAGGGGCAAAACATGGGTTAAGGTGATATAATAGCCCGATTGATTTCAAACTTCCTGAAAATACTCCAAATCAAAAATATTTCGATACGTATTTTTCATTTTTTTCTAAAATCAAAATTCACCGGGGTGTACCAAGGGTTAAGGTTAGTATACGGAAAGACTACGGAAAACCCCTACAGCGATTAGCTTATTGACTTCAAAGTTGGTGAAAACACTTGAAATCAAAAATAGTTTGACACGTGTTTCTCATTTTTTGAAAATCATAACTTCAAAGGGTGAACCCAGGGTTAAAAGTTTGTATGAAGAAACATGATTTTTTATGCCTTTTGACTTCAAACTTGGTCAAAGTACTCTTAGTAAGAATAATTCGTTACGTGTTTTTTATTTTTTTGGAAAATAAAAAACTGACGGGGTCAGCGAAGGGGTAAAAGTTTGTATGGAGAAACTGAGAAAAACATGAATTAATGGGCCCTCTCTTAGTGAGAAATAATTTGACACGAGCTTTCCACTTTTTCGAAAATCGAAATCTAACTGGGTAAACCAAACTTTAAACTTTTCTGGGTCTTTTGACTTCAAACTTAGTGAAAGTACTTCAAATGTGAAATAATTCGGTAGATTTTTTTAACTTTTTCGCAAATAAAAATCTGACGGGGTCAACAACGGGTTAAGAGTTTGTATGGAGAAACTGTGAGAACACATGAATTTTATGGGCGTTTTGACTTCAAAATTTCTGAAAAGACTTAAAATCGAAAATAATTAGGCACATGTTTTTCATTTTTTTAAATTGAATTCTAACGAAATCCACGATGGGTTAAGAGTTTGTATGAGGTAACTTGATTCAATACGATGACTTGAAATATGATGAAAGCACTTCAAATGAGATTTAATTGGACAAGTATTTTTTTCATAAATATTTAACGGAATCAACAAAGGGTTAAGAGAAACTTGATTTATTGGGCCCATTGACTAAAAATCGAATCGAATAGTTATTTCCATTGAATTTTCTACTTAACCCAAGAAAATTGGCCGCATATGACACATTGTCTACATCGGAATGTCAACAACACACAATTCATTTATTCAATCAATCGGCAGCGTCTGTGTGTGCACAGTCGTTGGGTTAGCCGGGGTGGCGTGACCAGCGCCAGCGGTAGACGCGGCCGTGAAGCCGGCAAAAGGTGCCGCGACAGCACAAGCGCCGCAATGTTCGCAATTTAGCTATTAAAACTGCAATGTATGCAAACTCACACCAACCGGCCGCCAGTCCCATACACCGCACTATCGTTGCCCGATGCAACACCCCCGCACACTCGCCCCCTTCCGTACACAACCGTAGACGCTGGCCAGGACGCCGCAACGTCGTCCATGGGCGCCGCAAGCAGGATACGAGTTTTGCCACTTGCGGTGTGGCGTATTTTGCCTCTTGCGGCGCACGTCGCAGCCGCAAGAGGAGTTGCTGTTGTATGGTCAACGCATTAAATTGCCACAACATGCAGCACGCACCGTCACACCGCATCGCACCGCATCTCGTCGCAGCAGCACGTATGCTGGCCGGGCGCTTTGCATATGGCCAGTGTTGCCATTGCTCTGTCGTTGTTCCTATTGCTGCTCTACACACTGAAGCGTAACATTAATCGTGACGGCCCTTCGTTCGCTCTTCGCTGCAACTGATGTACAATAAAAGCAACACAAGCAAAAATACTGGGATGGGGAGGGGCTTAAAAACGATCTGGGTACTTTGTGCAATTTCTCTCGGCTTCAATTTTGTTGCTCAATATTTTTTTCTATCAGAAAAAAAATGTTACTTTATGTTAAAAGTCAATTCTAATATTTTATGTAGCTGTACTAATGTGAAATTATGAATATTTTTTTTTATAATATTTAAAATATTTTAATTTTTTGCAAAGTGTATTTCTGCTAAATTACTTAAGGTTTTTTTATATTTTTGGGTTAATTTTTGATTCATATTTTATAACAAATAAGTATCTAAAATATGATTTAGAAGGGTTTTCTATTTTGAAATCAAACTTAAGACTAAAAACATTAGTTTGAAAATACAATAAGTCGACCAGTGGGGCACACAGGATTTCATTTTGGGGTTTTGCGTACATTCGAAACCATTTTTTGTACCCAAGCTTAAGGTAGTTTTAGTTGGTAGTTGGTTGTTGGTGATCGGCTGAGTACCTCGCAGATTTCAATAAACAATTTGCGTCTGGTAGTGAAAAATACGTTATAACACAACAAACAGTATACAGAATGCGCATCTGGTGTAAAGAAAATTTTATTTGCGAGTTCCAGCGGTACGACCCGTTTGATGATGCGGGGGAAGCAGTAAAGGGGACGAGAACGCACAGAGCGTGAGAGCGTAAAATGAGAAGCTGTGAGAGCGCAAAATGAAATTTACGGAAAAACAGCACATTAAAGCAACTTATTGATTAAAAACGAAACTGCTGTACGCATTCGTCCGTCGTGTGAGTTAGACGTGTTTTCTATTTTCTCTCGAAGACCCTACCAAATCGTGTAGTCTCTATGGTTATTTGCTGTTATACTGAGACAGTGACTCTTTTAGTTGCCTTATATTCTCTGCTGCATATGGTGCTAAGTCATCAAATCGAGATAGTGACTCATAACTAATTAAATAATAATGTACAATGCTTTGTGTTTATGGCCTAAAAGTGGTCAGTAAAAAGTGCAGTGCGCCAAGTGCAATGAGTTTTTCCACTTAACTTGTGTCAATATTTTACCGGCAGACGTTGATTTTTTGCTTAAATCAGATAAGCAATTTCAATGCAAATCTTGCGTGGCCGCACGCCGCAACTCTATTCGGTCGCCTCCTCAATCCGTTAATTCGGACGAGAGAGTTGTATCTAAGAGCAATTTTAGCTCAGTCTCATCAGCCTCTTTAAGTGTGGGTCAATGCTCCGTAGCTTAAACAAGTCCCACTACTCAACAACAACTGCCCACATCTCAACAGCAAAGTGGAGGGAAACAAGCAAGTGATAACAAGCAACAAGTAACTTTGCTAACTGTTTTCAACGAGATTTCCGCTCTAAGAGCTGAAAATGTTCGTATGATTGCAATGATTAGTGCTTTACAAGAAGACAGAAAGCTCCTGATCCAAACTAATAGCTTGCTGTGTGTTCTATGGATTGGAACGCTCGTGTTGATGACGTCGCATCTGCGCTCTCCTCGCTCTCTGTAGAAGTTAAAGAGCTACGTGGTTATATCTGTGACTATCTTAACTGAAATGCAGCGAATGTAAAGCGCAATAATCTTCCATCTTCTAAACAAGTGCCGATAAATAAGCGCAACTTGTACTCTACAAAAACAAACTCTGCTGCTGCTGCCTCTCCTGCTGCTGCTGTTTCGGTAGTTTCGCCTTCTGATATGACTGCTGCTCCACCCGCTTTGCATCCAACTTGGCCAGGGCTGTGCGCTAGCTCTGCTGGAAATCAAACATCTACACATCTGATCTCTCTTGCTGCTGCTGGCTCCGTAGTTTCGGCCGCTGATAAGACCGTTGCTTCACCTGCTCTGCATCCAGCCAGTTCACAGTTGTGCCCTAACTCTGCTCCCGTTCTAAATCAAACATCTAAACAGCTGATCTCTCATGAACATGCCCCTGCCTATCACTGCTGCCGTCAATCATACTATTGGGGTTATGAGTGATTCTCAATCTAAAGGCTAAAAGGCGCCTGATGTTGTGGTTGGCCTCAATCAAAGCTCAGACCTCGATGTATTTGCCAAGAGAAAATAGGTCCATTTATCTTCGTTCAAACCCCCAATTACTGAGGATAATATTATCCCGTTGTAGTCAAGAACTCAAAGATTAAAAGTAACCAACTGGCATATCGTAAATTAGTTAAAAAGGATGTTGACAACAACGTTCTAAGAAAAGTTAATTTCGAACTCAGTGTTTCGGAATCAGAGACCGGCAATGAGTACTAATAAAATTAGTATACTTAAGTCATGAGCCATAACAATTGGTGCAAGTGAATACTCAAACCAATTCAACAAAATACTATTACTCATTTGCACCAAATCATCAAAACACTCAAAATTCTCTTACACGAATATGTACCGGTATTTTGTGTGTCTATTGGTTACTGACTCATAATCTGATTTGACTCACTTGTTCGTGTGATGAGTTGAGTAATAGTTCGTGTTGTGCTTCGCGCTTTTTGCTAAACAGTAATTTTTTGCTTTTGGACGCGTATCTGGTTGCTGCTGTGCATTGATGCAATATTCTTTTCTTAAATTCTATTTTCAACAAAAAAATTAAAATAATTTTTGTTCATCTTTATAGTTTTTTAGTTATTTAACTTAGAATGAGTATTATTTGTACGTGTATATATTTTCTTAAGTATAATTTTAATATTTATGAATTCTTTTAATTTAATTATATTTAAAAAGCATGGATTTGATCTCATTTTGTTATTTACAAATAAAAACTAACAAAAAGTTCATTTAATTGCTTTGCATTTATTGACCTGCGTTTTGGTTTTCCGCTTTTTGTTGCAATATTCTCAATTTCAATTAAGGAGAAAGCGAAACTGAAAATTACTCCAATGACTTAAGTCATTCCATTGAACCATTGGTGTTTCTTGGTGTTGTGAGTGATTACGGTATAACACAATGAACCTATTCACTCAATGACAGATCTGAGCACGCACCGGTTCATATCAGCAAAGAACTTATTCATTGTTCACACACAAAATATGTGTGCATGCGTAAACGAGTATGCGTGGATATGAGTCGGATGTTTTTCTTTGACTCAAATCCACTAATACTCATTCTTGTGTTATTCAACCAATGACTTGAAAAAGATAATAATTGCAGTTCTCTGTTCGGAATCACTTGATGAGGTTATGAATCCCTCGCTAAGGCCTGCTGATGACAAGGTGAAACCTTTCCAGTTTTTTCTAGAGCGACTTCTGCCCGATATAATCACATAATTACAGCTGCGAGTTCTAAGTAGTCTACAGACACAGTTGCCTGCACTAACATTGGGTCTTCCTCTGCGCTCAGTATTTATTTGCAAAATTTTTCTGGTATCAGAACCAAGTTAAATTCGGTTTCTTTATTTACATCGTTCTGTAATTATGATATCACTATTCTTATTGAAACCTGGCTTAACTCTGACATTTTTGACGCAGAAATCTGTGATCTGAGTCTCTGTAAGGGCGCTGTTATGCAGACGGTCAAATGACCGTCGGTCACGATACTTTTTACGCTCTCGTTTTGTTTTTTCTGCTCTGTGCCAAAACTCTGTTATGCAGACGGTCATTTGATCGCCGATCACCAGTACAGTAAACAAACGATGAGGGTTGCTACGAACCATTTTTTCCGTCATAAGATACATGTTTTCGCGACAAGTGTGCCATTGTGCTCCGAAAACACATGCGTTGTGAATAATTTCACAACGCAACACTGTTTTGATCGCATGATTTGGCATCGAGAGCCTCATCATTTTTGACCGACGCGGTCAAATTTTACTCTCCCGCTCTCTCTCTCAATTTTTTATTTTACATTGAAGCAACAACAACTATCGTGACCGACGGTCATTTGACCGTCTGCATAACAGCGCCCTAACAGAGGTACCCATGCCCTATGCGCTCATTTGTTTCTGTAAATGTTCATTTGTTTTTATAAATATATATTTTATACTGAATATCGTCTCACTCATCGTTGACGATCGTCTATGTGTATCGTCAAATCTATCGTTTCGTCAATGCTTCGGTATGCTG
The DNA here is from genome assembly GCA_964056695.1 of Melieria picta. NCBI lineage: Eukaryota > Metazoa > Arthropoda > Insecta > Diptera > Ulidiidae > Melieria > Melieria picta. Next base: position 46,573,678 of record OZ057400.1, on the reverse strand, counting down.
TACAAGCAACGTAGACGAAACGTTGTGAATTGAATAAACACGGAAACTCTATAAGTGGCACGTGGGCGTGGCACTTTTTAGGCGACCCTATTGTTTTGAATAACTTTGGAACTGCAAATCACACATCAAAGATATTTGGCACAGACTTACGATTTAGACGTGCCCTTCGACAGGGAGAGTGGGGTGGGTATTGGACGAGGGGCATGGCACCGCCCATAGAACCCAAATTTTTAATGTGGAATAGCTTCGGAACAATAAGTTGGAAAGCTTTGAAGTTTTGTATACCATCGTCCCATAGATGTGTTTTATGGACGTTGAACAAGGGGCGCGGCATATTTTTTGTGACTAAAATTTTACGCGTAACTTTGGAACTGAAAGTCGCATATCAATGAAACCGGGTCACACCCTTCGACTGGAGGAATGGATTGGGCATTACATAAAAGAGGCGTGGCATCGCCCATAGAGTGTAGTATGAAGAAACTTGATTTATTGGGCCCTTTGACTGACTTCAAGCACGGAATAAACAGTATACAGAATGCGCATGTCGACCAGCGAAGCAATCTGAATTTCGGGTGCGGGCCGAAAGCAGCAGGGGGGAGGTATCAGAGTTTGATGAACAGAACTTTTGTCTCTTTTAATTTGTCGTGCGACGATGATCTCTGTTATTGTCAACTTCGCTGGGTGCCGAGCAGTACAGAGCGAGTTCGTGCGCTCGACGCAGGCAATAGAAGTTACTGTAATTTTCAATGAAGCGAATGACGGGCGATGTGCTTTCGTTGTTGTTGTGTTGATCAGCAGCTGAAAATTGTAAATTTTGCATTATTGTTTCTGGCTGACTTTCGCTGCCAAGTGCCGACGTGTGTCGGTTTAAAAAAAATTAGTTTTCATGGTATTATGCGACCGACCTTCTGCGTGAAAAGATGTTTTTCTCCTTATGAGCACTTGAAGGCTAAGGTTTCGCAAATTTTTACGTAATTGACTTCTGGTCTCGATTTATTATTTTATCTCTTCGCCTTTTGTCCCCACTCTAGGCCCCAGTTTTTTGGCTCAAGCATAATAATCATCAAATCTGTGCATTTAATCATGACTAATGTATGTACATATCTATTATAAGAGATATTATATGCAAAAAGCTACAAGAAAAAATTAAATAAGCAACGTCGATACCGAATGATCGTATAATAAAAAGTTTGTTTTGCTTTGTTTCGATATATGTATCAGAGAACTGCAATTATTCTCTTTTTCAAGTCATTGGTTGAATAACACAAGAAAGAGTATTAGTGGATTTGAGTAAAAAAAACATCCGACTCATATCCACGCATACTCGTTTACGCATGCACACATATTTTGTGTGTGAACAATGAATAAGTTCTTTGCTGATATGAACCGGTGCGTGCTCAGATCTGTCATTGAGTGAATAGGTTCATTGTGTTATACCGTAATCACTCACAACACCAAGAAACACCAATGGTTCAATGGAATGACTTAAGTCATTGGAGTAATTTTCAGTTTCGCTTTCTCCTTAGTTGAAATTGAGAATATTGCAACAAAAAGCGGAAAACCAAAACGCAGGTCAATAAATGCAAAGCAATTAAATGAACTTTTTGTTAGTATTTATTTGTAAATAACAAAATGAGATCAAATCCATGCTTTTTAAATATAATTAAATTAAAAGAATTCATAAATATTAAAATTATACTTAAGAAAAAATATACACGTACAAATAATACTCATTCTAAGTTAACCCTTTCGGTTATTCTATGCCATATGGCATAGTCTCTTTTCAGTGCCTGTTTTAGGTCAAAAAAACTTGTTGTTCCTTAGAATAGTTTGAAGTTTTAGGAAAAATACGAAATTAATAAACTGTATAATTAAGTTGAGAGAAGAGAAGTATACACGTTTTTTTAATGGTATATCTTGAAATAGTAAAGGAAGAAGACGCAGAAAAAATTAGATAACTTTTTTAATTTGACGTTTTCTTTCAATTTAGATACTTTTTTTAAAAAAATGTTGACTGAAGTAAATGAAGAAATATTCAAATTTTCGTTATGCATAAAAAGTTGTATGTTTAAGTAATTATTACAGCCACAACAATGTGGTTGCTCTCATAGAAAAACACTCTAAAAAACAGGGTCCGAGTATAAAAATTTAAAAATTTTTTATGGATTGTTGCTAATATAACCACATAGAAGCCTAAAACGTAAAATTTAAAATTTTAACTTTCCCCCGTAAAAAGCTGGTACCGAAAGGGTTAAATAACTAAAAAACTCTAAAGATGAACAAAAATTATTTTAATTTTTTTGTTGAAAATAGAATTTAAGAAAAGAATAAGTATTGTCAGCATCAATGCACAGCAGCAACCAGATACGCGTCCAAAAGCAAAAAGTTACTGTTTAGCAAAAAGCGCGAAGCACAACACGAACTATTACTCAACTCATCACACGAACAAGTGAGTCAAATCAGATTATGAGTCAGTAACCAATAGACACACAAAATACCGGTACATATTCGTGTAAGAGAATTTTGAGTGTTTTGATGATTTGGTGCAAATGAGTAATAGTATTTTGTTGAATTGGTTTGAGTATTCACTTGCACCAATTGTTATGGCTCATGACTTAAGTATACTAATTTTATTAGTACTCATTGCCGGTCTCTGATATGTATGTATAACCACAATTTAAAATATTTTTCTTATACATAACGGTTGTTTCCGAATCCTTAAACTATTTCCAATATTAAATATAATAATAGTGTGATATCTTTATACCGTAGTGACTTTTTAAGTCGATAAGTTACCCCCTATTGACATTCGTTCTCATACATTTTTGCACGCTGCACTCCCTCGTAAAATTGCTACCGACAGCGTATGTACGCACTGCGCTGCACGCGGAATGAACCACAAAGCAAAAATAATTCAAATTCGATGTTTCATTTCCTAGCCGGCAACAATAACAACAACCGTAGCTTATTGCTCTTCTCCCCATATATGTAAGAAGCAAGTGGCAATTCGTTTTGTTGGCCGACAACAACAGCAACCACAGCCTGACGCTATTTTCCCTTCAATCATATATGTAATACTTCTATATTGGCAGCAACCTATCTTCACAATAAGTTTTCATTCGGAAATCAAAGGGAGACAAGCGATGAGACAGAAAACACGAAATTTTGTGAATGTATTTCTATACGTGTATACATGAGTACTTCTACACATGAACAACTGTCAAACTGCTCCAGGGACTGTTGAAGAAATTTCAGTTACTTAATTTCGACAAATTTTTAGTTTTTTCCAGTCAATTTTTTTCCCGCCTGAACGCACCTGACTTTTTGACACTTTTGACAAATGTCAAGGTACATTCGTTAATATGCTTTCTCGCTCATATTTCACTATTGCTGTACTGTGATGTTGGCGAATGTACCTTGAGCTTACTGCCAATATAGAAGTATTACATATATGCCTTCAATGCTTCGCGGAGCCGCATGCGATCATTACTTTCTTCTTACCTCTGTGCTGTTTGTTCTCTGAAATAACAGAAACGAAAGCTGTCTAGTGCTGTTCGTAATGTTAATAGCAGAGGACGTAATGTTAAATTAACAGTGGTCGTAATATTACGACCCCTTAACATTTTTGAATTTGTATGAGATGCGCGTTATGTATTACTGTTTATTCTGTGCTTCAAGCTTGCGTGCAAAGCCGCAGGGCCCTGCTAGTTAAGAAATAAAGACGTCCCTACCAAACAACCTGATACTCTCCCAATACAACCAGCTTCCGCTTACGTCTCCTTTGGAATTTCGTATGCAGCAGTGGCATCTTCACTAACACAAAAAACGCATATTGAACCCACTTACTCAAAAACAGGAGCAACGCAAAATGACCTCACTGAATTAAAGGATATGATTAAGCAACTAGTTTCCCAAATGTCAAATATGATGAACATACTTGCTCTGTTGGTGACGAAAATAGATGGACAACACAAACAAAATTAAAATAGCGCTGTGGAATGCAAACGGACTCAGCAAATATGCTTTAGAAGTTAAAACCATTTTGACGAACAACAGCGTTGACATTATACAGGTTGCAGAAACGCATTTTACAGACAAAACCTACTTTAAAATCCCCAATTACAAAATATTTACGACTAATCACCCTGAAAATAAAGCCCATGGCGGTACTGCAATTATTCTTAGAGACAACATAAAATGTATTGAAATGGAAAGTTCGAAGTTAAATAACATTCAAGCAACAGTAATCGTAATCGAATATCAATGTGGAGCAATAGTGTAGCGGTACCACATAGCCACTCGTGCCGACTCTAATAAATTACCCTACACTTATGCACAAATGTGTCATAGTGTCAAATAGCACCGCGCGAAATATGGGATTGGATCCTTCAGGATTGCCGAAGCCCGGATTTAAAACTCCAGAATTTTCGTTTCTGACGTTTTCTTTATTGAATCTCGAACAAGACTGACTTACAATTCTTACTTTACTTAAACTGTAACCTACCACAAGTGAAATGCGTAACAATAAAGTGCAATACTTAATGACGAAATTTGACATACTTTAAGTGCGATGGTCATTTAGAGTTCAAAACGTTTAATCGGGTCTGTGCAATATGAGAACGGTCGGCTGGTTTAAGCGTTTGCTGTTGCCGTTGCATTCAAGAAGTGTAATTTGATTTTCGGCGGCTTTAAGTGTTTGCTGTTGCCGTTGCATTCAAGAAGTGTAATTTTATTTTCGGCGGCTTCAAGTGTTTGCTGTTGCCGTTGCATTCAAGAAGTGTAATTTGATTACGGTTCCGGGTTGAGTGAATGAATGTGGCGATTAATGAATTGGTCGAAAGTATTTTAAGTGGGTCAGAAATTATGCTGCCCAATCAATTGGCAGCTTGGGTTTTGGCGTCGGCAGGGTCGGCGACATAGCTCCTCCCCCGTTTGACTGAGGACTCTCCTGAGTTCGATTAATATTGATTTTTAACGTTTTGAATCTCCTCGTGACGTACATATAAATGATTATAATAATGCATATTATGGTAGGAACTGATACAAGTATGATTATATTATACATATAGTTATTTTTCTTCTTCTATTTTTCTATTTTAATTCTTTTATCTCTGCTATATTTTGTATTTGATGGAGTACAATATCATCAAATGTGAGTTTTGTTGGCGAATTGCTTATTGGATGGTATGATGAAATGGTCGCTAACTATTGTGTTTCTATTTATGAATATTTCGTTATTTATGTTGACAGTACAATTTTTAAAAGTGACTAAAAAATTTCCTGTTAATTTCATCTTCCGCTCGTCACAAGTGCTATTTAAATTTGAATTTAATTGATTCTTCAGTAAAATTAAGCCTTCTTTTATCTCTATTATTTGTTTGGTATTATTTTTAATTTTTTTGCAATTGTTTTTGAATATACATAGTTCGGTTTTTTTCAGATACTTCAGTTCAATATTTTCTTTATAATCGTAAGGTGTATTATTGACCATTATAATTTCTTGTTTCTCAAATGATAATTCTTCTGCTCGTGTATTGGAAACTGGAATGATTAGGGATCTGCGTGCGGATAAGGTGTGGTTAGGTATTTTAATAATGAAAATAATGCTTTTATCCTTGAAAGTTGCCGCTCCTAGCTTAATGTTTTTCAGTTTGTCTAAGTCAACGTCGAATTTGGTTATTTCTTCCTCTGTTAGTATGTTGTTGGTCATAATGTTGAGTCTTGCTGCAGCTATGTTATTCTGTATGTGGTCAATGTTATCTTCTAGCAGTTTGATTTTAAGGGTGAAATCTAAGTTTAGGAGTTGTTTGTACATGTTTGAATTGTTTTCGCTCAGTTCGTTAACCTTGACAAATATTTTCTCTCTATCTGCCTCTATCGTTTGCTTCAATAGTTGGAAAGTTTTATTGAAGTGATCATTTATCTCAATTTCCTTGTTTATATTTTCAATGGCCATATGATTGTTTTCGTCTATTACCTTTAGGTGTTCCTCTATTTCGGTTCTGTCATCGTCGTCCATTGTTCCGTAAAGCCATTTTAATCCGGTTCCCATAATATTGATGAGGCCACGTTTTTGTCGGTGGGGTATAATCGTCTGAAGCTTTCTCTTTAATGTACCAAGTTGGCGTTGTAAAACTTGTTTGTTGTCAACGTATTGAAGTTTTTCTATGTTGTATTCTAGGTCGTCAATAACAGCAAGAATTTCATCCGTATTAATTATGTGCAATATGGTGTTGTAGTTCTGTATAACGTTGGCGTCACCCAATTTAATTTCTGCGAATCCACTTTCGTCGTCGATGTTATTCACTACCAGGGTCCCCGTCGTTGTCTGTATCAGGAGAGTCAGGAATACATATCGAAATCCAGTTGGCCTGAAAATTTTGTGTGTCTTTTAATGTTTGCGGGATGGACATTTTCGAGCTGAAGCTTCCTATATCTGGGTTCGTATTTGTGACGTAAAGCTTTATAGTTTTTTACGTAGCCTTCCTCGTGGGTTTCGTTGTAAGTTTCGCGGTTCTCGTTTAGCCTATTTATAATTCTCTCTTTTGTGGTTTTAAGTATGTGTTCAATTTTTTCTTTAGGTATTTTGCCTTCCATAACGTCTATCGGTCGTGCTTTGATTGTTGAATGGATGGATTTATTATACCATTCAACACATTTGAAAATTCAGCAATTGTGCTATGCAATCTTTCAATGTCTGAGTTGCCTGTGTGGCTGTTGGGCTTAGTGAAGTGGAAATCTATTTCTTCCTGATTGAAAAATTGTTTTACGTTGACTGAATTGAACTCGTTGTCTGATTTTGCCTATTATTGTGATACTATTTCTGTCTTCTAGTGAGAATACTGCGGCGAATTTGGAAAATTTATCTAAAAAGGTTATGAAGCTGTGTTTTTTATTCGTGTACACGTCCATATGAACTATTTGGTCTATGTCTGTTGGGGTCTCTGTTATTTGAAACTTTAGTTTAATTGGATTTCTACTGTATTTTGCCTTATTGCATATGTCACAATTGTTAATGTACTTTTGAATAAACGTTTTTAAGTTTTTGAAATAAATGAGTTTTTTCAATCCTTCGTAATTTGCGCTTATACCTCCGTGCCCGGTTTATTTTTTATGATATTTCGCGATGTATCTATAGGCTTCTTCGTTTCTCATATCTTTTGCGTGGTATGAGCATCTGAAGAAGCGTATTTGAGTGCCGAAACATTCTATCAATTTTTGCTGAACTAAATTATACTCGTGGTCACGAATTTCGGTAAAATTTCCAATTTTGTTTGACTTTATAAGTCTTCGAAATATATCTGCAATGTAATTATTATGAATATCTCGTGGGTTGACATAAATTTTTAGGTTTCCAAGGACAGTCTCAAATTCTTTAGTTTTATGTTCAGTGAGGATGATTTGCGTCGCAAATCTATTGACTACAGTGTCTAAAATTGGGAAGTGGTCTAACAGTTCCTCTTCTTGTGAATGGTTTGTTGCGTCAGTGCTCATGTTGTCCCCTTGATAATCTTCGGATTCGATGGCGTTGATTTCTCCAGTGTCAGCTATGATTCTGCTAAGGAAGTCTGCAGCGTTGTTTTCCTTTCCTTTGACATAGTCGATGTTTATGTTATATTCTCCAAGTCGCAGTAACCACCGCTGTAGTCTTATGTTAATGTCTCTTCCGTTGTTTTTAGCATAAAGCCATTTCAGGGGTTGATGGTCCGTCAAGATGTCGAATCGTCTTCCATAGATGTATGGCCTAAAGTAGCTGACAGCCCAAACTATTGCGTAGAGTTCTTTTTCTGTAGTGCTGTAACGTCTTTCATGTTCGTTCAATGTTCTGCTAGCGTAACAGATGGGGTGGTTGTCTTGTGTAAGAACTGCTCCTATCGCAAAGTCGCTTGCATCTGTTGCTAGCTTAAATGTCTTGTTAAAGTCTGGTTAGCTTAAAATGGGGGCTTCTGTCAATAGGACTTTTAGTTTTTGAAATGCGTCTATGTATGTTGAGTCGTTCAAGTTAATTTTTTGGTCTTTTTTCAAATATTTCGTCAAACCGTATGCGACTTTCGCATAATCCTTAATAAACTTTCGGTAGTAACCGGTCATTCCTAAGAATCGTCTAATTTGCTTTGCTGTTTTGGGAAGTTGTAGTGTTTGAATGACTTCTATTTTGTCCTTGTTAGGCCTTACTCCTTCGGTTTTTAGGGTGTGACCTAGGTATTCTGTGGTTTTTGCGAAAAAATTGCATTTATCCACTTGAATTTTTAGATTGTGTTCCCTAAGTTTATTAAATCCTTTTTGTATGCTGTCGAAATGTTCCTGAATACTTGTGCTGAATATCAATATGACGCATATTTTATTTATAAATTCTCTGAGAACGGAATTTATCAGTCTTTGGAATGTAGCTTGGGCGTTTTTCAGCCCTAATGGCATTCTCCTAAACTCGGTGTTGAAAAATCGGTTTTTTGTCTATCATTTTCTGCTATAAGGACTTGGTGGAATCCTTTTGCCAAGTCGAGGGTGGTGAAGTACTGGGCTCTGCCTAATTTTTCTAGGATATTTTCAATGTTGGGCATTGGAAACTTGTCACTTATTGTGACCTCGTTTAGTTTCCTATAGTCTATGACTATGCGCCATTTCTTTTTACCGGAATTGTCGAGCTTTTTGGGCACGATCCATAATGGGGAGTAGTACGGTGAGTTGCTTTCCGCAATAATACCCTGTTCTAATTAATAATTAATAATTGACGCACGACAGCCCGCTTACGCGAGACTAAGGCCTAGCTTCCCGCAACCACCCGTGTTGTGCGTGTGAATTTGTACGCGGGTGGAAGGGACCTACAGTTTTATGCCGGTTCCGAACGGCAGGTTGGGAGCTTTTTCATAAGCAATTTTTACTCTCAGAGGTTTGCCATTTCCAGCTGAGAGGAGAGCCACCGAAAGAGAAAACGAGTTTTCCCGTTATTTTTTTTTTAGGTGTTATTACAGGCAGTATTTGAATCTGAGGTTGCTGCCTTCGACTCGCGGTCCAACGCACTAACCAACTGAGCCACGGCGGCTACCCTGTTCTAGCATCTCTTTTATTTGTCTATTTATCTCCTCTTCATGAATTTGAGGATAGCGATAAATTTTTGAAAATATGGGTCTGGGTGTTGTTGTTATTATTTGGTGGGTTATTTCGTGAGTGTGTGTCAATTGCTGGCCTTCTTGGAAAAATAGGTCTTGGTTTTTTTCTATTAATTTGCATAGTAGTGATTTTTCTTCGGAGTTCATGTTTTTTTTAAATAATTTTTGGTATGTGTCTTCGGTTAAAACGACTTCTTCTAATGAGTGGATTTTGTTATAGTTGAAAGGACACGATTCTAAGAATTTCGTTATTTTTCCGTTAACTTCTAAGTAATTGTCCTTTAGGTTTATTATTGCTTGTAACGAAGTTAGTATATTTTGGCCGATTATGCCGTCGAAAGTTTTGTTATTAAAAGCAGTGAGTTTCCAAATCATGAAATTGTCTTCAGCAAATTCAATTGGCAATTTGGTCATTATTTCTGAATAGATTTTTTGTTTTCCGTTTAGCGTGCTAAACGTTAGTGGTCTGCTTAGAGTTGTCCGTTTGTATTGCGTCATTTTGTTTTCGTTGAGGAGGGACGTTGACGAGCCAGTGTCGACGCCAGCTTATCATTGCCAATGTTTAATTCGACTATCGGTAGACGATTTGGGGGGCTGGTGACGAAAAATTTGTTTCGTCAGTCTGTATTTGTTCGTCTGTCTCGATTTGTTCGTCCTGTTGGAGGTGATCTACCTCCATTGGTTCGAAGTTCGTTTGTTGTCTAGGATACTGCCTAGATTGTGTCGTATTGTTTCCAGCCTGTCTGAAATTTCCACTGTCGTAATTTAACTGCCTGTGCTGGCCGCTATTTTGAGTTTTATTATTGAACTGCCTGTATTGGCCGCTATTTTGAGAGTTACTATTATACTGCCTGTATTGGTCGCTGTTTTGAGGGTTACTATTATACTGCCTGTATTGGCCGCTGTTCTGAGGATTACTATTATTATTAAATTGCCTATTGTTTTGATTTGTTTGTTTAAACTGTGGTCTTGCGGGCTCGTTTGAAGGATGTTGGTATCCAGACCTTATTTGGAAGGATTTTCTGTATTTGCTAATCATTCCTGTTTCTTCCAACAGGTAGTAAGCTTCGCGTATATTTTTAATATTTCGAGCGTATATTATACTTGACAGGTTTTGGCTTATGCCATTTAAAAATGTCTTTAATATAATTGATTCGTTAATGGGTGGTGAGAATTCTGTCGGTTTTTTTGTATCATATTCATATTTTGCATTGAACTTATCTAATATGTGCCTTAAATAATCGTAATATTCTCTTACATTATTTCTATTAGTGGCGTTGATGGCTTTGTAGTAGTGTTGGTGATACGACTCCCGGACTCCAAAATTTCTCACTAGCTCCGCTTTTAATTCCGTCCAGTTTGCGTTGGTTCCGAGGGTCCTTACTGTTCCGAGTGCGGCTCCTTGTATTTTGTTTCGCACACATCGTTCGAATGTTGGTAAGAAGAGCTCCACTTCTCTAATGAATGCTGACAGGTCGTAGTCCTTTGTGCCTCTGAACTCGCGGATTTTGGCTGCTTCCTTTAGTAGCCCGTTAGCGGCACCGTGAACTGTTGTCCTGTTGGTTGCTCCTGCTGTTGTTGTTGTTGTTGTTGATGTAAAACGTTTGGTGCGGCAGCTGCACTTGTTGGTTGTGGTTGGTTCTCCATTTCTTCCTTGTAGTTGTTTACGTTGTAGGGCGAGGTGGATCGGCGGTGACTTCTTGTCGTTTTTGGCATAGAGTTCAGTGTTTAAACTTTTGTTTTGCTTATTTATATTTTTTTCTTTGTCGCAATTTGGTGTGTTGGATTATTTTTATTAATCACGACATTTTCACTTGTTTTAATTTAAACTGGTAAAATAATCTTAGGATTATTATTTTTTTTTTATAAACTTTCGCTTAGGCGTTGGATATATGTATAATCTTAAGATTACACAGGGCAACAAATTTCGACTTTTGGTCGGCTTTTCTGGGTTTGACATCAGTTCTAGGGTAATTAGCGAGCGCTGATTTCGAATCCGCAAACCGTTTTTAAAACTTAGTTTCCGTTTTCGCAAAAAATGGGCGTGTCACTTTTTCGGATTTTCCCTGACTTTTTTCACGTTTGGGATTGTAATTTCTTAACTAATAAGCCGGTTGACATGATTTTCTCTTTGTGGCATTTACAACACCTCACGGCTTCTTTTCCAATGTAATTTATATGTATAAGTTTTACAATTCCGCGGTAATTGGACCTCAAAGTCGGAAAATATGGAATTTCAAGGCGTTTTCTTTGATGTTAAAAAACATGCACCTTTTTCGTAAATCAATTAACGAGTTAGGTGTATAACCAAAGCGGAAACATCAATAAATACAACACAGCCAAATTTTTTGGAGTAAGTCACATTCTCATCGAAACAATAGCAAATATGTTCCATAGCCATTTTCAACTTTTTTCAGCTTTTTTCCTTAAAAAACTAAGAGCCTCAAAATATGCAAAGTTTTCAATTTTTTTTTTTGTTTTGAGCAATTCAAAATTTTGTTTGTTTGTTGCTTGTATTCCAGACTGTAAATGGAACATAAAAAAGAGCATATTTTGAGGCCCTTAATTTTTTAAGGAAAAAAGCTGAAAAAAGTTGAAAATGGCTATGGTACATTTTTGCTATTGTTTCGATGAGAATGGGAATCACACCAATTAATTTGGCTGTGTTGTATTACTTGATGTTTCCTCTTTCGTTTATACATAACCCGATAATTGATTTACGAAAAATGTGCATGTTTTTCAACATTAAATAAAACGCCATGAAATTCCATATTTTCCGACTTTGAGGTCCAATTGCCGCGGAATTGTAAAACTTATACAAATAAATTATATTGGAAAAGAAGCCGTGAGGTGTTGTAAATGCCACAAAGAGAAAATCATGTCAACCGGCTTATTAGTTAAGAAATTACAATCCCAAACGTGAAAAAAGTCAGGGAAAATCCGAAAAAGTGACACGCCCATTTTTTGCGAAAACGGAAACTAAGTTTTAAAAACGGTTTGCGGATTCGAAATCAGCGCTCCCTAATTACCCTAGAACTGATGTCAAACCCAGAAAAGCCATTTTGCTGTTGATCAGTGTTATTGTCCGTTTCCCGACTGCGCCAAATATGGGATTGGATCCTTCAGGATTGCCGAAGCCCGGATTTAAAACTCCAGAATTTTCGTTTCTGACGTTTTCTTTATTGAATCTCGAACAAGACTGACTTACAATTCTTACTTTACTTAAACTGTAACCTACCACAAGTGAAATGCGGAACAATAAAGTGCAATACTTAATGACGAAATTTGACATACTTTAAGTGCGATGGTCATTTAGAGTTCAAAACGTTTAATCGGGTCTGTGCAATATGAGAACGGTCGGCTGGTTTAAGCGTTTGCTGTTGCCGTTGCATTCAAGAAGTGTAATTTGATTTTCGGCGGCTTTAAGTGTTTGCTGTTGCCGTTGCATTCAAGAAGTGTAATTTGATTACGGTTCCGGGTTGAGTGAATGAATGTGGCGATTAATGAATTGGTCGAAAGTATTCTAAGTGGGTCAGAAATTAAGCTGCCCAATCAATTGGCAGCTTGGGTTTTGGCGTCGGCAGGGTCGGCGACATAACTCGCGCACGACACAGCCACACTCAAGTGGCTAAGCCAGTGGCGTGCCATCCGACACCACTGACCGCAGTGCAGTGTCCCACTTACGGAACATGCACTGATCGGCACATTGTGTGATGTCACCTACCGCAGGGCAATAGCACTTGAGGAAAAGTGCTGCATTGACCAAAAGGCCCCGTGACGCAGATTCGGGCGGAGCACTGGAAATGCTCAGCAGTAGAACAGTTATTTTTTTAGTATATAAGACATTTGAAAAATAAAATTAGCTTCTACGCAAGAGAGACCTCGCTTGTTTCCTTTCGTAAAAGACACATAGGCTCCTTAGCCATCCAGACATTTGGCGCTACCCGGCGTCTCATATAGGTCAACCCGCCGTCTCATATAGGTCAACCCGTACCACTGACGACTACTACTATCCCGATTTTGACTTGACTTTGGCAATCAATACGGCCTATCCAGACCAGCTTATTCACCACATGGCGATCCTGCCAGTAATAATAAGACAGCCAAATTCACTACAATAGCCATTTTATCAATATATTGCCCGCCTAAATATAGATCTCTCGCGTATAAGGAGTACACTTTGACAGCGTTCCTCGATATTGAAGGGGCCTTTAACGACGTCTGTCCACAGGCGGTCGTTAGGGCACTCTCCAATCTGAACCTGGACTCAAAGCTGATCAGATTTGTCGAGAGCCTGCTTAGCATGCGTGTTGTCAGCGCCTCTATTGGAAACACTCGCATCAAGCACATGGTCAGGAGGGGCACGCCGCAAGGCGGCGTGCTTTCTCCTCTGATCTGGAATCTGGCAGTAAACTCTCTCCTACACCGGCTGGACAATACTGGTTGCAGAATTGTTGCGTACGTGGACGACATTGCGATAGCAGTCTCCGGCAAATATCTCTCTACTCTTTCTGAGATACTTGGCTATGCACTTAGGATTCTATCCCAATGGTGCCGTGAATTTGGCCTTGACGTCAATCCCTCCAAAACCGAAGTCATGCTCTTTAGCAGGAAGTACAAAATACCTCGGTTCGTACTTCCCTCTCTGAACGGCGTTAGACTTAGCCTCAGCAATAATATTAGGTATCTTGGTCTAATACTTGATTCTAAACTGAATTGGAAGGCTAACATTGCTGAAAGGGCGTGGAAAGCCTCGTGTGCTCTCTACTGCTGTAAACGGGCTTTAGGCGCAAGATGGGGACTCCAGCCTCATGTTGTGTCGTGGCTTTACTCGGCAGTGGTTGAGCCAAACCTCCTTTATGGTGCCGTCTTTTGGTGGCCGGCCATTAGCAAGGCGGTCAACCAGAAACCTCTTGACAAAGTCAGGAGAATGGCGGCCCTATTGGTTACTGGGGCTCTCCGCACTACACCCACCAAAGCACTGTTCACCCTCCTCCACTGGCTCCCAACTGCGCAGCGGGTTAAATTACACGCGAAGTGTTCTGCAGGCAGACTTCACGCGATTTCCCGCTGGGCTAGATCGGATCTTGGTCATTCCAGGATTCTTATTGAGGATTGCTCGATGCCCACCGGCATCGACCTCATCAGCTCCCCTACTAAGCCTGATCACGGCTTCACTATACGTATCCCTCACAGAGATGAATGGACAGGTACCGAGTTATCGACCGACGACTCCATCAACTTCTATACCGACAGCTCCAAATTGGATAACAAGGTTGGCTGCGGGATTTTCTGCAGCCAACTGGGGCTTCGGCTCTCCTTCCGCTTGCCTGATCACTGCAGTGTCTTCCAGGCGGAGGTAATGGCCATATATCAGGCCTCCATCTGGCTTATTCGCGACAGCGCGCATAGGGCAGATATCCACATCTACTCAGGCAGTCAGGCAGCTATCAAGTCGCTCGCAAGGGCGACCACCTCATCTAGGCTGGTCCTGGACTGCCGTGAGTCTCTAAATGCCTTAGCCAGACGCTCCAATGTCTCACTACTCTGGGTGCCAGGGCACAGGGGCATTGTAGGCAACTGCGAGGCGGATGAATTAGCCAGGGCGGGTACGTTGCTCTCCGGTGCTTCGTCCTTTCTCGCTGTAGGAGCTCCTCTTGCATCAGTTAAACTGATGCTCAAGCAATTTTACTATAAAATAGCAAACGATTTGTGGTCTGAGAAACAGACCTGCAACATCTCCCGACAAACCTGGCCAACTTTCAACCTGAAACGGACAAATCAGCTGCTCAACCTTAGTCGTCACTCGATAAGCATAACGGTCTCGGTGTTTACGGGACACTGTGTCATGGGTAAGCACGCTGAAAGACTGGGTCTGCAATCCAACGACCTATGTCGAGGGTGCGGCTCTGAGGAGGAGGACGAGACCGTTCTCCACCTGCTATGTCAATGTCCTTCTTTAGTCAGAAGAAGATTTAAATTCCTCGGCTCAGCCTTTTTCGATAGCCTAACTGGACTATCTCTTCTGAATATCAGGGACATAGCGAGATTCATCACGGAATCTTCATGGTTCCAGGCGCGATAAGGGGGAGTAGCGCCATCCACTGTGGTATCACAACGGGCCAATGGTTGTGCCCAAGTGAGCTTTTCACATTGAAGGCTGAAGGACAAAACAAATTACTTCAACTTCCTTCGGACACTTGGGAAGCGTTTCATAGCTGGTGGTGACTTTAATGCTAAATACATAATGTGGGGATCTAGATTGAGTAACAAAAACGGACGAAACCTACTGAACGCCATCAAAGAAAATAAAAGCCCGTTTATGAGTAGTGGACAACCAACGTATTGATCTTCTGACCCAGTTAAAATTCCAGACTTACTTGACTTTTACATTACTCGCAACATCGAGCCGGACTGTATGACAATTGAATCTTGCTTCGATTTATCTTCCGACCACTCCCCCGTTATACTGACATATTTAAGCCAGACACTTCTACTATCACAACAATTCCTGCCATATAACCTTAAAACTGATTGGCAGTCTTTTAGAGAAATAATCGACCGTAATCTTATGATGAATGTCTGCTTAAAGTTTAAAAACGATGTCGATTCAGCTATCGCATATTTCAATGACATAGTAATCAAGGCTGCAAGTGCGTCAACCCCAACACTCGGACCAAAACGTTATGTGCAAAAGCTAAGTAATAACATTCTTTACAAAATAAAACAGACGACTCCATAAACAATGGCAGAAGTCCAGGCACCCACTAGACTAAGCTAAGCTTAATGACATAACGAAGGAAGTTAATAGATGCTGAAAAAAGACAAGGAAGATAAGCTAAGCAATTACTTGACGAATTTAGAACCCAGTATGTCAACACATTACTCACTGTGGAGAGCAACTAAAAACCTAAACAACGCTATACCTCATCAACCTACCATCAAAAGTCCAAGCGGAATTTGGGCCAGAAGTTACTCGCAAAAAGCTGACATCCTTGCACAACACTTTGAAAGAACGTTTTCAAAGGCACTTGACCAACAACAAGTAATATTACCAACAACGCGAGAAATTCAAAACAAAGCCATACCTAAAATGACAACTGATGAGATTCGACGAAAAATCATGATTCTTAAAAGTAAAAAATCACTTGGCTTTGACTTAATATCCGGCAAAGTTTTAAAGGAATTACCAAACGCAGCCTATGTGTATATTAGAAACGTTTTCGATGCAATATTGCGGCTAAAATATTTTTCTGTAGTTTGGAAAGTGGCCAATATTATCGCGCTGGTGAAGCCGGGAAAAACCGAACCGAAACAACATCGTATCGACCTATAAGCTTGCTACCAACATTATCAAAAGTATACGAACAGCTTCTCATTGATCGACTTGACCCCATATTGACTCAGACATAATTCCAACACACCAATTTGGATTCAGGCGCAAACACTCAACGATTCAGCAAATTCATAAAGTTGTCAATAAGATATACAAAGACATTGATGACAAAAAATACTGTGCGGTAGTGTATCTTGATGTCGCAAAAGCGTTTGACAGTGTATGGCACAAAGGTGTACTCCATAAGCTAAAATCCTTTCTACCACTTAACTTTTATGACTTATTGCAAAGATACTTAAAAAATAGACATTTCTTTGTGAAATTTCAAGATGCTGACTCAGAAATACGCATTATGAGTGCTGGTGTTCCCCAAGGCAGTGTGTTAGGTCCTCTTCTATACTTAATTTATACTGCGACGCACTATGGCTCGTTTTGCCTTTTTTCGTTGCAAAAATCATAACTTCTGAACCAATAAAGATATTTAAAAAATTTAAATTGCATCTGAAAGTGTAATATCCAAGCTTTAAAATGGGCTTTAAAAACAGGGTGCCATAGTAACAGGGGGCTTTAAAATTCGTTGCCAAAGTTAAGATTTACTAAAACTTCATACTAAAATGAAATGATTTTTTTGTTTGCATTAAAAAATGAATTTTTTTATATATTTTTTCCAATAAATTAATATAATTTCATGATTCATACGTAATTTTTTGCAAAAACAATTTTTTTTTTAAAGTTATGATAGATTTTTTCAAAATCGCTATCTACACTGGAAGGAATGTCTAATAATGAAATCATTTCTAAGCTATAAGTATCTGTAAGTTCTTTTTGTGATCTTACAGATCTCATAGATGAAATAACTGGATCAGAAGAAACTGCTAAGGGGTCGTCCATAAATTACGTAACGCTCCTGGGGGGGGGGGGGTCTTGCTCGATGTGACAGTTTGTGACGCCGGGGGGGAAGGGGGTCGAGCAGAATGTGACGTAACAAATTTTAAACGTATTCATATAATCTTGATCGAAATAAAAATTTTTATTATATTATAAAAATCTTTGTATTGTCACGAATATGAGTTTTAGTGGGCTAATACGTATCTCTGGATTGCGTAATTTGAAAATAAAACACACTTAGTTCCTCAACCGCAGTCAATAAAATAAACCAACAATCACTTTATTTCACAGGTTTACACTTTACTGTCTTTACACTTAATTATTTTCTTAATTACTCCGTGTGGCACCTTCACTAGTCAAAATCAGACTGACTCGCTGCGCCGCACCCGGCTGTCTTTTATACCTGTCCGGCCATCGCGCAGATCGTTCTCGCACATTCCGGAGTGGACTAAAGGTTTCCATGATGATCGCAACCATCATTGCCAGATTGGACTAAAAGTTGCCATCATTGTCGCGGCCGTCGTTGCCAGATTGAATTATAGCACGGCGCGTAGCGACAGGGTTGCTTTGCACAGCGACAAACTGTCTTATCGTTACACTGCCCACCACTTAGACTTGTTCGTCCCGAACAAGTGCCGAGGTTCCGCTGTGATAAGGCGTCAGGCGCTGCAAATGGACTACCTTCAGCTTAGCGCCTTTATTGCTGCAACGTTGAATCCTGTATACCACGTCTTTTATCCTAGTCACGACTTCGTAAGGTCCTTCCCATGACGCTTGAAGTTTCGGAGACAAACCTTTCCTCCGCTGCGGGTTGTAGAGCATTACCAGATCGCCTTCTTGGAACCCTGCTGAGTTGGCCCGTAGATCATATCTGGCTTTCGCCTTATCGCTGACCAGTTTGGTGCGGCTCCTTATAAACTGGTGAATCTCCTCCAGTTCCGCCCGCTTATTGGCCACGTAGTCCGTCTTAGCGCCTCCCGTCGTGCTGACTACCCCGAACTTCAAGTCAGCGGGTAACCGTAATTCTGTGCCGAATACTGCTCGGGCTGGAGTGAGTGATGTCGTGTCGTGCGGGGCTGACCTATACGCCATTAGGAACAAGGGGATATGCGTGTCCCAATCCTTTTGATTCCTGTCTACCACTTTCCGCAGGTATTCCTCTAGTGTCCGGTTAAAGCGTTCCACCATGCCGTCGGACTGTGGGTGCAAAGGGGTGGTACGCGTTTTCTTTATCCCCAGCAGCTCACACACTTCCTTGAATACCGCAGACTCGAAATTCCGGCCTTGATCCGAGTGCAACTCCAACGGAACTCCGAACCTGGCTACCCAGTTGTTTACCAGCTTTTCCGAGATCGTAGTGGCCTCCTGGTTAGGAATTGGGTACACTTCGGGCCATTTGCTGAAGTAATCCATTACCACCAGCACATATTTGTTGCCTTGAGTACTAGTTGGGAATGGGCCGGCGACGTCCATAGCAATCCGCTCGAAGGGCCTCGAGATCTTCTTGTTGGCCCTTTCGCTGCTGAACATCGGTCGCAGCTCTTAATCCACTCGGCTACAGACTCCTGACATCCTACCCAGTAGAATCGTCTTTTTATTTTGGCGACGGTTTTGGTGATGCCTAGGTGCCCTCCACTGGAGTCGTTATGGTATGCCTGGATGACCTCGTTGATTCTGCATTTCGGCACTACCATTAGGGAGTTTCTGGTCCGTCCGTCCGCGCTCTCCCATTCGCGGTACAGGCATCCTTCCTTCAGCCGCAGACTTTTCAACTGTGCCCAGTAAGCCTTGGCGATCGGGCTTTCACCGGCCATCTCCTGCCAGTCTGGACGTGCGCCTTGCTCCTTACCTTCGACGATTTTTGCAAGATCCGCATCCTCACGCTGGTCCTTTTGTAGCCTCTCCGCAGACCACTCTTCCTCTGGCATAACGCTCACCAACCGGACGTCCACTATCTGTTCTTTGCTTTCGGCTCGCGAGCACGCCCTGCATTCGACTTTGCACGGACGGCGTGACAAGGCATCGGCATTGCCATGGCTACTGCCCTTCCGATGCTCTATCGTGTAGTCGTAGCTCTGCAGTCGCTCGATCCACCGCGCCAATTGGCCTTCAGGATCCTTAAAGTTCAGGAGCCATCTCAATGCCGCATGATCTGTGCGCAGGCGAAACCTTTGTCCATACTGATATTTGTGGAAGTGTTTTACGCAGTCCAATACCGCCAGCAGTTCTCTCCGTGTCACACAGTAGTTGCGTTCCGGTTTCGACAGAATCCTACTGTAGTATGATATCACTTGTTCTTGGCCGTCTATTATCTGTGATAGCACACCGCCAATACTATGCCCGCTCGCATCCGTATCCAGCACAAACATCTCTCCAGGCACGGGGAAGGCCAGAATTGGAGCAATGCACAGTTTTTCCTTCAGACGTGCAAAAGCCTGCTCCTGCTCTTCGTTCCACTCGAAAGCTTGGCTCTTTTTCGTCAGTTTGTGCAAGCTGCTGGCTATGTTCGCGAATCCCGGAACAAATCGGCGGTAGTATGTGCACAGGCCCAGGAAACTGCGGAGTTCGTGTAGATTGCGTGGCCGGGGCAACTCCTTCACCGCCGTGATTTTGCCTTCATCCGTATGAACTCCGCGGGCGGAAACCGTATGACCCAGATACTTGACCTCTTTTTGGAACAGCGAGCACTTCTTTGGGTTGAGTTTAAGCCCGGCTTTTTTTATCCGCTCGAATACCTCCTTTAGCTTTCCCAGGTGGTCGTCGAAGCTATTACCCATCACGATTATGTCGTCGAGGTACACCAGACACGTCCGCCAATGCAGCCCTTTTAGCACCCGTTCCATTAGCCGCTCGAATGTTGCTGGGGCGTTGCAGAGTCCAAACGGCATGACGGTGAACTGCCACAAACCATCGCCAACACTGAAAGCCGTTTTCTCCTTGTCTTTGTCTGCAAGCTCTACCTGCCAATAGCCGCTGCGTAAGTCGAGCGTGGAGAACCACTGTGTGCCTGACAGCGTGTCCAGGGTGGCATCGATCCGCGGTAGTGGATAACTGTCCTTCTTGGTCACATCATTGAGCTTCCGATAGTCCACACAAAACCGGGTACTGCCATCCTTTTTCTTGACTAGCACGACCGGCGAGCACCAGGGGCCCGAAGAAGGCTCTATGACCTTTTCTTTCCGCATGTTTTCGATCAAATTTGTGACCTCTTCCCTCTTGGCCAGAGGAACTCGTCTTGGTGGTTGGCGAATCGGTTTTGCACTTCCGGTGTCGATGTTGTGCTTCACTATGGCTGTTCTTCCACCTGCTTCTGCCGCAAATATTGACCCATAGTGCTGCAGGAGTGACCTCGCCTTCTGTTTCTGATTGGCCGTCAATTCGCTGTTCCACTGATTCTCCTGCGGTATGACGTCCATGTTAAAACCGCTCTTCTTATTTCCTCCGGGTGGGCTACTCTCGCGATTGACCACTGCTACGGCTTCTCTACACTCGCCAATTACCTCATCTTTCCCGACATATCTGGGTGCATTCAGGGGGTTCAGTATTCTGACTGGTATTCTGCCATTCTTAGGTTCCACTAATGTACGTCCGATGATGATGTTGTCGTGTCCTTGATTCGGTGCTTCTACAACCCACAGCCGACTCGTCCCATCGTCCTCGTCCACCTTTGCCCACACAATCGCCTCGGAGTTCGCTGGTATCCTCCTGTGTTGACACGATACAACCTTCCTTACCGCCACGCTTCGCTCATAGCCGGTGTGCAGCGGGAATTCAACGTTGGCATATCTCAGCACATTTTCCTTCAGGTCCAGCGTAAAACCGTGCCTAATCATGAAATCCACGCCGATAATCACGTCGTCCATTATATCCGCGACGATGAACTCATGTTCCAGGCTGCTGGTGCCGATAGTAATCGTTTTTGTAACTTTCCCTCTTACCGGCGCGCGCTCGCCAGTCGCAGTCCGCAGCTGTATGCCATGCAGCGGTTCCCAGTTCTTCAGCAGCTTCCTTTTTATGATCGAATATGACGCTCCAGTATCCAGTGTCAACACGAACAACTTTCCATCTATCCTTCCTTCAATTGTCAAGCTGCTGGGCTGTCGTTTCAGCTGTGAGACAAGGACGGTGGGGCGGCAGATTGTGGGGATCAGCTCACGCCCCTTTGGGCTGACCCGTTTTAGTTAAACGACTCGCCGTCCTCAGCCCTGCGCTTGTTGGCTGAGCCTCGATTGTCAGTATTCCTCGCTTCAGGCGATTGCGATCGAGAACGGGAACGACTCTTTCGTTGGCGGCAGTCTCGTGATATGTGGCCCTGCTTGCCACATACCCAGCAAACAACTTTAGAGGAGACCACCCGTGGCCTGCCCGGTGGCTCAGAGCTTGTTGCCTGGATCGCAATGTCGTTGTCCGGCTGGATCTGGCGTATCCTTGCAGGTGCATACCGAGTGCTCCCAATCCATGTCGCCTCGTATGTCATCGCGCTGGTCACCGTCTCCCTAAATGTCGGCTTACCCATCATCAACGCACTGCGACGTGTCTCCGGATCATGAAGACCTTCAATAAACGCCTCAATCTTCATCCTCTCGAGATCATCAGCGCCGAAGGACGGGTAGCACAGCTGTACGAGCCGCTCAATGTCTGCTGCATATGCCTGCAGCGCCTCGTTGGCTCTTTGCCTGCGGTTCTTCAGCTCACAGTAGTACAGCGTTCTGTTGTGCTCGTCGCTGTACTTCGCTGCCAACGCCCTTATGACGGTCTCGTACTCACTTCTTAAACATTCTGGAACTGATTTTATTACCTCAGCCGCAGCACCTTTTAGAGCCAGCGCCAATCTCCGACCTTTCCTTACATCGGTCCACTGATTTTCCAGAGCAGCCAAGTCGAATTGTAGCTTGAATGTATCGAACGGCGTAGTCCCATCATAAGTAGGCACTTCTGCTCGGGTGGCAACACTTTCCGGAACCGGCGGCAACCATTCTCGCGGCTGTACCTCCCTAAGCCGCTCGTCCATTTTTCTGTTCATCGAATCTTCCAGACTGTCAACTCGTTTGTTCAGGGAATCGTCAAGATCGCCAACACGTTTGTTCAGGGAATCATCCAGGTCGTCGACTCGTTTATCCAAATGTTCCACTCGAGTTCCCAGGTGCTCCACCTTCACATTCAGCTGGTTGGCGATTTCTTCCACTTTCTGCTCCCAGCGCGCAGAATTTTCCTGAAGCTTGTTTTCCATTCGCTCTGCCATTTCCCGTTTTGCAGTCTCGACTTTTGCCGAAATTTCGAGATTCGTAGTTTCCAGCTTCGCTGCCATCTCTTGATTCGCAGTTTCCATTTTCGCTGCCATCTGCGTCGACATTTCGCGATTTTCATTTTCCATTTTGGCTGCCATTTCACGGTTGGAAGTCTCGAACATGCCTTTAAGTGCAACCATTAGCTGGCTCATGTCCAATGCTTGTGGTGGCGCAGCCGCTGTAGCCGTACTTTGCATCGACGCAGCACCCGCAGGCGATTCCTCCACTTTGGCCGACGAATCTAGCTCCTGCGTCCCGAACTCGTGCGCAGTCCAATCAATGCCTCGTGATTCACACGCCTCTCGCAAGCGCAGCTGCAACTCCACCTTTCCGCCAGCAGTCGGCAAATTCCAAACGGCCACCTCCTTCTTCAGCTGGTCCACCTTCTTCAGCTGGTCCACCTTCAGTTGCTCCAGTCTAACCATGTCTGCGTTTTATAATTAATTTTTATTTTTTTTACTTTCAGTAACACAATCCCACTTCTGACACCAAATGTTACGAATATGAGTTTTAGTGGGCTAATACGTATCTCTGGATTGCGTAATTTGAAAATAAAACACACTTAGTTCCTCAACCGCAGTCAATAAAATAAACCAACAATCACTTTATTTCACAGGTTTACACTTTACTGTCTTTACACTTAATTATTTTCTTAATTACTCCGTGTGGCACCTTCACTAGTCAAAATCAGACTGACTCACTGCGCCGCACCCGGCTGTCTTTTATACCTGTCCGGCCATCGCGCAGATCGTTCTCGCACATTCCGGAGTGGACTAAAGGTTTCCATGATGATCGCAACCATCATTGCCAGATTGGACTAAAAGTTGCCATCATTGTCGCGGCCGTCGTTGCCAGATTGAATTATAGCACGGCGCGTAGCGACAGGGTTGCTTTGCACAGCGACAAACTGTCTTATCGTTACAGTATGTTTTGTATTTTGTATTCTATTAAAAAGTACAAAAAAAATGCTATTAGTATTTTTATTATGCTTTTGAAGACTCCGTTACGTTACACCTTTGGGGGGGGGGGGGTTCAAGCCAATGTGACAGTTTGTGACACAGGGGGGTGGGGGGTGGGGGGTCAAAAAATACTAAAAATTGCGTTACGTAATTTATGGACGACCCCTAACATGTTGACAAGGTCTTCATTTTGTCTAGCTCGTGATATTTTGCAAGTGTTCATACATCTATACCTTTCGTAGTCCTTATTTTTGCATTCTTCAGCTTCTTCAGACAATTGCCCTATTGGTAACCACTGGTATTCTATTAAATCCTTTCCATGTGCTAAAATGTTATGTACCGTAGGAGCAAGTTTCTTCTCTGATTAACTCAATCGAGACTGCCTAGTTTCAGTAAAGAAATGGACTGCGCTTGAACCAGATTTAAATTATATGAGCGGTGCCACGCCCCCTTATTCAATACCCGCACCACTCGCTCTTTCGAAAGATATGAATAAATTGTAGGTTCGTACTAAGTTTCATTGCTGTGCGACTTATAGTGCAGCGGAATATTTTGGTCACAAAAATGTGACACGCCCCTTGTCCAACGCCCATCAAATCTTACCGGTAGAATGACTCATCTATGGGACGACAAGGTACTAAATTTCAGTTTTGTACGACATACAATTTCGAAGATATTCTATTATTAAGATTTGGCTTTTATGGGCGGTGCCACACCCCTTGTCCAAAACCCACACCATTCCCTCGGTCGAAGGACATGACTAAATAGTAAGTTCGAAGTGAATTTAATTGATCTGTGACTTATAGTTCCAACGTTATCGTCTGAAAATTTTCAGAATTCACAGTAAAAAATGACAGGGATTTTCCGACTTCTCCAATAAATTTTCCGAAATTTTCTTTTCGCACAAATCTGAACTGACTCAAGACGAATCTAACAAAGAAAACTTCATTGAAATCGGCCGGTCCGTTTGAGCGTGATTAGATATATAGATTTAGATAGATGCCAGCAACACAAAGTGGGTTTTCGACCGTACTAAATGTGCGCGACCCGAGGTTGTTTCACTTTTATTGCTCTAGAAAGTAAAGCAGCAAAAAGCGGCAGCTGAGTTTTGGAAGTTAGGTAAATAATTGAATAATAAATAACACTCAATTTCGCGGAGGTTATTTTTTATATATTTTTTTTATTCTGGATCAAAGTTGGAAAAGGTCGAAATATAGACTTCTCGAGCAATCTGTATCGAAAACTTTTAAGACAAAACAAACATTTTTTATCTTCCTTATATTGACAACTAGCTGACCCGGCGAACTTCGTCCCGCACGACATTTTTTGTTTTCTTATAATGAAATACGCGAGATGGCGAATCTATGGCGATGCAAATTGACGAAGAAAACCAACTAAAGGAAGAGGAGGGAGCTACTGATTAACGCAATCGAGGCCCTCAAATAAGCAATGTTGCTGCTAAGTTTCAGTAAAGAAATGGATTGCGCTTGAACCAGATTTAAATTATATTGGCAGGGCCACGCCCCCTTGTTCAATACCCGCACCATTCCCTGTGTCGAAAGGGAAAATGGTAGGTTCGTACTTAATTTCATTGCTTCGCGATTTATAGTTCAGCGGAATAATTGGGTCACAAAAAATTTGCCACGCCCCATTTCCAACGCCCATCAAATCTTACCAATAGAATGACACATCTATGGGACGACACTATACTAAATTTCAATGCTGTGCACCTTACAATTTTGAAGATATTATCTATTAAAGATTTGGCTTGTGTGGGCGGTGCCACGCCCCATTGTTCAATACGCGCACCATTCCCTTTGTCGAAATATTTGAATAAATGGTAGGTTCGTACTTAATTTCATTGCTGTGCGACTTATAGTTCAGCGAAATATTTGGGTCACAAAAAATGTGCCACGCCCCTTGTCCACCGTTCATTAAATCTGACCAGTAGAATGACTCATCTATGGGACGACGGAATACTAAATTTCAGTGTTGTACGACTTACAATTTCGAAGATATTCTCTATTAAAAATTTGGCTTGTATGGGCGGTGCCACGCCCCTTGTTCAATACCCGCACCATTCCCTTTGTCGAAAGATATGAACTTACTTAATTTCATTGCTGTGCGATTTATAGTTCAGCGAAATATTTGGGTCACAAAAAAGTGCCACGCCCCTTGTCCAACGCCCATCAAATCTTACCAGTAGAATGACTCATCTATGGGACGACACTATACTAAATTTCAATGCTGTGCACCTTACAATTTCAAAGATATTCCATTATTAAGATTTGGCTTGTATGGGTGGTGCCACACCCCTTTGTTCAGTACCCATCCCATTCCCTCTGTCGAAAGATATGACTAAATGGTAGGTTCGTACCAAGTTTCATTGATGAGCGACTTACAGTTCTGCTGAAATGTTGGGTCATAAAAAATGTGCCACGCCCCTTGTTCAACGCCCATCAAAATTTAACAGTAGAATGACACATCTATGAAACGACGGTGCACCAAATTTCAATGCTGTGTGACTTACAATGCCGAAGCTATTCCATTTAAAAGATTTGAGTTGTATGGGCGGTGCCACACCCCTTTGTTCAATACCCATCCCATTCCCTCTATTGAAGGATATGATCAAATAGAAAGTTTGTACCAAATTTAATTGATGTGTGACTTATGGTTCCAAAGTTATTGTCTAAAAATGTATTCTTGTGGTGCCACGCCCCGTTTTCCCGACTTTTTTTTTATAAACCTTCACGTAACAATTTCGAACAAACCTGCCTATCCAAGTTGGTCCAGTCGTTTTCAAGTTATAAGGATACATAGGGACTTTGCGACCTTGCTTTATATATATGTAAGGGAGAGGGCTGGGTTGTGAACCGGGTTTTGTTTTTTGGCTCTAACTTTTCACAGAATAAAGATATTGAAAAATCGAAGATACCGTTGAAAAGATGAACATAAAACGCAACTTTGTTTTGAAGACAGATAACCGTTTTAATTAAAATTTAACTCTCTACGTCCAATTTTCTAAGGACGTGATTTTTCGCTTTTTCAAAAAAGTAGTTGGGTTGTGAACCATCTGGCAAATCCCACTTAAAGACGGAAAATACGAAGAAATCACCCATAATTTTTAAATAAGTTGAGAATTTTTTTAATCAGGAGGCCTCAAGAAGTGAAAAAAAGTTATAATGACGCCACTTAGGCCAAAAAATCGCAATGAATGCAAGTGCTCAATTTTTTGAATTTTCATCCTAATCGGTATCGCAATGTTTGCATGTGAAATACGAACGCGTTCTCACATTGGGCACTTCAAGTGAACTCACCGCAAATCGAGTAAAATTACATAAAATTACTTTAATTTAATCAATCCGGCGATATTTGACCGTGCTAGTACAAATGTACTACGAAAAACTGGTGGTTCATAACCCAGCCCCCACAGTGGTTCACAGCCCAACCACGATGCCATGTTGGAAACTTAAAAATAACGACACTTCCAATCATATTTCAACATAAACAAATATTTGATCGTAAAATAGAATCAAAACCCTAATTAAATATGTATTACACTTACATTTTTGGAATAAATTCAGTCACTTGGATAGCACTTTAAAAAAAAGCAAACAAGTTTTCGCAATCGATTTTCAAACACGATGTCTGTAGCTGCCACAAGCAATACGTGTTGACACTTCGGTGTAACCACAAAAACAGAGTCATATCGAAAGACAAACTTGGCAGTTGAAAGATTGGCGATATGTCAATTAGGGAAAGAAAAAACAGTAATGGTTCACAACCCAGCCTGGTTCACAACCCAGCCTTTTAGAAAAAACCAACAAGTTAGGTCGCTTCATTTACATACAAATCAATCGTAAAGATGACAAAAAAAACCAAAAAATACACATTTTTCTCGATGTGGAAAAATTGTCAACTTTGAGCGGCTCTATCTCCCAAACTACTAATCCGAATTTAATGAAAGTTATATTACATTTTCGCAATCCCTGGAAAATTCTCAATAAGATACGTGTATTCATTTTATCGAACGCTTTCATGAAATTTTTAATTTTTGCAACGTTTTTCCGGCAGCTGGGCCATAGTGCGACGTACCTGTTCCTTCTTTGATGAAAGGCGAATCCGAAGGCTTAAACGACTTACAACTTCTGACTTACCATCTAGACATTTTGAAATTGACATTTTTGAATTTTGACATGAAATATGTACATGCAAAACAAAAACAAAAAAATTGTAAACTGAGATTTAACTTACTGTTATACGTTATTGTTTTTTTAAGTTCGTAAATGTATGTATGTATATCCTGATACTGATCTAAAGTGCGTATCATAATTATAAGACACTTAGAAAATTTAACTTTGCAGCCTTGCCAAATCTAGAAAGTAATTTTTTTTAGAAAAGCAAAAACGCAGATTAATTTTGTAAAGGGTCCGTTTTAATTACAAGTGAAACTTAATATTCTTAAAAATTCCTGCCAAATATACCGTTAGCTTTTATGGGAATGAGTAATAATTTGGGTAGCTGCAATCGTAACAAAATTATAAGACACATAGGTTTTTTGGTTTACGTTAACAAATATTTTACTATTTTTTTTAATAAACGTTGAATCAATAATTAACGGTACCAGCCTCTTTCTTTCCAACTTCAAACAACTGTTTTCTCATCGAATTTATAAGCTTAACCAATAATTGGGGCTCCAGATGGCTCCACTTTTTTAAAATAGCAATTTTTAAGTCCCCAACAGAATTGTATTTTCATTTTCCAAATAGACACGCCTGGCAAGTACTCCGCACATATTTTCAATCGGGATC
Organism: Melieria picta; assembly: GCA_964056695.1. Taxonomy (NCBI): domain Eukaryota; kingdom Metazoa; phylum Arthropoda; class Insecta; order Diptera; family Ulidiidae; genus Melieria; species Melieria picta. The sequence goes on along the minus strand of OZ057400.1, from coordinate 46,545,286 downwards.
AAGCCGTGCGAACAAGTTGGTCGGTCCATAGTTTAGCCAGAGCAATATTCTAAAACCCTGTTGTTTGCCGACTTTTATGAATGGCCGCGTTATCTTGCAAACAAATATATGGTTTATATCTGTTTTCTAATCAAAATAGAAGGCTGCGATCCAATACTCCAGTATATTCTGTACTGCCCATTCTTAAGCTCGTGAAGCGGAAATCGACCGTTCCATGTTTGTGATATATGCCTCACACCATCACATATCCGCCACCGAAATTTCTTTTAGAAAATTTAAGGGGTTCCTTACTGAAAACCCTCCAGTAGCATCGACAACCATCTGGTCCATCCAAATTAAATTTCTTTTCATCAGAAAAGATAACCTTTTGAAAAAAAAATATGCATTTGTAGTCATGTTAGTTAACATATTAAAATATGTTTAGCACGTCCCAGCAAGTATCCAGGATATTTCGCGCAAATTGGAGTCGTGCAGCTTTATGGCGCGGTAGGAGTGTCGGGGTCTTCTTCATAACAGCTCGGACAATATTTTCCGAGTTGTTTAACAAACGCCAAATGGTCATTTTAGACACTGACCGGCTGCTGAAGGCTGCGAGCTGCGAACAAGAGGTGAACGAATTGCTCGCTTTCAACAAAATGAGACTCTTTTTCGTGGTCAGACAGCTTTTGTTTACGAACAGTACTTCGTCGGTTAGCGTAATTATGTGGATCGCGTAGAAATCCGGCTATAGCACAACAAGAACGACCGATTTCCTTCGAATTTTCGCTTACACTAAGTCCGGCAACCTTAAAAGCTTTGTTCCTTTTCGGATAACAATTTACCAACCAGCGTTTCATTTCAAATTAATTGAATTTAACTAAGAAATCAACACCGAGATAAAAAGATTGATCTGCGCACTATAAATACTTTTAGCATAATGTGTCTTATAATTTTGTTACGATTGCAGCTACCCAAATTATTACTCATTCCCATAATTTTAAGGAATTTTTAAGAATATTAAGTTTCGCTTATAATTAAAACGGACCCTTTACAAAATTAATCTGCGTTTTTGCATTTCTAAAAAATATTACTATCTAGATTTGGCGAGGCTGCAAAGTTAAATTTTCTAAGTGTCTTATAATTATGATACGCACCTTATACTACGTTTACACAGCGAGATTAACTCATCGAGATTACGATAATCTCGTTGCCCGTTTACATAGAGATTAACTTGAATACGATTAATCCAACACACAAACCTTTTCGCGCTACATGCCCTTCGCCAACAAAGAAACGCATTATTCCTTGCAATGATGAATCCAACACACAAACCTTTTCGCGCTACAATTCATGTTTTTGTTTAGTGATGATACAAAAATAATCGATTTCAGCCAAATTTGCAGAAATACGAGATTTGGGGAAATACGAGATTACTTTGTGAGATTAAATTTTAATCGCGCTTTTTGCGAGGTTAACTTTGTAAGGGTAATCGCGCATTTTGATACGAGATTAACGACTTAATCGCGCAAATCGGGATAATCTCGTCTGTGTAAACGTAGTAGTAGATCAGTATCAGGATATACATAGAGTAGAAGGGGGTACAGTGGGAAGCTACCTGAGGTTTCTCACATAACTCTGTTAATATGCATTATTTTAGTGAATAAATGGTATCATTGGAAAGTATGAGACCGTATCTATCTTTTGCCATCATTTGTTTGATAAAATACTCACGATAACATGTTCAAAAATTGATTCAAAGAACACCCTTTGTTGGGGGGGAACAGTGAGATTGGGGGTGTACAGTGGGAATTTTCTGAAAAATATTGCTGATGATCCAAAGAAGCAATTTTAATGTTGGAAAATGTTTATTTTGAACTGAAAAATTTTGAAAATTGATGGAAATTGCTATTTCAAGTGTTTTCAGTCCGATTCACAGTTTTGGCATATGAAAAAACTGTTCGTCATATTCGCACATTTCAGGTGAACGGGACGGGAAATTTCGTGAAAACAATTAAAAACCGAATGAAAACACACTGAAAATACACTGGAATATTCTACTGACAGTTCTCACTAAAATTCCCACTGTACCCCCCTAAGCTACTTTTGACAAATCGCTATGGCGTCATCGTATAATGTATGGCAAGTGGAAAAATTTTGGTGTGCGTCGAAAGAGAAATGATTAAATTTTATTTTGTGTATAGTTACCTTTTTTATAACGTCGAAGAAAGTACAATTTTATTACAAACAACAGGAACCAGAACAATACTTGTTTTTCAATTTTTTATTTTTTCGTCTGAACGAGCACAAAAAAATGTGTGTTATGCGGTCTATGTCTTCTGAATAATGACTATTCAACGCGCGCTACAAGAATATGCTATTGACAGATTTCATACCGTTCAACAAATGGCGATTCCCACTGTACACCCCCGACTCACTGTACCCCCTTCTACTCTACATTTACGAACTTAAAAAAACAATAACGTATAACAGTAAGTTAAATCTCAGTTTAAAATTTTTTTTGTTTTTGTTTTGCATGTACATATTTCATGTCAAAATTCAAAAATGTCAATTTCAAAATGTCTAGATGGTAAGTCAGAAGTTGTCTTAAGAAGTCTTATAATTATGATATGCAGCTTATGTACATACAATATTTCCAAATAATGTTAGAATATTACGAGATGTCTTTGCAGGTGTAATAAAAATGGAAGTTACACAAAAAAAATTCTCCCTATCGAAGGGTACGTCTAAATCGTAAGTTTGGGCCAAATTTCTTTGATGTATGATTTGTAGTTCCAAAGCATTTGAGCGCATTTGCTTAAAACGTGCCACGCCCTTTGTCAAACGCTCACAAAGTTTGGAACAAAAGCAGTATAGCGAACCCTCATGAAAAAAAACCGAAAAATTGGACCATATAGAGCTTATTTTTGTGAATCTAACAAATTAAAAATTTTGCCTGGGAAACGCCCACAAAAGGCGTGGCTCGGGGTCAAAATTCAAAGTTTTTATCAAAAAACCTCAATTAATCTCCAACTGATTTACCAGGTATGCGCCTATGAAACCGGTAATTATTTTTGAAAAAACACGTTTATTGTGAGGAAATGATTACAATTTTATTCTTCAAAGTAATGGCCATCGCTAGCTACACATTTTTCCCATCTCTCAGGCAATTTATGGATGCCGCGCCAAAAAAATGTTTCGTCTTTTGCCTGAAACCAATCATCGATCCATTTTTTGACTTCTGCGTGAGAATTGAAGCGCCGTTCCGTTAATGCGTGGCCCATCGATGCGAACATGTGATAATCCGAAGGCGCCAAGTCTGGTGAGTAAGCCGCATGAGCAAGAGCTTCCCAGTTGTACGATGCAACCAATTCTTTGGTGGCTCTAGTGCGGTGTGGTGGTGCGTTGTCATCGAGGAAAATCACTTTGTGTTGCCTGGCTTCATATTCTGGGCGTTTTTGGCGTATAGCACGGTTCAAATCGGCCAATGGTTGTTGGTAACGTTCACCGTTAACCGTTTCACCAGGTTTTAGGTTTTTTTTTTCTTCAAATGGTAACACAAAATTAAATGTGTCCGCAAATCGTAATTTGTAGGCACGTAATCCGACATTTTCCGGAGCGTCAAACAATGCGTTGTTGGATGAAACTTGACAAATTGTGAACTGAATATTGTTGACATATGACAGAAGAAGTAAACATGACATTTGGTACGGTTCCGAAGTTTATAAATATTCGGCTATTTACCGCTAGATGTCGTTACCGGTTTCATAGGCGCATACCTGGTACACGATATGGGTATCAAACGAAAGGTCTTTTTCATACCTTTCTATTAATGTACAACATTACATACTGTAACGATGAAGCACTTTGTGCTGTGCTATGCATGAATGCATAGCATACTTTTAGGCATGCACTTTGGAGTACGCCAAACTTGCTATAATTCCGTTATGGCAAGGATGGTTCGCGAAAGGTGATGGACTTTGCTAGAACAATCGAGATAGAGAGCACAACTAGAACGTGCAAGAAACTTCAGCGCGATAAGAAAACCAGTATAAAAGCAGCAGTGTGCAGCGCAGAGAGTCGAGTCTTGGTTGAATAAGCAGAGTAGTAACAAGTGTAGATACAAGCAAAGTGTAAATCTGTAAATAAAGTGATTGTTGGTTTCTGACTGCGTTTGCGCTGAGTAATTGAAGTTGTTTTATTTTCAAACACAATCAAAACGAACTTGGATTTTCGTAACAATACGTAGTATATACTAATACAAAGTTTTAAGCGAAAAAACTTTTCTTTTACAAATTTTTCAAAAACGGATTTTTTTCGAAAAAATCCATTATTAAGGTATAATACGTTTTTATCATATTGTATCCTGTGAAATTTCCTTTAGAACGAAATATAAAAATGTATACTTTTGTATTTTCTGGATATATTTTTTAAATTTTTTCTAACTTGACTCTGGGTTCAAAGCCATTTCATATTCACCTTCTCCATCACTTTCGGGCAATGAGGGCTGAAGGGGGTTGTACAAAGTACCTGCCATATTAAAAAAGATTTGAAAAGATCTAGATTTCCAGCTTTGCATTATTTTAAAAACTTAAATTTCGCCAAATAACCATTAAAACATTTTTTGCTTTTATGGTATTGTGGCATTGAATATTTTGCGTGACACCACAAGCCTTGAATTGTATTTGTGCGTGGTTATATTTTTCCATTATATGGAGGGTGGTAGTAAACTGCAGTTTTTCTGTATTCAAATACTTTTTGTGGGGCCGGCCTTCGGCCGGGCTTCAAATAATAACCCTCATGGGAGTAACTAAGGCATCAGGAATAAATAAAGTGTTTACAGTATTTTTGTATTCGGAACCTTGATGCGCGGTCGGTTGCTCCTAAGCAATAACTTTTATAATCGTAACTTCGGCTTCGCGGTCAAAAGTATTCCGGCATTCAAATACCTTTTGTGTGGCGCGCCTTCGGCCGGGATTCAAAAAAATAACCCTCATGAGAGTAACTAGGGCATCGGGATCAGTAAAGTGCTTACAGTATTATATTCAAATCTTATGATTGTAAAAGATTGCGCCTAAGCAATAATCTTCATAAACGCCATTTCAATACTGCAGGCAGATGCTTTTAACTCAATTTAAATTTAAATTCGGAGCGAAAACGTGATGGAGTGTGCTCCATTTCGTTTTGATTTCGTCAATTTTCGAAAACGAAATCGTTTGAAATGATATGTGCCAGAAAACCGAAATTCCCTTTTTATTGCGATTAGAAAACGGCTGATATTCTATTTGCGTTTCAACTTATAAAGAAATTTTGAACGTGAAAATGTTGAGGGAGCTTTCAACAATATTACTGGCTCACTGACTAACATGAAACTATGCAAGCCGATAGTGGACATAGTTCACAACCTGTTAACCAAGATGGTTACAACTCCTCTACTGTTGCACTATACTCTTGTAAAAGAGCAGTTGGCAAGAAATGGGGTATCCAACCACGTATCATGTACTGGATTTACAACTCCGTGATTAGGCCCATTCTTTTCTATGGAGCAGTAGTATGGTGGACTGCCCTGGATAAAGTGGCTAACCAGAAACTTCTGGACTCAGTCCAAAGATCGGCGGCGGTCATAATAACTTGAGCGTGCGATCAACACCATCCAGAGGGCTCTACGCCCTGCTTCACTTTCTTCCTGTTGACCTCTTCGGTAAACAAGCTGCAACCATCTCTGCAGTGAGACTAAATACCATCAAAAGATGGATTCGTACTGATTTACTCCCGGATCCTAGGCTGTTCACCTGACTTACCTGACAACATATACTACTCGCTACCATCATATCTGTTCGACTCTAAATTCTCAACTCTCATACCTCATAGACAGGAGTGGGAATAAGACACGGTTTCTATACTGACAGCTCCAAGCTAGATGGCAGAGTAGGAGGGTATGGTTCGCATTTTCACTGACAGCCAGGCAGCAATTAAAGCCCTCAAGAAGGTCTCAACCACATCGAAAGTGGTTGCTCTTTGCCGCTCCCTACTAAATGACTTAGGGCATGTGTGCAACAATACCCTTACCTGGGTATCGCGCCACAAAAACAGCAGTGGTAACTGCGCTTGTCAGCTTTCCAGACGTGGCAACTTCCTTGAGTTCATCCACAATTCAAAATGGCTTGAATAGTCATCTCGACAGTAAGTCATCTCGGCAGTAAGACAGACCCTAAACTTGTGGTATCACAACGGGTCCATTCCGTGGCCTAAGTGTTACTTTCGGCAAGTCCCATGCCAAGACAGCCACCTTAACCTAACATAACAAAACCTGCAAAAATTCCAATCTACACCCGGTCTCAAAATTATAACCACAGTCGATTTTTACTAATACCTTTTGTTGTGAATATCAGAACATGTTTCTACTTTTGTTTATTTTTATTTATTTATTTATTTATTTAATAAGCCAATGAACATACAGAACTTACTGACTATAGGAACAAAAAAAAGATCACACAAATGAGGAAAAGAGCTGCAACTTAACCTATTCAATAACACATTTAACAATGTCCCTTTGGGAAGCGATACATCTAGGTCGGTGACACTATTCAGTTCCGCAAGGGCTCTAGCCAGACGCGCATTCGTAGCATACTCGTAGTTTGACCTGAAAAAGCTAATGTGGAAAGTCTCTACGTGCCGTAGGTTACGTACTGGAACATTAAAAGCCACTTTACTCAAAAGGGTCGGGCAATCTATAGACCCGTTTAATAACCCAGCAATGAAGGAGCATGCAAGATAGGTTCGCCTGGAGTTTAGGCTCAATACGTTTATAAGGCGGCAATGGTTCAGTAAAGTTCAGCGACCTTAGGGCGAACCGCATAAAAACCTTTTGGATGCGCTCAATGCGATTATTGTGAGTCACTTCATATGGCCTCCATATAAACGAAGCATATTCCAGCCTTGATCTAACTAAAGCCGTGAACAACAGTTTAAACGTATATGGATCAGAGAATGACGCACTGTTCCGACGAACGAACCCCAACATGGCATTTGATTTGGCAATAATGAAATCGATATGACTAGAAAAACAAAGTTTTGTGTTGAAAAACACACCTAAATCTTTGATTTCTTGGACTGACTGCAACAGTGAACCTGACAGGGAGTAGGACAAGTGCAAAGGATTGTGTTTCCTAGAAAAAGCATGAAAACACTTGCTAATGTTTAAGAAAAGGTGATTTCTCGTACACCATGCCTGTACTCTGTCTAGGTCAGCCTGCAGAGCCAGCGAGTCTGCCACGTTATTAATCGCAGCATAAATCTTCAGATCATCCGCATATAGTAAAAATTTTGCAAACGAAAAGCAGGAGCCAATGTCGTTAATAAATAAAACAAACAACAGAGGACCAAGTATGCTACCTTGAGGAACGCCGGAAGTAGCAACAAATGGCTGTAAAAAATTATTATCAACAGCCACAACACACTGTCTGTTGCATGATGAGTGAAGGTCCAAGCAATTTAATTTAGATATCAGAATTGAATGACAAACTCTATCAAAGGCTTTAGCAAAATCTGTGAAGATAGTATCTACTTGACTCCCTTCTTGGAAAGCAGACAGACAATCTTTGACAAAAACCGCGAGATTGGAAACAGTAGATCTGCCCCTAACAAAACCGTGCTGGTTTTGACAAATTGCATTATTGACACAAAACATAAGTTTTTCATTGACTATGCATTCAAAAAGTTTAGACACCGACGTGAGCTTTGAGATGGGTCTGTAATTTGCGATATCATTCTTATTGCCACTCTTAAATATTGGAGTTATTGATGCTTTTTTCCAATCATCTATAAAAATACCGGACGAAAGGGATTTGTTAAAGACCAATAAGAGTGGCTCAACAAGAGAGCTGCAATTCTTCAAGAGTACAGCGGAGAGCCCATCTGGATCCGTACGCATTGAAAATTTAAGATTGTTGATGCCCTTCTTGACATCGTCGGCAGTTAAGGTCAACGACCCAAAGGTAAATAAGGAGTCAGGACTGAAGGTGTCAGCCAAAACAGCGTTTGCATCTGTAACAAAATTTGAGCTGAAGAACTGTGCGAATAAGTAAGCGGCATCATCCGCGGTATCGGCGACTTTGTCCTTGAAAAAAACCGAGGACGGTATATCGGAAACCGATTTTTTTGATTTAATAAAATTACAAAAGAGTTTTGGATTACTTTTGATGCCAACTTCATAATTACGAATGTAACTGTTGTACAGCGACTTCGCCAACTTGTTGTAACTTCTAAGATGTGATTGATAGTAATTAAAGTAAATGGGACAATTAGTCGCCTTGAACTTTTTATAAAATTTATTTCTCAAATTTTTCAGTTTTTTTAGTTCTTTTGTAACCCACGGCAGTTTATGAACTTTCCCAGGGAAGATAGGGATCGACTTCAGGCAAAGGTCAAGAACTATAGATTTAAAGGTGGAAAAACAAGTAGCAGTGTCGCCACTGGACAGTATTTCCTCCCAATGCACGTCAAGGAACAAAGTGTTCAATGCCTCGAAATCGTAGAGCTTGTAGTTAAATGAACTAGAAGGGTCTTGAACTAGAAGGGACATTATAGAACTCATAAAATTTAAGATCGATAAAAAGCGGTGTGTGATGCAAACATATCGCGAAATAGGTGAGCAGCATTCGACAACCTTAGAGTTAAGATTACCTGAGATAAAAACCAAATCCAAAACACGACCAAGTTTATTAGGATGGGCTTTGATCTGCAGCAAGTCAAAGCTAAGAAAGTTATCAATTTAGCAAATTTCGTGCGCGCAGTGTACATTTGAGGGAGTCAGAGCAACTGAGTTACCCATATGAGACCATGTAATACTACCAAGATTGAAATCACCCAGAACGCACAACTGGTTTTCCCCAATCCGAGCTTGCAGTGCCGAAAGCTTTGTATAAAGCTTCACTGCTATTCGGAGGAATATACGATACGCAAATGAAGAGCAAGCCGGACGCTCCCCTGACTTGTACACAAAGTTGATCCAACAAGGAATTATTGTTCACTAGTTGCAACAGTGCCGAGTGTAGTTTGCGCTTGGTAGCAATCAAAACACCACCACCCCTATTAAGGCCCGTTTTGAGAGAGCCTCTATCCTTCCTGAACACATTATAAAGGTGTGGGTCAAAAAATTCCGAATCAAAGAATGTAGAATTAAGCCAAGATTCTGTGATTACAAAGACATCGTAGTCCAGTGAGGAGCTCATCAAGCGCACATAATCAGCTTTTGTTCTCATACCAGATACATTTTGATAGTAGATATTTAAATGATTACTTAAACTACCGGGCATATGAGATAACTGAGCTACCACTGACTGGGTTAGCAATTACAGGAACAGGCAGAGCATCTGAAGAGAGTGCTAAGCACTCGGTGGCGGGTACTCTATTCTCGGAAAAAAACGAAAAGAGCGCACCTTAACGTTAGCTGGCCAAACTGCGGGATTGAGAAACTTAGTATAATATGACGAAGCAACCCCTAATTTAAAATTAATGCGTTAAAAGCGAGTCCGAAGGCACACCACTCTTAACTAATTTATAGCAAGAGAGATGCTGCCTGTCAATACAGGTCTGACAGTCCACATAATCAATTAGGCTCACTTCCGCAACTGATGGTAAAAATTAAGATAGATGCAGCCATTTCTTCCTCACGGCAACCTCAAGACCCGAGTTCTCATTAGATCCAACAACAACCAGCTTTTGTTTATTCCGCTTTTTGTCGCGCACAGTGACCCAAGCATTAGCGGCATTGCACAGTGGTTACTGCCATAGGCCAAAAATAAAAAATTCGAAGTCATAATTTTAAAATTAAATGTAACTACATAGTCTCCTATATAATCAAGCTTTCTAACGGTAAATTTTTTTTGGTTTGATTCTTGCGGTACTTTTTGAAAATAGCATCAGAAGTGAGAACATTTGTTCACTTGGTTAGTGCAGTGTGAGCAGAGTTTTACAATAATCAATTTTCAAGTGTTAAAAACTTTATTAAAAAATCACCAAATTTAAAATAAAAAAAATTGATATTGAACATACAGGTATTAAACTTCATTTTAATTAATGAGATATATTTAAATTGAAGTGTACTTAAAAACAAAAATCAAAAACTACAACTACTATATTCTGTGTTTTTCGTCTGACTCCTAGAATTTCACTTAAAGTTTTAGTTGTGTTCCCCCTCGTTGCCCCCATTGATCTTTTTTTCTTAATACTAAGCCACGTTTTAAGATTATAATGTGTTAGTTTCAGCTGCCAGAATTTGCCAGGCTTCGTGCAATCTTTCACAGACTCTGAGTGCCTGTACTAAAAATGGGACGCAAACCCAGAAGTGCAAAAGAAACTTGTCATTTTGTGCGGTGGTGTTGTTGTTTATTTGTGTTATTATGTTGTTTGTTTTAAATCAAGTGATGTAAATATAATGTATTTTGCAATTTTTTTACTTCCCTATTTTAACCTTCACCTTGACACCAATTTTTATATACGGTGACTGAAATTATTTACTTACATGTATGTAAATATTTTTGTTTTTATAGGTTTTATGAGGACAATTTTAATTTTTTTTAAATCAGTTGGTAATATTGAAGAGGTTTGTGGTCCAAATGTGGAAAGTGAAATGGGAGCAAAGGGGTTTTACACCCCACAAAGTTGGCGAATTAGTAAATCTGGCAAAAGAAATGTCATAATAAGTGCATATTTAAGGATATTCTCACAAAATTTCGTATTTGAGATTTATGTGTAATACTGAATCGCATATCTAAATTTGAACAAGATTGCCCAACTGTATCATATAGCTGGCATAGGAACGATCAGTTAAAAATGTGTCGTATACAAAACTTTTTCTAACCAAATTTTGAGCATTAAAGTTAAAATATGATTTATACATGTGCTAAATTTTATGTTAAAGCTAAAGCTATGCTTTCAGGTTAAAAAATAAATGTTGAAAAATTTAGGAATTTTGCGGTCGATACTGCTGACAGAGGCTGACAGAGATGTATCCATGGTACTATCACAGATAACTCATCAAGTTGATGAGTTATCTGTGGTACTATCTTCCACCTTCTGTTCATAAAATTTTAATTCACGCTCCGTTTTGAGTTAATAAAGTTTTGCGTACAATTTTTGAGCCCAATATTGTTTGAAACCATAATTTTCACCAGAAATTTTTTTTTTTGGGGATCTTGAACTCCCCAAATCCCCCGGGTGCACCTCTGAGCCTGTGTATATTTAAATTTTGTCGAGCAAAATCGTGGGAACAATTAGTTTTTCATTAAAAAAAAAAACGAACAAATTTTTTACCATTTCCTAACAAGGGGGCAGGCGTATAGATGTCCGACCACGCCCATTTTCACATGAAATCATTGCCACATTTTCGGAAACACGTGACCAAAGTTTCAAGCTGATATCTCTGCTAGAAGTATTTTTGACCGCTATGCCCATATAAGTCCGACCACTGTGCATTGGGCGGCTCAGCAACCGAAGCGAGCAACGAACGAGCGTGTAAAGGCGGACCATCAGCAATAAGAGAAGCGGCTGTGCGGCTGGAGAAAGCGTGGCAACGTTGGAATAGAGAGCAGCAGCATCAGGAACCACACGTATTACTGGGGATGCGGGTGCAACTGCACTATTAGCAGCGGTAACATCAGCGTCAGCAGCAATGGCGTCTTTAGCAGGTACGGCAGCGCTCGCAGCAGCGATCACATTCCCAGGAGCGTTCTTGTTTGCAGGAGCGATCACATCAGCAGTCGTAGCATTAGCAGGTGCAGTAGAAGTCGCAGCTGTGATAGCAGAGTCTGCAGCGTTGTAGGCAGCGTTCTTGACGGCAGGAGCGATAACATTAGCAGCAGCAGTAGCGTTAACGGCGACGGCGCTAGCTTTGACAGTAGCGGCTGTGCTAACAGTAGCAGCGTTAGCAGCAAGAGTAGAGTTAGGTGAGGGCGGCAAAGTTCTCCCAGTTTTCTTACTAGTTGTTTTCACTAGCAAAGGCGAGCGCGCGACATCAACAGCAGAGTTCGGTGCAGCAATGCGAGCGTCCGTAGCTTTGAAGCGAGTGAAACGATAGACGGCCGGTGCCGGCTTAATCGCCGTCGTTGACTTGGAGCTCAAATTGTCGGCACAAATCTTCTCCGATTGAGGTACCGCTAGCGAATCGATGAGAGCACGTACTTCACTCAGCTTCCCAAGCAGCAAAGGCACAATAGATGGGCAGGCAGGTCGAGAGTTTCCGAAGCACCACTCACAGCAAAAAATTATTTGTCGATTAATATTAATGATTTCAGCAGCCTCCTTATTGATGTTAGCACATTTAAGGTGCTTAGAGGAACAGGTGCCACACGACACCAAGTCATTAGCATTGCAATGCAACTTGCACTTCGAACAATTTGTCATAGCGGAGCACAAAAAGAAAACGTCCGCACCGCATGACAGTCGAACTTCGACTTACCGTTAGATAAGTGTGTTGACAACAATTGTTGTATATAACGAACAAGAACAACAACAACATTCACACACAAAAAAATGTACGTACGGGAAATACTGCTGTTGCAAAATTATAACCGCACACAAAATTTTTTAGTAAATCAGAAAAAGTCGCCCAAATAAGAAAATTAGAGAGAGTGAGATTCCGACATGTCCAGTGGGTTGGAATGGTCTCTCATAATGCGGCGTTTTTCTGTTTCCACTTTTCTTCTTTCTTTTTCTTCTAAATACATCAAACTCGCAAAGAAAATGCTCATCATGTAAGATATTCAATTTTCTGTTAACGTTTCGACAAAAAATTGTATAGACGTCAACAAAAAAATCAGCTTGAATTTTATTTCGAATTGAAGTCAAATCGTCCGTTTTGTAGCACACCCCCCAAAAATTCGTACGATTTCAAATTCCAATTTCGATTTGAAATCGTGCGATTTGCAGCACATGATGATAAAAGCGAAATCACAAAAATATCAAATGTGTTATATTTCATTGTAAAGGGAATTCCACAGGCTCCAATATGGTAACAAACTTATTGTACCTTAGTAATGGATTTTTTCGGGAAAAAATCCGTTTTTAAAAAATTTATAAAAAACAATTTTTTTCGCTTACAACTTTTCATTATTACATCTTACGTATCTAATGTTGCACATCAGAAGAAAGGTATGAAAAGACCTTTCGTTTGATACCCATATCGTGTAAATCAGTTGGAGATTAATTGAGTTTTTTTGATAAAAACTTTGACCCTGAGCCACGCCTTTTGTGGGCGTTTCCCAGGCAACATTTTTACCAGTTTTACCAGTGAAATGACATACCTAAACTGTGGCCCCGTACCAAATTTTAATGCTGTCCGACTTCTCATTCCGAAGATAATCCATATTAAAAATTTAGGTTGTATGGGAGGTGCTGCCACGCCCACCTATCGGGTCGTATTCGCACTATGTGGTTTATCGAGATTCAGTCAAAACGAACATTCCGTGATAAATTCAACTCAATCGGCTGTCTAGTTTTGTGTTTTAGTGTCGTATAACCAACAAACAAACAAACATTCATTTTTAGGTATATAGATATTTGCTGCAATGACTCGCAAAATCTTTTGATACAGTTAATTTCAGTTAATTTCTGTCATCATAATGGGCATTGCAGGAAGAATCATTTTGCATCAACATTGATTTACAGACATGTACTGTAGCTTTGTTTTGTTAGTTTAGTGGGCGCGGAAAGTAGGTGTGGCCGAATATATTATATCCAATGTTTGCCGCAATGACACGCTGAATCGTTTGATACCCATATTGCTTTGACAAATATATCATGGCTGAGTTGTTATTATAGTGGACGTGGCGAGAAGGCGTATCAGGTAGGCGTGGTCAATCTTATATAGCCTATGTTGACCCTATGAGACATATTTATTTAATATCAATATTTATTTACAAACATGTAGTGTAGCTTTCTTTTGTTAGTTTAGTTGGCACGGAAAGTGGGCGTAGCCGATTATATTATAGCCTATGTTTGCCTTAATGACACGCTGAATCGTTTGATACCCATATTGCTATGACAAATATACCATGGCTGATTTGTTATAATAGTGGGCGTGGCGAGAAGGCATATCAGGTGGGCGTGGTCAATCTTATATATCCTATGTTAACATCAATGAAGCACGGAATCATTTGATATTAATATTGATTTACAGACATAAACCGTAGCTTCGTTTTGTTAGTTTAGTGGGCACGGAAAGTGGGCGTAGCCGATTATATTATAGCCTATGTTTGCCTTAATGACGCGCTGAATCGTTTGATACCCATATTGCTATGACAAATATACCATGGCTGATTTGTTATAATAGAGGGTGTGGCGAGAAGGCATATCAGGTGGGCGTGGTCAATCTTATATATCCTATGTTAACATCAATGAAACACGGAATCATTTAATATTAATACAGATTTACAGACATGTACCGTAGCTTCGTTTTGTAAGTTTAGTGGGAACGGAAAGACGGCGTGGCCGATTATATTATAGCCTATGTGTGCCTTAATGACGCGCTGAATCGTTTGATACCCATATTGCTATGACAAATATACCATGGCTGATTTGTTATAATAGTGGGCGTGGCGAGAAGGCATATCAGGTGGGCGTGGTCAATCTTATATATCCTATGTTAACATCAATGAAACACGGAATCATTTGATATTAATATTGATTTACAGACATGTACCGTAGCTTCGTTTTGCTAGTTTAGTGGGCACGGAAAGTGGGCGTGGCCGATTATATTATAGCCTATGTTTGCCTCAATGACACGCTGAATCGTGTGATACCCATATTGCTATGACAAATATAACATGGCTGATTTGTTATAATAGAGGGTGTGGCGAGAAGGCATATCAGGTGGGCGTGGTCAATCTTATAAAGCTATGTTAACATCAATGAAAAACGGGATCATTTGATATTAATATTGATTTACAGACATGTACCGTAGCTTCGTTTTGCTAGTTTAGTGGGCACGGAAAGTGGGCGTGGCCGATTATATTATAGCCTATGTTTGCCGCAATGACACGCTGAATCGTTTGATACACATATTGCCTTACAGAAGCATACCATAGATGAGTTTTATTACCATAGTGGGCGTAAGAAGGGGGCGTGGTCATTCTCATATAGCCTATGTACCATTCCCCCAAATAAAAAATTGTTTGGTTCTTATTTCCTCTAAATCGGTTCAGTGGTTTTTGCCTGATTATGGCTCAAAAAAGCAACGTCACACTTGTTTTTATATAATAGTATATGTAGATAAAGTTGCGAACGATATTTTGTTCAGCGCCATATTTTCTTTTATAAAAAAATTAACTAAAAGTTTCTTTGTTTTAGGGCGGTTGCAGCATATTTACGGGCATTAAATCTTTCACCTAATAACGCCGTGGTCCATGGAAATCTGGCATGTGTCTATTATGAACAAGGACTTATTGATCTTGCTATTGATACCTACAAACGTGCTATTGAGTTACAACCTAACTTTCCTGACGCCTACTGTAATTTGGCTAATGCACTTAAGGAAAAAGGACAGGTAATTTTATGATTCATAGTTGATCGTGGAAATAGAAAAATATATTTAATAGTTAATAAATATATATAAATAAATATATAAATAATAAATATAATAAATATATATATAAATAAATATATATATGAATATACTATATCAAATATTGAGTCTATTGGCCGGCTTGTTCTCCAGATCTCAATCCCATTGAGAACATCTCGGGTTGGCTAGTCCGGAAAGTGTATGAATATTTTCTACAGTTTAACACAGTGGCGCAGTTAAAAGAGTCCATTTTAGAAGCATGGGAACAGCTGACCCCAGAAATGCTAAGAAACTACACAAATTCTATGCCAAATAGAATTTACGACATCATTACAAATAATCGCAGAGTAATAAATTACTAACTGTACCGAAAAACTGATTGTTATTTTATTTATCAACAGTGGAAAGAGTGTCTTTATATCAATGAAACACCATTTCTATGGAATTTTTTACATTTATCTTTCTCTCTCAATATTTACTGTGCGCAAACTGCTCATCACAAATTTTGTCGATGCTTTGGTTTGACACTGGTATTTTTGAGCAGCGATTAAACGTTTTAGCTTTCGGCTCCTAAGTTTTGCAATGTATTTTGCGTTGCTGTATATTGGCTCACTTGCCAAATCCGAAAATAATTTCAACATACAATTTATTACGGCTTCCATCTTCATTCACAATGTTGTGCATGAAATGAATTCCTAAACAAAAAAGTGTTGCCAACCTGATTTATGCAAAGCATCGCAGTAGCATTCGAAAATGTTTCACTGCGGCAGTAGTGATGCATCAATGCTTTGCATAAGTACGTTTAGGACTACAGCCTTATTGTTGCTATTTTTTATGTTGATTATGTGGGAAAAAAACGGCATTATTGTTTCTAAAGGATAATTTTTTAAGAGCCTTCGGATTTGACTTAAAAAAAAACATAAAATTTAGAGAAATGTATAAAATCTTTATTTGAGTCGATAGAACGATCTATATAATTCAATGTTTAAAGATGATTTAATATAAATGTTGACCGCGGCTGCGTCTCAAATGGTTCTTACGCTGGGTCCAATTTCGGCATACTCTCTCCAACATATCGGCCGGTATCCCACGAACAAATTCTTCAATATTGGCTTCCAGTGCGTCAACCGTTGCGGTCTTGTCGCCATAGACACGAGCCTTAACATAGCCCCACAAAAAATAGTCTAAAGGCGTTAAATCGCACGATCAGCCAAGTCCAGCTCTTCCATTTTGGGCAAAAAAAAGTTTGTAATCATCGCACGGTAGCGCTCGCCATTCACGGTGACGTTCCTGCCTTCGTCGTCTTTAAAAAAGTACGGTCCAATGATGCCACCGGCCCATAATCCACACCAAACAGTGCATTTTTCGGGATGCTTTGGCAGTTCTAGCAATGCTTCTGGCTGCTCTTCACACCTGTTCAGATGAGTGCTGTCTTCAGTGATCCGTCGATCCCATCTCTAATCCCAATCTTTCCTTCTCCCTTTGTACTCATGTTCCCCCTATTTTCTGCTCCCCGGCTTCGGCCGTTTGTATCGTTTAACGTTTATTGTGATACTTGTTACTCGTTATTCGTACGCCGTACAATAAAGACCCCTAAACCCGACTCAACCCGAGTTTTATTTCCCTCGCTGCGCGACGAACTTTAACATGGTCCTTCGAGCCGTTCGCGATTGAGCCGACGCGGAAAACATTTTTAAAATAGATTACAAATTACAAAATACAAAACAATCAACAATTACGAACAGTGATATGATTTTTAACATTTTTAAACATAAAACAATTCACAACAACTGCAACAATTTCAAGTGCGAAAACTACAATTGAAAAGACACTCCCCAAAAAAAAACCCCAAACACGTAGTTACAACAAAACTAAGTTAAAAAGCAAATACACATATGTACATAGTTTCAACAAACTACAAACAAAATAAAACTGCAAAAATTTCACAAGCCAAAAATTTTAAAAATAATAATAATAAAGAAACAGTGACAACACAAATCAAAGAAATAAGTGCAACGAAACATTGGACAGTGCAGTGTAGTGCAGAGACACTAACAACAACAAAAACGCGCATATCATCAAAACAACAACACACACCCACAACGCAGAGAACAAAAAAGGAAACAGGAGAACAGCACAAACAACAACAGCACAAACAGCATCACAGCACAGCAGCGGACATACAGCAGGAGATCCCCAATCTCGGGCACGGGGCCCAAAACAGATAAGCGAAACATTTATATTTTCGAAATATAAATAACACGTACTAACACAACACAAATATTAAACCTAAATATATACCCACTCCCCAAAAATCCGGAATACTATTTTACATTCCGGTACCCCGCCACTGTCCGCTTATCGTGCATATTTCCCTAGTTACAAAACAGCGCAGTGCAGTAAGCAATCCCGCAATCCTGCACATAATTCGGCGTTTTGTTATTTTCGCAGTCCCTTTTGTGCGACCTCCGCTGGCAAAGCAGCAAAAACTCCGCTGCAGCCAGCATCCCAAATACGCACTGTTCTCCTTGTGCAGTAAATAGGCACGCAGCATTACTCCCGCTGCATTCCCACTCTCCCACTTGCACTCATTTTCGCGTTTTGCTTTGTTCGATATACATAAGCACAGAGCAGCAAGCACTTCCGCTGCTGCTTCCAAGTGCAATTGCACATCCGCACTTCTGCCAAAGCAATTTCCCCACTCTCGCTAGCAGAAGTAAACAAACGCAAATACAGTGGGACGAGTAGCCTGTTTTCGCAACACATTGAACAATTTTCTGAGACTTCGGAAATTTTTCAACAGTGCTGCACATACACATTTACTAAAAAAAGTTGTAATCGTTCACCCTATTATTGTTTGGTTCCCCTTATACCAAAAATAATTCATTACACTGTGCAAATCCAAAATTTAGACATGGGGGGGACCTACTGGGTGAGTTTCCTATAGGTATACTGAGTTGAGATCCACCAGCCGTGTGGTAAGATTGGCTCTAGTTTATGAGAAATCCGACTTTGAAGTTTGATAATTTTCGTCAAGTTTGTCGCTTAAGTCTTCGAACGTTTAAATGCTAATAGGTCCTAAATCGTTCCGAATATCGCTTTACTGTCTTCGGCAAGTTTGTAGATATTTTAACGACCAACACATTTGCTTAAGACACCAATCCAAAAAATACATTCAAACTGCGTTTTCAACAAAAATACCCCAAAAACCCCACTTTTTCGTCAATTTAATGAGATTTTCCGTTTATGCATGCCAAACTGTAAGGAATTTCCATTCATACTCTCAAGAAAGCAACAAACTTGACTTTTCCTCATGATTCAGTAAACAATATTAAACGCACAAGGGTTCAAGTAACGCAGGCACGATGGGAGCGTACCGGTCACCAGGTACTGGCTGCATGCTCTTCTCGCGCTGTGTATTTAGGTTGCCATACATGCTACCTACGCGCATGCATGCGCTGGTAAGCGATAGGATAAGAAAATTGTTAACAAGTAGGCACTAGGAAATAAGTGATAAATCAAGGCTCCGGTTAACCGGAGCTATTTTTTCCAGATAGTTATTTTCTAGTAGGTAGTTACTAGGTACTAGAAACTAGGTACTGGAACTGGGTACTAGAAAATAAGTTATAAATAAAGGCTCCGGATATCCGGAGCGTTAATCATGCAACAGCAGTTGATTGAAGTATAGCAGTTTTAACTTTGTGGAAAAGTCAAAGAGCAGAGCAGCCAACCAACAGCAGATTAAACAGCTTCATTGTTTATTAGTGTCGGAACGTGAGTTAATTTATTCAAGAAATAAATTTAATAGAACTACGCAAAATGAATTCATGCGGTGCAGCGTCATTTAATAGATATTGTTATGTTTGTGGAAAGCACACTATGATGGCTAGCAAGCGCGCAATCACTACGGAAATTGCTGAATTGTACGTGCAATATTTCAACCAGACTTTCATCCGTGATGTGGATTGGGCTCCATCAATCATTTGTACGAGTTGTTTGTGGAACTTAAATCGATGGAAAAGAGGTAAATGAAATCATGTATGGTATTAATTCATTTTTGAACTACTTCAACAAATTCAACTTTCTTCTTCATCAAAGGAGAAGCCGACTATATGCCTTTTGGCGCTCCAGTGATTTGGACACAGCCTACAGAACATAATCCAGATGAGTGTTATGCTTGTGTTAATGGTGCGAACGGGATAAACCGAGCCAAAAAACGTAAATTGGAATATAGAGGAACAGTGTTTGTTCAGTTGCCGCTACCTCATTCGAATTTCATGCCAATCCCGAGAAGACAAAGTCCAACAGAAGCATACATTCCACCTACTTCCGTTGCTGACGCAGAATCGTATGGATCATTTTATGTACCATCCAATGTAACTGCACCATGCAAACACATCGAAATTTCCCAAAGTGGTTTGGATAAAATGGTTCGTCGCCTCAAATTATCACAGCGGCAGTCCATTCTTTTGGCTCATGATTTGAGAAAATCGAATATCTTAGCACCAGATGTAAATATATATAGTGGGATCGGTCGTCATCGTCGCTTCACTGGTTTTTTCAAAGCCATCGAAAACAATTCATTAGCATATCGCACTAATATCAAGGGTTTAGTTCTAACGATGCACAATGAATACAATCCGGAAGATTGGCGATTGTTCATTGATTCATCTAAGAGCAGTCTCAAGGCGGTTTTACTGCATATTACGAACGCAAAAAATAGTGTCCCGATTGCTATCAGCACAAATACGACAGAAAATTACGCATCGCTGAAAAAGATCATTGATTTGTTGAAATACGAAGATCATCGTTGGAAAATTTGTGCAGATTTGAAAGTGATATCTCTACTTAGAGGGATGCAGACGGGATACACAAGGAACATGTGCTTTATGTGTTTGTGGAACACTCGATTTTCTGGCGATCAATACAACAAAAAGGACTGGCCACTGAGAGAAGCATTCAGATTGCGTCATGGAAACATCATTGAGGTTCCACTTGTGCCAATCACAAAAGTTTTGCTGCCACCGCTCCATATCAAACTTGGAATTGTTAAGAACTTCATTAATGCACTAAATCCTGACGGCAATGCATTCAATGAATTGAAACGAATTTTCCCGAGATTGAGCGGAATGAAAATTAAAGAAGGTTTGTATGAAACCATATATTTATATCAGTCATGCTCTATTATATAGTACACACACTTATTTCCGAATAATTTAATCACAGGCATTCTCAATGGACCCGATATTCGACGATTGTTGAGGGATGAACGATTTGAAGCCTGTCTGTCTGATCTGGAGCTTGTGGCTTGGGATTGTGTCAAAGCCGTAATTCAAAATGTACTTGGAACACATCGCGACGAAAATTTTCGCATGCACATTGAAAACATGCTTGCTGCTTTCCACAATATTAATGTAAGAATGTCATTGAAAATTCATTTCTTACATTGCCATATGGACAAATTCGCCGAACAATCACCAACCGAATCCGATGAGCATGGTGAACGTTTTCATCAGGTGACGGCAAGACTCGAGCACTGGTACAGTGGCAAGAAGCTCGATGCTCTCCTTGGGGACATTTGCTGGAACTTGCAACAAGAAGATGAAGAAGAAACAGAATAAGCAACGAAATATATATAATATTTTCCATAGTTCAAAGTTCAGCAAAGTATCTAATTAAAATTTGTGGTGAAATCAAGATTGTGCGTTTAATATTGTTTACTGAATCATGGGGAAAAGTCAAGTTTGTTACTTTCTTGAGATTATGAATGGAAATTCCTTACAGTTTGGCATGCATAAACGGTAAATCTCATTAAATTGACGAAAAAGTGGGGTTTTTGGGGTATTTTTGTCGAAAACGCAGTTTGAATGTATTTTTTTTGGATTGGTGTCTTAAGCAAATGTGTTGGTCGTTAAAATATCTACAAACTTGCCGAAGACAGTAACGCGATATTCGGAACGATTTAGGACCTAGTAGCATTTAAACGTTCGAAGACTTAAGCGACAAACTTGACGAAAATTACCAAACTTCAAAGTCGGATTTCTCTTAAACTAGAGCCAATATTACCAAACGGCTCTCACGGATCACGGCGCAAACGGATCTCAACTCAGTATACCTATAGAAAACTCACCCAGTAGGTCCCCCCCATGTCTAAATTGTTGAGGGCAAATTTCACGCACAGTGTTATTATTACTCGCAAACACTAATACACTAATATACATATATTAACATACACTGATTCTTTACATACAAACATATATTCACGTTTGCACACTCATAAAGACTCATTCACATATATATTTGACTATATAAAAAATTTGGAGTTTAATAATAATTTTCCCAATTCTCGTTTACACATTTCTTGTTTATATATATACAAATTTCTGGACGCGTTTACACACACAGTTGTAAGCTTTTATCCTCAACAGAAATACAAATTCGTATTGAACATTTTTTACACTTTCGTGCACATTTCTCAATTTTTGAATTATCGTTCGCGCGGACCCGGTAGTAGTTCCGGTTTATTTCCCATAAGCCTTGTATTTATATTCAATCGAATTGTAAACCCATTTCGAGCTTTTTTAAGCCATTCAAATGCCTGTTGAGCGATCCCCAAAACATCAAATTAACAAAATTGGGTCTCCTTCCCCAAAATATTCAAAGTCAACCGAGGCACATTTGACAGTTCCTGTCACTCGCGAGGCACTCAAAACTCGCTCCCAGTTCCCTAGTCCCAAAGCAACCGATCCCAGTGTTGCCAAATTTGGTTTTGAGTCCGAGAGACTCGTGCAATTATGCACAATATTTTCATCAACTCCCATTGAGGATTTTACCAAATCTCTGGTCCGCATCAAACAGAAAAATCTCGAAGCCCAATGGGAGAGGCTTATGCGCGCACATGAGGCAGTCTTCTTAGCCGAAGACAACAGCCAGCCCGACGGTTTTAAAGAGTCGGCTAGGCAAAAAAGCTACGCCTGCACAGAGCAGTATGAGATGTATATGGTTCAGATGTCGGACATCATTGAGATGCTCCAGCCTCAGCCCCCCAGCTCGCTACGCATATGGAACCGGTTCAACCACTAGAACCAGCAAATACCTCCTACATTTGCCTCCAAGTTCCTTCTTGCGACACATCAAGGTTTCGAATACAAAAATACTGTAAACACTATTCCTGATGCCTTAGTTACTTCCATGAGGGTTATTTTTTGAAGCCCGGCCGAAGGCCCGCCCCACAAAAGGTATTTGAATACAGAAAAACTGCAGTTTACTACCACCCTCCATATAATGGAAAAATATAACCACGCACAAATACAATTCAAGGCTTGTGGTGTCACGCAAAATATTCAATGCCACAATACCATAAAAGCAAAAAAGGTTTTAATGGTTATTTGGCGAAATTTAAGCTTTTAAAATAATGCAAAGCTAGAAATCTGGATCTTTTCAAATCTTTCGTAATATGGCAGCTACTTTGTACAACCCCCTTCAGCCCTCATTGCCCGAAAGTGATGGAGAAGGTGAATATGAAATGGCTTTGGACCCAGAGTCAAGTTAGAAAAAATTTAAAAAATATATTCAGAAAATACAAAAGTATACATTTTTATATTTCCTTGTAAAGGAAATTTCACAGGATACAATATGGTAATAAACTCATTGTGCCTTAATAATGGAGTTTTTCGAAAAAAAAACCATTTATAAAAAATTAGTAAAAACATTTTTTTTGCTTAAAACTTTTTATTAGTATATAAATACTACGTATCTTGTTCAGTGACTAATTTGCCACTGAAGTCTGAATCGGCACTTGAACCGATTCAGTATGAATGAGTTGAAACCTGACTTGGCACTTGAACCAGTTCAGGATGAGGTGGTTGGAGTCTGAATCGGCACTTTACCGATTCAGCCCTGAGTCAAAAAACAAGCGTGTTGAGTGGTGGCTGTTTTCCAATTGACTGTGTTTATTTAGAAATTTCTTTTGGCTTTTATAATCTTTCCAATGTCAAACGTTCTTACGGGCACGTTGGGCCTCGCTGCTGACTTAGCATTCCCACGCTTGCCCAATATTGATTACGCTGCTTCTGCTTATGCTGCGATTAACTAAGTGAAATTTGAGTGTGCAAATGCATTGACCGCGGAATGGAATTTGCGTGTGCAAAATGCATTGACTGTCGAATGGAATTTGCGTGCGCAAAGTGACTGTCGAATGCATTGACTGTCGAATTGACCTTGAGTATGCAAAATGCATTGACTCCCGAATGTTGGATAACACTGACGCGTGATATTAACACTTGCAGCGGTGGGAATCGAGCCCAATTCTGCCGTGAGAACGTTTGACATTGTTTACATAATATTTATATGTGCAGGGTCTGGACATCCTCCCCCCGTTGACATATGGTCAACACTCGATGTCTATTTCCCAGCTCGGATGACGGTCAGCTTGTGGACGAACTCGATCAAGTGGTCGTGGTGGAGGAGTTGCCTTGTTGCTATGTTTTATGGTGATGCACTGTGTCGGCTTCGTTTCTGCGGCGTTGGTCCGTTGTTGGTCTCAGAATTGCCGTCCACTGATACCTCTTGCTCCTTCAGTAATGGTGCTAACCGATGGATGGGCCGCTTGCAGACACCAGTTTTGGTTTTGATGTCAACAACTCTGATTTTCCCATCATTGCCACGATAGCACTTGACGATTCTGCCTAGTGGCCATTGCAGAGGAGGCGCATTATCTTCCTTTATAATTACCAGCATTCCATTAGAGATATCAGGTGATTGCGTTTTCCATTTAGTACGATGTTGTAACTCATTGAGGTACTCCTTGGACCACCTTGACCAGAACTCCTCTTTTAAATGGTTGACCAACTTCCATCTGGTCAAAAGCGATGTTTTGGTTGTCGTTGTTGAACTACTTGGAATCGCTGTCAATGGTTCTCCTATTAAGAAGTGTCCCGGTGTGAGGGCTGACAGGTCATTAGGATTTGATGACAAGGGTGTTAGTGGTCTAGAGTTCAACATGCTCTCGATTTGAGTTACCACGGTCTCCAGTTCCTCATATGTTAGCGAGGAGGTACCAATTGTTCGCACCAAGAGATATTTTGCAGACTTGACAGCCGCTTCCCACAGCCCTCCGAAGTGTGGTGCTCTCGGGGGGATGAAGTGGAATGTAATTCCTTGGGCTGCACCTGACCGCATTATGCTATCTTGGGCATCTTTGCTGTGAATGCTTTCAACCAATTCTTCCTGTTGGTTTTTTGCACCCACAAAATTGGTTGCGTTATCACAATATAAGTTCTGACAACGGCCTCTTCTTGACGTGAAACGATTAAGTGCGCCGATGAATGCGTCTGTTGTAAGATCGCTGACGACTTCCAGATGCACTGCTTTTGTAGCAAAGCAGCAGAAGACTGCAATGTAAGCCTTGCATGGCCTTTTGCCTCTTATTTTGTAGAGTATCCATATCGGGCCACAGAAATCCACCCCCGCGTTGAAAAAGGGTCTCTGAAGTTGTACTCTATCAGCTGGCAAGTTTCCCATGATCTGGTTGAACATCTGTGGACGCGCCCGCGTGCATCGCACACAGTGTTGGACAATGGATCTAGCCATAATTTTGCCCTTTATTGGCCAAAATCGTTGTCTGGTTTGGGCCAACAATGCCTGTGGCGAGCAATGGACTCCTTTCTCGTGAAGGTGTTGCATGATAAGTTTTGCTATCGGATCGTTATAAGGCAGCAACATGGGATGCTTGGCGTCGTATGTGAGATGTGATGATGTCAATCGGCCCCCTACCCTGATGATGCCGCGATTGTCTATAAATGGAGACAGTCCCTGGAGAGCGCTGGTTCCTTTGACTTCACCCGTATTTGATAGCTGATGCATCTCTTCACTGAAATCGCTTAGTTGTATGGCTCTTATGATGACGTACAGCGACTCATCCAGTTCGGTTGGTGTTAGGTTGATGCTACCATGTTTGCTCTTATCCTGTAGACGTTTAATAAATCGCAACACATAGCTAACAATTCGTTGCAACATTGCGAAGGAGTTTCGATGCCGTATTGTGTAGACCATGTTACTC
The DNA here is from genome assembly GCA_964056695.1 of Melieria picta. NCBI lineage: Eukaryota > Metazoa > Arthropoda > Insecta > Diptera > Ulidiidae > Melieria > Melieria picta. Next base: position 46,519,688 of record OZ057400.1, on the reverse strand, counting down.
AGATCATCCTCATGTGCGATAGTGAGCACGTTTGCCCTTTTCTTGACTTCTGCGTCTGTTTGATCAGTGATCATGTGCTCCAGACGAAATGGCTGTGGCCAACCTTCTTCCTTGCCGTGAAGGAATAATGGCCCGTAAAACCACATTGTACACCCCTGGATGTGAAGTGGATCTACACCTCGAGATAGCAAGTCAGCTGGGTTGTGTTTGGTGTTGACATGCCTCCATTGTTCAACTAGCGTCAATTGTTGAATTTTACTGACCCGGTGAGCAACGAAAGTTTGGAATTTGGATGGATCCGAGTTAATCCAATGCAATGTTATTTCCGAATCAGTCCACATATAAATCGGATGCTGCTCATATTCCAAATCCCTTTTTACTCTTGCCACCAGTTGTGCTCCTAACAGTGCTGCGCATAACTCGAGCCGCGGTATTGTCTGTGTTTTGAGTGGGGCGACGCGTGAGTTTGAGCAGAGTAATTGGACCGAGATAGTTCTATCAGTAATTTCTGCTCTGATGTAAACAGCGGCTCCATAGGCGCGTTCGGATGCATCGGTGAACACATGAAGTTGAATGTTTCTTGATTGTTTGTGGTGCATGATGTGTCGTGGCACCCTCACATTGTTTAGCTCACCTAAGTTTTGGCGGAAGGTAGTCCACTGAGTGTGCATTTCCGCTGGTAGAGCTTCATCCCATGACAGCTTTAATTGCCACAGTTGTTGGACAAACATTTTGGCCTTAACTACCACCGGAGCCATCAATCCCAATGGGTCAAAAATGTGTGCCAAGTCAGATGTCACTGTCCTTTTCGTTATTTTTCCATTGACAGCCTGGTTTGTTTTGATGCAAAATTCATCCGATTTTGGCAGCCATGTAAGACCTAAGATTTTCACTGTCTTATGTGAGTCGTTGCTATTGTCTAGGTCTACATCTTGATCCTCGGGAGGTAAGCCTTGAAGTAACCTTGCATGATTTGCGCGCCACTTTCGTGGCTTAAAACCAGCTGTCGCTAGAATCTTGATGAGTTGTTCTTTTGCTGCTATTGCTTCAATCAGGCTGTCTGAGCCACTCAGACCATCATCGACGTAGAAGTCCTTGCTTAGAGTAGCTGCCCCGAGTGGGAACTGCACTGCATGATCTTTTGCTAAAGTCTGCAGACATTTGGTTGCTAGGTAGGGTGCTGCTCTTGTTCCATATGTTACTGTTTTTAGTTTGTAGTAGCACAACTCGTCCTGCGCTGACTCTCTCCAGATGATGACTTGGAATTGTTCGTCTCTTGGATCAATCAATATTTGACGATACATCTTTTCGATGTCCGTTGTGAAGACGAATCGTGACCTTCTAAAGCGCAATAACATGGATGTTAATTCGCTTTGTACGACTGGCCCATTGTGCATGATGTCGTTGAGTGAAACCCCGCTTGACGTTTTTGCGGATGCATCGAAGACAACTCTTAACTTTGTTGTTGTGCTGTCCAATTTGGTTACACCGTGATGCGGCAGAACGTAGTGAGGAGTCAATATAGCGTCGCGATCGATTTGTTCCATATGTCCGAGATGTTCGTATTCCCGCATGAAGTTGATGTACATTTCTCTCATCACTGGGTCTTTTGACAGGCAACGTTCGAGGCTGAAGAAACGATTGGTTGCCATCTGCATGGATTCGCCAAGAGCTGCTGGGTCTTCCTTAAACGGAATTTTCACGACAAATCGCCCCATTTGATTGCGCTTGGTGTGTTGGGCAAATGATTCCTCGCATTTTCTTTCTGCATCCGTAAATTGATCCTTGTTCTCTGGTAATTCCTCCAGCTGCCAGAATTTAGTCAGTATGTTGTCTAATGCATCCTCGTCGCTTTCGCTGCATATGCCGCAGGTAAGAGCTTCCTGATCGGCACCGTTGATTTTGCCGCTGCATATCCATCCAAAAACCGTGTTCTGCAGCTTCGGCAATCCATCAGCCAATTTAATTTGACCTATTGACAGAAGGCTGTGGTAGAATTCTGCCCCAATCAATAGATCAACGTGATTTGGCTTAAAAAAGTCCGGATCAGCCAAATTTATGTTTCGTGGAATTGGCCAGTCTGAAGTATTCAGAAGCTGTGTTGGTTGGGCTGAAATGATCCGGGGCATGACGAAAGCGCTGAGTGCCACGTTGAAGTTATTGATGCGGGACTGGATTTTTGTGGTCACGCTATATCTTGCATCCTTTTTACTTCTACCAATGCCCTCTATCCACAATGGAGATGGCTGCAGCTGCAGGTTTAGTTTCTTCGCCAATCTTTCCGTCATCAAATTTACTTGTGATCCAGAATCCAGTATTGCTCTGCAGTTGACGAAATCACCATGGATCGTAGCTATTCTTATGATGGCGGTGCTGAGCAGAACATACCCCTGGTTTGGCGAAGATGCCGTCAGCAGTGCTGAAGGCTGTTGGTGGGTTTTCTCGACCAGCACTTCCTGCTTGGAGTTGGGACCTGGCTGGTTACTGGCCTTGGTTGGCTCTGATAGATGCAGTAGTGTATTATGTTTTTTGTTACATTTACTGCAGTGACGAGCTCTGCAATCAGTGGCCTTATGTCCTATGCGCAGACAATTCAGGCACAGGTTTAGCCGCTGAACTGCCTTGATGCGATCTTGTGGTGTTGATTGCAGGAAAGCCTTGCAATGATATAATGGATGTGATTCGTCATTGCAGACCTTGCAGATTGACGCCTTTTGCTTGTCTACCGCTGTGGTGAGGGTTTTTGCGGAGCTAGGCTTCTCCTTGTGACCAATTGCCTCCAACGACTGCAATCTGGTTTCCACAAAGGCCATAAATTCTGGAATAGACTGGATCTCTCGTGGATGTGTTAACGATTGCTCGTATAACATGCGGCTTTGTTTATCCAGTTTAGGCAGCAGGCAATGGAGCAGTAATGGAGACCAGGAATCGGTTTCTAGCCCCTGATTTTTCAGAGCCAGTAGTCCCTCAAGCGTGACGTCGTGTAGTGTTCTTAGTTCTCCCGCTGATGGATTGGCTGTCATTGATGGTTGATTCAGGATTCGTTCGATGATTGCTCCAACGATGATCCTCTTGTTGTGGTAGCGCTCTTGCAGCAACCTCCAGGCTGTTTCGTAATTTTCGTTGGTCAATGGCAGGTGTTGAATCAAACCTTCTGCTTCTCCGGACAGACTGCCCTTGAGATACCACATTTTTTGTGCGCCAGGAAGGTTTTGTTTGTGGACCATTTCCGTGAACAAATCATCGAACTGAGCCCATTGGAATGGTTACTTTGGGAAGCGATAGGCAAGCGGTGTCTGACTTGCTGCTCACTTGTTGTGGTTGTTCGTGATCAGCCAGCTTTGTGTCCAATTAAATTAGGTTTGACTGAACCAATTCCTCAAGCTCCACATAATTCTCAAGATCATATCCCACTGCAGCAGGATCGCTGGTGCACTCCCAAAGCTCGAAATTTATGGCTTCAATTTCGTTCCACAGCCTTTCGATTCTCCCGATATTGACCTCGTAGAACGACTTCGCCTGGATCGACGGTTGACGATTGGCGCCTGCGATGAGTCGCCTCAGTGAAGTGCCCATGGCCATTTGTTTCCGAACCAGGCGCGATGCGTTTGCATCTGGTTCCTCACATGGTGGTGGTTTCGGTAGAGATGCTACACCTGCCGGTTCTTTGATGGTAGCGACCGGAGGTTGGAGTGCATTTAATTCACTGCTGAGGATGTCGCTGTACTTCTCTACCAACGCCTTGATGTTGTTGAAATAGTCCTTGGTGAAGTAACCATCGGTTGTGTCTACGCCCGGCACTTCTCTGATGGTTGTGTCGTTGTGGTCAAACCGATTCCACAAATCACTGAGTCGCTTAATACGTTCGGTGTAGTATTTGCGACTTGTCTTCCTGTCCTTCGAGTCCTTTCTGAAGTTGGTGATTAGTTGCTGAACTTCCTGACCCAGTTCAGACTGTTCAGCTACTAAATCTTGCATTGTCGTCATTGTTGCTGGATCCGAAGGTTGCGTTCTGCTTACTGAGGTTGTGAAGGCAGTCTCTTACTGCCGAGGATGAATGAAGTTGTGACGGCAGTCTCTTACTGCCGAGGATGGATTGTTGATGTTGGGGAACTGTTGTTGCCCGTGTGTAACGTGAAAGGATCACGTCGGGGTCACCAAAATGTTCAGTGACTAATTTGCCACTGAAGTCTGAATCGGCACTTGAACCGATTCAGAATGAATGAGTTGAAACCTGACTTGGCACTTGAACCAGTTCAGGATGGGGTGGTTGGAGTCTGAATCGGCACTTGAACCGATTCAGCCCTGAGTCAAAAAACAAGCGTGTTGAGTGGTGGCTGTTTTCCAATTGACTGTGTTTATTTAGAAATTTCTTTTGGCTTTTATAATCTTTCCAATGTCAAACGTTCTTACGGGCACGTTGGGCCTCGCTGCTGACTTAGCATTCCCACGCTTGCCCATTATTGATTACGCTGCTTCTGCTTATGCTGCGATTAACTAAGTGAAATTTGTGTGTGCAAATGCATTGACAGCGCAATGGAATTTGCGTGTGCAAAATGCATTGACTGTCGAATGGAATTTACGTGCGCAAAGTGCATTGACTGTCGAATGCATTGACTGTCGAATTGACCTTGAGTATGCAAAATGCATTGACTCCCGAATGTTGGATAACACTGACGCGTGATATTAACACTTGCAGCGGTGGGAATCGAGCCCAATTCTGCCGTGAGAACGTTTGACATTGTTTACATAATATTTATATGATATGTGTAGGGTCTGAACATATCTAATGTTGTACATTAACACGCATCCGTCGTTTGTGTCAATTTGACACAATTTTCGAATTCAAACTGTCATTGCGCCTTTATTTTTTCACGAAATTTAATGAGATTTTGGCTCACTGACTAATTTTCGACGAAATTTCGAAAAATCATATGCCCGAAGTGTTTACATGCTTAGGGGCGTGCCAACAAAAAAAGTTACGAAAGAGTCGCTAGTGTGTCAATTTCGTGTATTCAGAAAGTTTTCGGAAAATTTTTCATTGCCTTCTTGCGCGTTTCTTGTAGTTGTAGAATAGAATAGTTTTTGTCTGTATTTGTCTGCATTTCTTTTGTTCATAGAGCCCATTGAGCAAACTGTTGTTGATATGACCAACTTATATGGCTCACGTAAAAATGTTGGAAGAAGGTTGATGTTTGCACGATGCGTGCGTACTATGGGATATTGCTGCTTGTTGGTGTATACCGGTCACATGGTGAATGTGTGCCTGAGTTGTGGAACTCAAAAACTGAACGGCCGGACAAAGACACTGCAGCGCTACAAAGAAATCACTCGCTGTATACTCTTTGACGATCGCGAAGAAAGAGGAAATTCGCGTGCCCGCGATAAATTAGCGCCGATTCGTGCCATATTTGAAAAATGGGCTAACCGGCTAAAATTGGCATATAAACAAATGTGACGGTCTGTGAGCAGTTGTTGCCTTACCGTGGTCGCTGTACATTCACTCAATACCTTCCTTCGAAGCCTTGCAAATATGGCATAAAACATTGGGTGCTCTGTGATGCTGCAACATATGTATGTATGTAGGACAAACAAATGCAACCCTGTTTTACGAATAGGTGACTGGCAGGGACGGGGTAAAGACAGAGAACACGAACTGGACGACGCGTGGGTTAAGCTAACGGTTTTTGGGAAAACGATGAATATTCGAGTGACGAAAGTACAGAAAAAAAGGAAGAGACCGGGCATTCATCGTAAAACGAGAGAAGTGAGCAGACCGCTGGACCGCACAGTTACTTTGTTTAATTCAGTTTGCATAATTTAATTACTTAAAATTATTACAATAAAGCGACCTTTAAAGAAAAGAACCTATAAAGTGGGGGCTCAACCGGGATTTTTGTGGTGAAAAAGAAAGGTCCAGTGGAGCGCTAACTCAACGCGCTAGAATTGTGCCAGCGGAGCACCCAGTCGAGATGCAAGTGTGAGTATTGCGGAAAGGTCCAGCGGAGCGCTAAGTCAACGCTCAAAATTGTGCCAGCGGAGCACCTATTCAATGTGCAAGTGCGAGTGTTGCGGAAAGGTCCAGCGGAGCACCTATTCAATGCGTTGGTGCGTAGGAGCACCTCAGTGTAGGTGCATGTGCGAGTGCTTCAATAAGCGTCGGCGAAGCAGCAGCGAAATCGCAGTAGGCGAAAACGCAGCGTAAATCAACGGCGCAGCAGCAGCAGCGCAGAAGCAGCAGAGAGCGAGAAGCAAATCAACCCCTATTTGCAGCGTCGTTATATGCAAACGAATACGGGTAAGCGAAGCAGGAAAGCACGAACAGCGAGGCAGAAGGTAAGGTGACCAACTTGAATTTGTGAATTTTAAAGCTGTTAAAGTACGGGAGCTGGGATTGACTATTAGTGGATAGAAACGGGATTTGCAGAATAGGCTGTTGGAACATTTGAACCTGTCGCTAAACGAAGCCAACTCTGACGTATCTTACCAGTCTGTTCACGAAAATGAAGCCGAACCAATGCTCTCCGTGCCTCCTCCTGTCGTCGTTCAGCAGCAGCCGTTCACATTGAGAGATTTAGGCGATGCATTAAGCCCATATACGGGAGAAGAAGCAGTGGATATCCGGCAGTGGATCGAAGAATTTGAATTGAATGCAGAAACTGTAAATTGGTCGGATTTACAAAAATATTTGTATGGCAAGCAACTTCTGAGAGGGGCTGCGAAGCTTTTCATTAGGAGCCAAGTCAATATCAATAGTTGGCCAACCTTAAAAGCAAGGCTAATTGAAGAGTTTGGGTCTAAGCTGTCGGCGTCGGATGTTCATCGAATGCTGAAGAACAGGCGTAAACACTTCAACGAGACTTTACGCGAATATCTCTACTGCTTGATGGAACTGGGAAAACGTATCAACCTGGATGAAGCCAGTCTCATCGATTATTTTATCGAGGGGATCCCCGATTCAAGATTCAACAAGACCGTGCTGTACCAGGCTCAAACTATCAGAGAGCTTAAGGAACAGATGAAAGTTTACGAGAAGATTCGTAAGACGCAGTCAACGTCCGACAAGACACGCACGACTTCGTCATCGAAGCCTCATGATGCACAATCAACAACGACAAAAGAGGTAGTGAAGAAATGTTTCAAATGTGGAGATAGTTCACCGCAGCCTCAGCATGTACAAGTCAACAATATAGGTGTTTTAAATGTAACCGTATGGGACATCGTTCGTTCGAATGCAAAAGCTTTCAGAAAGTAGAAGCTAAGAAAGAACCAAACCAAGTTAATACATTGGGAGCTAATTGCCCTATTGGACCTGGACTTCAATTCAAGGACGTAAAACTAAATAATTTTAAGTTCGAAGCACTTATTGACTCAGGATGTATTCTCAACATAATACGCTACGATACATTGTTAATGAGTGGTATGGATGTGAAGTTAAGCAACGACAAAAGGACGTTATACAGCGCCTGCGAGAATGAGATCGCTACTGAGGGAAGTTTTACAGCCGAAATTGAGATAGATGAAATGTTTCTCAGCGTAACGTTCCATGTAGTCAAAGAGCAGAATATTCGATATGCAGCTATTCTTGGAAGCGATATTTTGAAGGAAGTCAACATAATTTTGACGAAGGAGAGCGTCATTTTCAAAAGAAGGCTGGAAGATAACGCAAAGGTAGTAGACAAAGCTAAGCAGGGCAAAGCAATAAAGGAAGAGGTACCACCTGAGAACAAAGGATGGATAAAAGAGCTTGATGACATATGCGTAATGGATCAAAAGCAGACACTAGAATTGGAGTTGGGTCACCTAAACAAAAGTATAGCTGAGAAGGTGGAAGATATGGTGAAACAATACGTTCCGGCGAGAAATAAGGCATCACCAGTACAGATGAAGATTGTACTGGAAGATGATACTCCAGTCTACCATCGACCTAGACGAATGTCTTTCGAAGATCAACAGTTTGTCAATAAACAAGTTGAGGAGTGGTTAAAATAGGGGATAATTCAGCCTAGTTATTCCAATTACGCTTCACCGATAGTCTTGGTGCCAAAAAAGGATGGGAGTCAGAGATTATGCTGCGATTATAGACGTTTAAACCTTAAGATAGCAAGGGAAAATTTTCCGATGGCTATAATAGACGACGTGTTGGACCGACTTCAAAAGGGTAAGGTGTTTAAAACTCTCGATTTGGCCAACGGGTTTTTTCACGTGCCCATTGAACTTGAATCGCGGAAGTATACAGCGTTCGTCACACACAATGGGCAATACGAGTTTTGTTTTGTGCCATTTGGGATCAAGAACTCACCAGCGGTATTTTGTAGATTCCTTAATGCGGTGCTGCGGACGTTAATCCAGCAGGAAATAGTCATCATGTACATGGACGATTTGATAATACCAACTAAGGACGAAAACGAGGCTTTACGGAAACTGAAGGAAGTATTATCTGTGGCATCTTCTAACGGGTTGCAAATCAAGTGGTCAAAATGCCAATTTCTGCAACGAAGCGTCAACTTTTTTGGTTATGTTATAGAAGGTGGAACCATAAGAATCTCCGAAGACAAAACCAGAGCCATCCGTGATTTTCCATTGCCCAGCGATAAGAAGAGTGTACACAGATTTTTAGGACTTACATCATACTGTAGACGTTTCATTCGAAATTTTGCAACAATCGCTAAACCTCTGTCAGATTTATTGAAGAAAGAGGCGAAATTCCAGTTGGGTGAACAGCAAGTAGCAGCGTATCAGCAGTTGAAAGCCGAGTTAGTGAAGGCCCCAGTGTTGCAATTATTCTCCCCTAGTGCAATCACCGAAGTTCATACGGATGCCTCCAAGTATGGGTATGGTGCAATCCTTATACAAAAGAATCCGGAGGACCAACAATTTCACCCGGTTCAATACATGAGCCGGAAAACCAAACCAGTGGAAGAAAATTACCCTGCATACGAGTTAGAAGTCCTTGCGATCATCGAGGCGTTACGGAAGTGGCGGGTTTATCTCTTAGGAATACGCTTTAAGATTCTAACTGACTGCAACGCCTTCACAATGACACTAAAGAAAGAAGATGTGCCTCCGAAGATAGCCAGATGGGCGTTGTTTCTTCATGACTTTGACTTTGACATCGAGCATAGGGCTGGAAATAAAATGGCTCATGTAGACGCCCTGAGTAGAATGTACTGTTTAATGCTGGAAGATTCGTTTAAATATCGGCTTAAGCAAGCACAGCTCTACGATGAGTGGACAAAAGCTGTTCGGGCAGTATTACAGAAGGATGACTACCAAGATTTCTATATGAAATATGACATATTATTTGAAGACCCAACTAGAGAATTGATTGTAGTACCAGCCGCCATGGAGGAGGAAATCATCAAAGCGGCACATAAACAAGGCCATTTTGGTAGTAAAAGAACGCGAGAAAGTGTGGAAAAGACATTTTATATACCAAACCTGAATGCCAAGGTTGCGAAGATTGTGGGCAGCTGCGTGGAGTGCATCATCACAGACGCGAAAGCCGGCAAAAAGGAGGGTTTATTAAATCCTATCGACAAAACGGATGTGCCATTGGACACATATCATGTGGATGGCAATCCACAAACAAAAATTACAACTATATTTTCGTCGTAATAGATGGGTTCACGAAGTTTAGTTGGCTATATCCGTCGAGAAGGACAGGCGCAGAAGAGGTGGTTGATAAGTTGACGAAGCAATCGATGCTGTTCGGCAACCCTAGAAGAATCATCAGCGATAGAGGAGCCACGTTTACGTCATCGTCATTTCGGAAGTAATGCGAGGAACAAAACACAGCTACTTTTAATCGCCACCGGTGTCCCCCGAGGAAATGGCCAAGTCGAGCGCATTCATAGAATCGTCATTCCAACATTGGCAAAATTATCGTTGCAAAATCCGTCAAACTGGTATAGGAATGTGGGCCGAGTGCAACAGGTCATCAATAGTACGCCGCCAAGAAGTACTCGTTTTGCACCATTTACAATATTAACCGGAAGTGAAATGAAAATGATTGATGCAGAGGACATTCGTTGCCTTTTGGAAGAAGAAAACATACAACAGCTTAACGAAGAAAGGGATGAAATCAGAAAAGAAGCTGCAGAAAATATTTTGAAAATTCAGCAAGAAAATCGACACGATTACAACAAAAATCGTAAACCCGAAATGGAATACCGAGTGAACCAATTAGTAGCCATCAAGCGAACACAATTTGGTACTAACATGAAATTAAGGCCGAAGTTTCTGGGTCCCTACCGTATTGTCAAAAGGACTACTCACGGACGATACGAGGTAGAAAAGGTCGGGGAGCATGAAGGTCGGGAAGCATGTAGGACAAACAAATGCAACCCTGTTTTACGAATAGGTGACTGGCAGGGACGGGGTAAAGACAGAGAACACGAACTGGACGACGCGTGGGTTAAGCTAACGGTTTTTGGGAAAACGGTGAATATTCGAGTGACGAAAGTACAGGAAAAAAGGAAGAGATCGGGCATTCATCGTAAAACGAGAGAAGGGAGCAGACCGCTGGACCGCACAGTTACTTTGTTTAATTCAGTTTGCATAATTTAATTACTTAAAATTATTACAATAAAGCGACCTTTAAAGAAAAGAACCTATATGTATGTACATATTTCATATGTTTATGCTATAGACGTTTACATTGGCCGAAACCTTAATTGTGCTGCGTAGGCTGAACGGGTTGTTTTGCAACTCACAGATGGGCTGAATGGAAGAAATGTGACTTACGACAATTTCTTCACATCTCATGGTCTTGCAGTGAAATTGAACCAACGGCAAATGACCATCGTTGGCACGATAAGGAAGAATCGACAAGAACTACCTCCATTATTGCTCGACATGAAAACGCAACCATTTTACCATTCGAAATTTTCATTCAACGACGATCTTGGTTCCACTTTGGTTTCTTATGTCACAAAGAGATGTCGCTTCGTAACTTGGCTGAGCACTATGCACAAGGGAAAGGAAGTGACTGAGAACGACGTTCAAAAGAAACCAAATATAATAAATTTCTATAATGCAACGAAATGTGACGTGGACATCAAGCGCAAAGTAAATCGATGGCCCGTTGCAGTCTTTTGTAACATACTCGACACCTCGGCGTTGAATGCATTTGTGCTATTCATCGATTTGAATCCACTATGGAATTATGCCAAAAAGAACTTTCGTAGACGCCTGTTTTTGCCCGAACTGGGCCATTCGCTTGTGGTACCACAGGTGGAACAGCGAGAACGCACACCCAGAAGTGAGACTGCCATGTGGTGGTAAATCAAATTCGTGGTGTTCCATCACCATCACACCAGCTTCCGGAAACACCTGGACCATCGCTGCACGGCTTGGCGCATCATACGCCTTCGGAGAAGCGCGCGAGGTGTCACATATGTCCGCAAGTGCAGAGTGCCTATAATCATTCCGTTAAATGTGACAAATGCAAAAAGAAAGTTTGTCCGGAGCACCGTTTCATTATATGCGAAACATGTGAAGCGCAATGATTTCTTTACTTCCACTCAGTTTTCATTAAGTTTTTGGCATTGTAGCCGAAGCCGCATGAAAATCGGACTTAAAACTAAAAAGTTATAGCAAAATCAAAATTTGAAATATTAACAAGTGTTAATGGTGACAGTGTGAAGGTTAAAACATACTAAAAAACAAATGAAATTATGTCTATTTCTTTCTGCATATATTGTGTCAGGCAAAACACAAACAAAAATAAACTTCCCTTTTCCTTTTTAACTACTACGTTGCAATGATATTTTTTTATGTTGTGTCAAATTGACACACAAACGACTCTTTCGTAACTTTTTGTTAACGACGGATGCGTGTTAATAGAAAGGTATGAAAAAGACTCTTCATTTGATACCCATATCGATGATACCCATATGTAAATCAGTTGGAGATTAATTGAGTTTTTTTGATAAAAACTTTGAACTTTCACCCCGAGCCACGCCTTTTGTGGGCGTTTCCCAGGTATAACTTTTAGTTTGTTAGATTCACAAAAATAAGCTCTATATGGTCCAATTTTCCGTTTTTTTCATGAGGGTTCGCTATACTGCATGTGTTCCAAAAATTATATAAGGAACAATGCCGGTTTTTTGGAGGTTATTTCTATACGCAAACTTAATACTTGGTGGCATGACCACGGTTTTTAATAACAGCTAAGCAAAGCAACGCCTCTTCATCGGGTCTACAAGGCTCTCACATCTCTTCAATAGGTCCAAAGGTATTCAATAGGATTGAGGTCAGGAGATTGAGCTGGCCAATCCATTGACCCGAAACCACTCCTTGGCTTACTTACCATTAAGCATACCAGCTTCAGGTTATTATCCTGCTGAAAGGTCCATTTCAGCGGCACGTCCTCTTCAGCAAATGGCAACATTACATTCTGCATAATATCCGCGTATGCGTGCGTGTCCATTATGGTTTCAATTTTATGGATTGGACCCACACCTCTATAAGAGAAGCAGCCCCAAACCATAATACTCTACCCAAAGTTTTTGTGCTGAACATGGGTCATACTCTGTATTAGGAGGACGTCTTATGTATTGACGAGACCCTTTGCTACCATATAGAACCACTTTTAACTCATCCGTCCACAGAATATTCCTCCATTTTTCAACGGGCCAGTCCAGATGTTCTTGGGCAAAATCAAGACGTCGCACAGTGGGGTATTGAACACGGCGATCAATTCACCTGAGCTAACAAAATGAATGTTAAGTATTTTTTACATAGATTAAACATAAATAAATAGGGGAAGAGGTTCGGTTGTGGCCACCCTTTTGTTTTTGGCTCATAACTTTTCACCAAGTTCATATTATTCGGACATATGGATATCTATGGAAAGCTAGAGACCTTAGCTAACAACCAATGAAGAAAATAAACCGATGCCGTCAAATAGAAAAGTTTTTTTTTAATTTTGTAAAGTAATTTTTAACGAAAATGTTTTTTTGGTTCGGTTGTGGGCACCCTTGGAACATCTGCTGGAAATGGGAAAATATGAAGAAAAACCAACACGAGTGTCAAAAAATTCAATTTGATTTATTTTAAGCCCAGCATGTGAAGTAGCTGGCACGCATGCCGGCACACTTTAGATGGACGGGCATATCAAAATGTAAGTGAACAAGTCGTTCTCCTGGGCTATCGAGCAGACCTAAAGTAAAATCAAATTCAACCTAATTCATCAACACTCTTCAAGTGCTGTGAAATGAAGAAAGTGGAAAAACACCAATTTACCTGATTCGATGGCACGCGCTTGTTACATCCACGAACAAAATCCAATACAGCACCATCGTCGACGGCTTTGATGTCTCCGAAATTTTCTTCCCGTAGCATTGAAGAGTGGTTCGGGAAAGCGCATAACCTGTGGCAGTTGATTTTGTGCGTAGCTTATCCGCAGAACAAGCATCAAGCAGCACATTCAAATCGATATCGTGCTTCCATAATAAACAAATGGTATTTATCAGAAAAACCTAGCCTGCTTTCTATCACAAGATACGCAGGGGTGCCCACAACCGAACCTATTACCCTAGGTTAGGTTAGGTTAAAGAAGGGGAGTGTTCTTTTTGCACTTCCACTCGGAGGCCCTGTTGGGCCCATTGTGATTCCCTTCATTTTTAATACACCGGTGCCCTTCCCTATCTGTTCGGTTCCCTGTAGATCCAGACAGGATCTTTTGGGAACCATTTGGTCTTCGCGAGGAAATTGTGTAGATCAGTGATCTGTGCATCCGCTATCTCCACAAGTTCATCGAAGAACCTTGCCCCAAGGGTTTGGAGCCGTCGGTTCTGTAGTGATGGACAGTGGCAAAGCAGGTGCTTGACCGATTCCACTGCCTCCTCGTCTCCACAGCTTCTTGCATAAATCGTTGGTCGCCAGACGTCATTTGCATAACATTACGCCAATGGCGCAGTGACCTGTGATTACCCCCGTGACCATGCGCATAGCATGCTCTTCGACTTGACCACAGCAGATTCAATTGCTTTTAAAGCAGCTTGGCTGTCCACACAAATGACGGCCTCATTGAGTGTGGAGTTTTTGATATGCTCAGCTGCTTTCATGGCGGCAAAAACCTCCGATTGAAAAACGCTGCAGTAGTCCGGCAGCCTGTATGACCAGTGGACCTGCTGCGTTCTACAATAAACACCGGCACCAGTTCCCTCCTCTGTCTTCGAGCCGTCCGTAAAGTAGACCGCTGACGCATCATTAACTTCGGGCTCTTGCCAGTAATCCCTGGAGGGATACACGATGGGTATCTTCCAGTCGAAGTCGTTTCGCTTTACCAGGTAATCAGTGGCCTTGTCAAGAAGGCCTTGTGTGGTATCGCTAATTGCTAGGGCGTTCAGTACGCTGGAGTGTCCATGGGTGGCCTGTTTCAGCTGGTTAGATCCCTCAGTCTGAGGATTGTCTTTGCTGCACTAGCCTTAATGAACAGTTCCACCGGAGAAAGGTGTAGAAATTCTTCCCAGGCCATCCGCGGAGCGCTTTTTGCTGCACCTGTGATTGCCAGGGTAGCAAGTCTTTGAACTTTCTCCAGATTACCCCGATTGCTCTTTTATCCATGGCTGGCCACCATACGTGAGAACCGTAGGTAATGATGGGTCTTACTATCGCCGTGTACATCCAGTGGATTATATACGGCTTTAGTCCCCACTTTTTACCGAAGGTTCTCTTGCAGGCATACAGCGCATTTAGTCCTTTTTTCATTCTTTCCTCAATGTTCCGCTTCCACGAAAGTTTTGAGTCCAGAATGATGCCCAGATACTTGGCCTCCCTGGACAGTTTCAGGGGGTTCCCATCAATGCAGGGAAGAACAAAGTCCTGAAGCTTGGTCTTCTTCGTGAACAGGACTAGCTCGGTCTTTTCAGGATTTATACCTAGACCGTTGTCCATCGCCCACGCAGATAAAACAGCCAATGAGGATTCCATCAGTTCACTGATATATATATATAGTCCTATGGTTCCTCGCGGGAGCAAAGGGCCACAACAAGGTTCCTCCACTCTCTTCTGTCTTGCGCCAATCTCTTGATTTCACTCCAGGTCTTGTTTGTTTTTCTTATGTCCAAGTTTCTCCTCCAGGACTGTGCGGGCCTGCCTCTACGCCTGCTGCCTTGCGGATTCCAGTCGATTGCGATTCGTGTGATGTCGTTTGGATCTCTCCTTAACACGTGCCCGAGCCAGCCCCATTTCCTCTTCAAGATCTCTATGCGTAATGGCGCTTGGTGGTTGCGGGCCCACAATTCTCTATTAGAAATGGTGACAGGCCAGAAAATTCTCAAAATTTGTCTGAGGCATCGATTTGCAAAAACTTGCAGCTTTTGGAGATCTGAGGCAACCAAATTCCCGGTTTCACAGTCATATAAAAGGGTAGACTTGATGTTGGAGTTGAATACTTTTATTCACGTACACCGTGTGATGATCGACGAACTCCATACGGGTTTAAGGGCGCCGAAGGCTTGCTTGGCTTTTTTAAGCGGTTGTCGATGTCGTCTTTTGAGCCCCCGTTAGCGGATATAATACTGCCCAATAGTTCACTGATAGTTGGCAGGTATTTGCCTTGTATCATG
The DNA here is from genome assembly GCA_964056695.1 of Melieria picta. Classification (NCBI taxonomy): domain Eukaryota; kingdom Metazoa; phylum Arthropoda; class Insecta; order Diptera; family Ulidiidae; genus Melieria; species Melieria picta. The sequence continues at coordinate 46,504,110 of OZ057400.1, read as the reverse complement.
ACCACGATGTCGTCCGCATAGGCTACTATTCTAGTGCGTCTTCTTTCAAAGATTTTCAGAATTTCATCCACAACCAATAGCCAGAAAAGAGGTGAAAGCACTCCTCCCTGAGGTGTTCCTCTTGTGGCTCTCCTTCTGATGGAAGCCGGTCCTATCGCTGAATTGATTATCCTGTCACGCAGCATAGTTTCAATCCAGTCGATAATAAACCTTTCCACCTTGTGTGCGTTAATCGCTCTTGTTATAGCCTTAGTGGTGACATTGTTGAAAGCTCCCTCTATGTCGAGGAAGGCAACCATTGTGTACTCCTTCAAGGCCAAGGAACTCTCTATGGGACTAACTACACTGTGAAGTGCGCTGTCGACCCACCTCCCTTGGAGGTAGGCGTGCTGCGCCCTGCAGAGCTCAGAAAGCAGTTCCTGATAGTCTGGAATGTGTCTATCCAGTAGGTCTGTAATCTTTAGCCGTTGTGTGGCTTCGTTTCCCTGCCTTTGGTATAAAAACTACTTTGACCTCTCTCCACTGTTTTGGAACTACATTCCCTAGTAAGCATCCCCTTAAGATGCTCACAAGGGGCTGAAGAATACAGTGTCCGGCCTGGTGCAGCATCGCTGGGATGATGATCAGGCCCTGCGGACTTATAGGGGTCGAACGACTTTATAGCCCATTCGATAAGGTGATTGCCTCATCATCGGTTGCAGCACCAGTACGTAGACTATCCAACCGGGAGCCAACCTGGGAGTATGTCCAGGCTTTCCTCGTTTGTTAAGGCCGGTTGTCGCTGTAGCGACATTGCCTTCTTCCCAGTAGCATTAGTAGACTGCATGGCCTGGGGTCCCGCCACGCAGCCTGAGAAGTTGCTGGATATCGACGCCAGGTGGCCTTCTCGCTCACCACCTACCGCCGGTACTGGGCATCGGACTCCCTGCACGGTAACTTCATTCTTCTCATCAGCCACCTCAGACGGACGGAAAGACACAACTTCCCTGTGGGATTTCTTTGCCATCCCACGCACAAAAAGACTCGGACTCGACCGCCCCTAACCTGGGGAACAGACGTCGTTGTGTGCCGCCCCTAACCTGGACAAAACAGACGCACACTGGGTAAGTCTTAGTTCGTTTGCTTATCAACCGGCCTGCCTAACATGGGAACCCCTGTCAGGAGACAGCGCAATTGCTGCCTCCGGTCAGTAAAGTCCGGTGAATCATTGCTAAACTTAAGCCCCCACACCACGTCAAGGTGCCTACCCAAGTGGGGGACCTATTATTTATTTATTTATTTATTTATTTATTTAAGTCTATTGTACATTAAGTAGCTTACAGACTAATAACAGATTAGTACAAATTATTTAAAGTAAGAGTTTAAACTATGTTTAAAAGACAATTTAGAAGAAGAAAAATCAATAAAATCATAAAGCGAATTAACTTCAGCCAAAGTTCTAGCCAGGGGCGCAAATTGGGCGTAGTTTGTACGACAGCAGGCAAGATTGAAAATTTCATAATTCCGCAACTGTTTGGCAGGAACATGAAAAATAATTCTATCAAGCAACAAGGGACAGTCAATACCACCAGTAACTAAATCAAATACAACGGTCATAGAGAGAATCTTCCTCCTGTCTTCGAGGGACTTGATATGCAATAAAGAGCACATAGAGTAGTACGACGGAACAGGGTCAACAAATCTCAAAGATCGAAGTGCATATCTTAAAAACACTTTCTGGACTCGTTCAAGTCGTTTGATATGCACACTATGATATGGTCTCCAAATAAAAACCGCATATTCAAGCACTGAGCGGACATAAGCATTAAAAAGCGTTTTTACGGTGTAAGGATCAGTGAAGTCAACACTGTTCCACCTAACAAAAGAAGCATAGAATATGCTTTAGAAATAGTAAAGTTGAGATGGCTGGAAAAAGTGAGCTTGGAATCAAAAATAACTCCAAGGTCCCTAATCTCACTAAGGGCCGTTTTCTCATCTTCGCGTTAACTTTAAAGTTCAGTTTAACGGGCCGATAAACGCATTTTCGTTTTCTCATCTGCCCGTTAAGCTATCCTCCGGATAAAATTTACCCGGAGGATTGACTGCGTGTTAAACTTTAAAGTGAACTTTAAGTGGAAGTGGTGCCAAGAACATGCATATGTTTGTTTACAAACAAAAAACAGCTGGTAATGAAATTACAATTTGAAATGAAATTTGAATTTGAGATCTTTCGGTACGGAAAATAGGCGTGTTTTTTATATTCATGCACTGGAAGACGCTTTTGAAGGTACGGAGTCGCAAAATGCGGCAAATAGAACATATAACAGCCGATTGGACAATTTCACTGCTTTGCACTGCTGACATTTCCAATCGCTGCTGGGCCGCCACCTGTGCGATACGTCTCGCTCTTCTCCGCTGCAAGTTCCAGCTTGGACTTGCGCTTCAAGCTGTCGAACTTGTCCCTCAACGATTTCCAACGTCGCGACACGCCTCATTCGGCAGTAAAAGCATCAGCAAGATTCTGCGAGGCAAAATTTTTCTTTTTTTCCTTCAAAAATAATTAAAATTTTTCACAAACAGCTGATTGCGCCGCCAAGTGCTGCCCATCGTAGACCAGAGTTGCCAAAAAATCAGACTTGTTAAATTTATATTTATCACGAAGATGAGAAAACGAAAATATTTACCGCGCACTTTAAACTGAACTTTAGCTAAAGTTCACTTTAGCTAACCGCCACTTTAACGCGAGGATGAGAAAACGGCCCTAAGAGACTTAAGGGGTGTATTATCGATACAATAGGATGTTTGCAGCGGACAATGAGACTTAGAGTAAGCAACATGGGAGCATTTATTGATGTTCAATGATAAACGGTTTCTGCAACACCAAGCAAACACATTATCAAGGTCAGATTGAAGGTTTTGCTGATCAATAAAGGAAGTTATAGTAGAGTAAATTTTTAGATCGTCGGCGTAAAGAAGAAACCTGGAGGTTGAAAAACAACATCTAATATCATTAATGAATATTATAAAAAACAGTGGCCCAAGAATGCTCCCTTGGGGTACACCAGATGACGATATAAAAGGCCGAGATGAAACATTGTCAATCACAAGAGTACAACTGCGATTGCTTAGATAGGAGGTAATCCATTCTAAGAAAACAGATTGAAAACCAAGTTTTGCAAATTTTGAAATAAGAATACTATGGCTAACCTTATCAAAGGCCTTCGAAAAATCCGTATAAACACAATCCACTTGGAAACCGGAGTGAAAAGCGGATAGACAGTCTTCAGTGAAAATAGCCAAGTTTGTTACAGTTGACCGGCCAGACATGAAACCATGTTGATTAGGACATAAAATGTTTTTGACAGCAAAATAGAGTCTATTTTTAATGATACATTCAAAGAGCTTGGAAACAGCGGACAACTTAGAGATAGGACGATAATTGGTAACATTATTTTTGTTGCCACTCTTAAAAACTGGAGTGATTGAAGTTACTTCCCAAGCATCTAAAAAAACCCCAGAGGCAAGAGATCTATTAAAAATCAGTAAAAGCGGACGGACGAGAGAAGGACAACGTTTCAACATGGATGCTGATAAACCATCAACGTCAGGTTGAAACGAGGGTTTAAGTTGACGAAAACCCTCAATGACATCATCATAGGATAGTGAAAGAGAACCAATATTGATGGTAGAGCAAATATCACCATATGCATTCACATCGCTATCACAGTCGGACACAAAATTAGAGCGGAAAAACTCAGCAAACAGGTTGGCAGCTTCGTAGGGAGTTTTAGCAGTTACATCGTTTAGAAACAGGGTAGTGGGAATAGTAGAACAGGATCTCTTGGACTTGATGAAACGCCAGAAAGCCTTTGGGTTAGATTTTACCTCAGATTCGTACTTAAGAGTGTAGTTGCGATATAGAAACTTATTCAAACAATTAAATTCTTTCGAATACCTCAAGTATTTGTCCTTAAACGACAGGAGGTTGGTGGTCTTGAATTTTTTGAAAAATTTATTACGCAGATTTTTCAAATATTTCAAATTTTTTGTGTACCAAGGTAGCTTATAAATCCTTTTGGGAAAAGCAGGGACATAAAGTGAGCAAACTTCAGAGAGCTTGGATTTAAAGACATTAAAAGAGCTACTGACATTAAGATCAAGAAGCAAAGAGTCCCAATCAATTTCGTCAAGTATTGAATTCAATTTAACATAATCGCATAACTTGAAGTTAAGAACCCTGCAATCATTGCGGTTGGCTGTGCACAATGGCTGAAATTCATAAAATTTAAGCTCAAGCACTAAGGGCACATGATGCATATTATACGGAGAAAAAGAATTTAAGCATTCAGAAACTGTAAAGTTAACATTATCACTTACAAATACCAAATCTAAGATTCTATTTAGCTTGTTTACAAAATCATTAACCTGGACTAAATTCAGACTGTACAAGTTATCAACTAAGTAACTTTCAGAAGAGCTTACTATATTACGAGGAAAAAAAGTAGCACCATCGCAATTATTGTCCTCCAGGCGAGTCCAAGATAAATTGCACAAATTAAAGTCGCCCATAACACACAAGTGACATTCATTTCCTCTACTTAAAGCTAAAGATAAGATGTTGTCGACATGAGCTTTGTAGATAACTTCAGCCGAATTCGGCGGAATGTAAGAAACACAAAGAAGCAATGAGTTGGACAACCCCTGAATGGAAACACAGAGCTGGTCCAACAAAGAGTCAGCATTTTTAAGTAACACAAGCGATGAGCACAACTTGCGCCGAACTGCAATAAGCACACCACCGCCCCTACACAAGCCAGTCTTAACAGCGTCGCGGTCTTTATTACCCTATCATTTAAAAAAAAATTGTCTTTTTTTATTCAATTTATGTAAATATGTCAAATTTTGAGCTTCTTGTATCAGAATTATAAAATGTAATCACTATTACCATCATCATCATCAGTATTATTAACATCATTATCATCATCGTCATCAGTATTAGGAAATTAGTATTATCAGTTGAAGCTCTTGCGGTTAGTGATTTTAAAAGTTCCAAAGTCAATAGGTGTTGAATTCTTTTTTTAAGAAGTTTCCTTAAGCTTGATTTAATTGAATTGAAAGCAATGAGAAATCTATGCAAAATGTCATGATTGGTTTTTGATCTTTGTTTTGTATTGGTATTTTTTAAATTCTTTAACAAGTGCTTCGTGGGCTTCCTCAGTAAATAGGTCAATCGGTAACATAGTGTTTATTTCTGGACCATAAATTAAAAATTTGTGCAGCGTAGGAGGCTTATTGTACCAAGGATACTTCGATACGTTTGTTTCATGTCCGAAATTTCGAAACTTTACAATTACTACTTCCTTATACTTTACAATATAACGTACAACCTCTTTATTAAATCCAAATCAACATTCGTGATTTCAGCCGATAGCTCTCTGATTCAAAAGGCCCCTCTTGCCAATTATACTAAATGAACAGAAATAGTAAAAGTTTGGTATAATCCGCATACTTATTCCGACCTTTATCCTTATACAGAAATCTACACATCTGTCTAGAAATATGTTTGAAATCTAAATATATAGATAGATAGGGTAACTTTAACTCTAAATAGTAGATATTTATAGTAAAATCGAAATTATTATATAAGAATTTAATATAATAATTATTTACGAAGGTATAATAAAATCATTAACAAAACTAATATTCCGAACCTTATTTGCAGTGGCTTGCAATAGAATAACAAAAATAAAACAAAAACACATGATAACAACAACATTCATTACTCCATAAAGACCACTCGAAATCACACAATTTGGCACTGACTTTGAAGCACTAAAACATAGGTGCCCATGCCCTATGCTCTCGTTGCTCATTTGTTTTTGCAAATCCTCTTCAGCATAGGCTGAGGAATCTCATTCCTCATTTGTTTTTGTAAATGATCTTCGGCATAGGCTGAGCATTCTACACCTTTTCAAGTTCGATTTCAGAAAGTGTAAAAGCAATTTCAGAAAACTGAAATTGAGTTCGCTTTCTGAAATTGCTTTACGCTTTCTGAAATTAAATTTATATTTCTGACATTGAATTCACGCTTTCTGAAATTGCTTTTACGGTTTCTGGAATTGCTTTTACGCTTTCTGAAATTGTTTTTACACTTTCTGAAATCGAACTTGAAAAGGTGTAGTATACTCACACAGCACTCCGCACGCATTGGCGACAGTTATCTTCAACGTAGGTTTTGTTGTTGTCTAGCGAATGAATTTGCTTCAAAACGTGTGCGGCTGTCGATTGAGAAGCACTAGAAAAAATTCGGTGTTTGTTTCGTTTCAACGAAGATGACTCGGGATTCGCTAATGTTTTTGGTGTTGTCGATTATTGTGTGTATGCCTTTTTGGTTTTGCTGCACAAATTGCTGTAATGTCACTATCAATCGAAACTTTGTTTTAATTTATTAGAAGGATCATGGAAGAAGGAAGATTAGAATTGTTTTTTTTTAAATAACTTACAGAAAATGAAATTTTTTTTTCGGTGTACATACTGAATTCCATTTTTTTTTGCATTTTTTGGGCGACTTTACATGTATTGGTGTTTGCTCTTCCATAAGAAGATTTTGGGCACCCCTGCACTAAAACTTGAATATTTTAGAAAAGGCACAAAAGGGCACCTCAATTTTTTGCAATATAAGGTGCGTAACATAATTATAAGACACTCAGAAAATTTCACTTTGCAGCTTCGCCAAATCTAAGCAGTAATCTTTTTTAGAAAAGCAAAAACGCAGAATAATTTTGTGAAGTGTCAGTTTTAATTTTAGGCATAACTTAATATTCCTAGAAATTCCTGTCAAATATACCGTTAGATTTTATGGAAATGAGTAATATTTTGGGTAGCTGCAATCGTAACAAAATTATAAGACACATTGAATTTAAAGTATTCACAGTGCGCAGATCGATTTTTTTCATTTCGGCGTTGATTTCGGGATTTAATTCAATTAATTTAAACTAAAATGCCTGCCGGTAAATTACTAACTGAAAAGGAACAAGGCGAAAGTACTGCTTTTAACGTTGCTGGGCTTAGTGTAAGCGAAATTTCGAAGGAAATCGGTCGTTCTCGGTGTGCTATTGCCGGATTTCTACGCGATCCTCTTAATTACGCCAAACGACGAAGTACTGGCCGAAAACAAAAGCTGTCTGACCATGACAAGCGCAGAATTTTGTTCAAAGCGAGTAATTCGTTCGCCTCTTGTTCGCAGCTCGCAGCCGTCAGCAGCCGGCCAGTGTCTAAAATTACGCATTTCGCGGTTGTTAAACAGCTCGGAAAATAAAGTCCGAGCTGTTATGAAGAAGGCACCCATACTACTACCACGTCACAAAGCTGCAAGACTCCAGTTTGCGCAAAATAACTTGGATACATGCTGGGACATGGTAAATATATTTCAATACGTTGATTAACATGACTACAAATGTATATATTTCCTAAAAGGTTATCTTTTCTGATGAAAATAAATTTAACTTGGATGGACCAGATGGTTGTCGATGCTACTGGAGATATTTGAGAAAGGAGCCCCTCATATTTTCTAAACGAAATTTCGGTGGCGGATCTCTCATGGTGTGGGGCGCATTCCAGAAGCATGGAACACTCGAGCTCCGTTTCACGAGCTCAAGAATGAACAGCACAGAGTACACTGGAGTGTTGGAGCGCAGCCTCCTTCCATTTTTACTAGAAAAATGCAAGATAACGCGGCCATCCATAAAAGCCGACAAACAACTTCGTTTCTAGAATATTGCTCTGTAGAAACTATGGACTGGCCAGCTCGTTCCCCCGACTTGAACCCAATTGAAAATATTTGGGGAATACTTGTTAAGCGTATTTATGCCGAAAATAAAAAGTACGACTCGGTTGGGGTATTATAAATTGCAATTTTGAAGGAGTGGAGCCAACTGGAGCCCGAATTATTTGTTAAGCTCATAAACTCAATGAGAAAACGGTTGTTTGAAGTTGGAATAGAAAGGGGTGGTACCATTAATTATTGATGCAACGTTTCTCAAAAATAAAATAAAATCTATGTTAATGTCAACAAAACAAACCCATGTGTCTTATAATTTTTTTTACGCTTGCAGCTACCTAAAATATTGCTCATTCCCACAAAAGCTAACGGTATTGTAGCGGAAGAAAACGTCCTTTATTGTTGAGCAGCAAAATGTAAAGTGACACAATGTATAAAGGGGCTGCCACCTAGTGGCGGAAAATTAATGCCGAAGCCCGAGAGAGGCCAGATCGGGCAAAGCTGCACACGATTCTAAACATCCTGCCCGGTCGAGTCGGTAGACTCGAAATCATCCTCATCTAGGAGCTTGCACAGCTTCTGCACTGCCCGGGTCATGAGTCCACTCGAGGTCTGGAGTGATACGTTGCGGATCAGTCCGTCGCGGCCCGGATGAACCTCGACTACACGCCCTAAGCGCCAATGCGTGGGTGACAGGTTCTCATGTTTGACGAGAACAATGTCACCGACACTTACATCGCGCGATTTTTTTTCCATTTACTGCGAGCGTGAAGCGTTGATAGGTATTCGTCACTCCAGCGCCGCCAAAACTGTTGATGAAGATGTCGCACCCAAAGCCATTGCTTGATACGGTTGGTCGGAACGGTGCTAACGTCAGCTTCGGGAACTGCAAGCAACGGATCCCCAATCAGAAAGTCCCCGGGAGTTAGAGCCAATTTATCATCCGGGTCGTCATACAGCGGTGTGATTGGACGGGAGTTGAGACATGCTTCTATCCGTGCCGCCAGGGTTTGGAGTTGGCTGCGCCACAATGCTTGTGAGCCGACTAGTCGTGCTAAATGGCGCTTGGCAGATTTTACCACTGCCTCCCAAAGCCCCCCCTGATGTGGGGCATTTGGGGCTATAAAATGCCAGTGGGTGCCTAGCGCCGTTCGATACACTCAAACTGCAATTCGACTCGGCTGCTTTGGAAAATCAGTGGACCGATGTCAGGAAAGGTCGGAGATTGGCACTGGCTCTTAAGGTTTCTGCAGCTGAGGTAATAAAATCAGTTCCGGAATGTGAAAGAAGTGATTACGAGGCCATAATGAGAGCGTTGGCGGCGAAGTACAGCAACGAGCAACAAAACGGCACATAGTGCTACTTGAGTGTGCTCAGAGAGCACGCAGTCGCTGCTACCTACCTACCTACAGCGACGAGCACAACCATACGTTGTACTACTGTGAGCTGAAGAATCGCAGGCAAAGAGCCAACGAGGCGCTGCAGACATTAAGCGGCTCGTACAGTTGTGCTACCCGAAATTCGGCGCTGATGATCTCGAGAGGATGAAGATTGAGTCGTTTATTGAAGGTCTTCATGATCCGGAAACACGTCGCAGTGCGTTGATGATGGGCAAGCCGACATTTAAGTAGACGGTGACCAGCGCGATGACATATGAGGCGACATGGATTGGAGGCACACGGTATGCACCTGCAAGGATACGTCAATTCCAGCCAGACAGCGACATTCCGATCCAGGCCATAAGCTCTGAGGCACAGGTCAGGCCACGGTTGGCCTCCTCTAAAATTGTTTGCAGGGTCACATAGCACGAGACTGCCGCCAACGAAAGAGGCGTTCCCGTTCTCGATCGCAATCGCCTGAAGCGAGGAATACTGACAATCGAGGCTCAGCCAACAAGCGCAGGGCTGAGGACGACGAGTCGTTAAACTAAAACGGGTCACCCCAAAGGGGCGTGAGCTGATCCCCACAACCTGCTGCCCCACCGTCCTTGTCTCGCAGTTGAAACGACAACCCAGCAGCTTGACGATTGAAGGAAAGATAGATGGAAAGTTGTTTGTGTTGACACTGGATACTGGCGCGTCATATTCGATCATAAAACGGAGGCTTCTGAAGAATTGGGAACCACTGCATGGCATACAGCTGAGAACTGCGACTGGCGAGCGTGCGCCGGTAAGAGGGAAAGTAACAAAAACAATTGCTATTGGCACCAGCAGCCTGGAACATGAGTTCAACGTCGCGGATATAATGGACGACGTGATTATCGGCGTGGATTTCATGATTAGGCATGGTTTTACGCTGGACCTGAAAGAAAATATGCTGAGGTATGCCAACGTTAAATTCCCCCTGCACACCGGCTATGAGCGAAGCGTGGCGGTAAGGAAAGTTGTCTCGTGTCAACACCAGAAGATACCAGCGAATTCCGAGGCGATTGTGTGGGCAAAGGTGGACGAGGACGATGGGACAAGTCGGCTGTGGGTTGTAGAAGCGCTAAAACAAGGATACGACAACATAATTATCGGACGTACATTAGTGGAACCCAAAAATGGCAAAATACCAGTCAGGATACTCAACCCACTGAACACACCCAGATATGTCGGAAAAGATGCGGTCATTGGCGAGTGTAGAGAGGCTGAAGCAGTTGTCAATTGCGAAAGCAGTCCACCCGGAGGAAGTAGGAAACGCGGTTCTAACATGGACGCCATACCGCAGGAGAACCAGTGGAGCAGCGAATTGACAGCCGAACAGAAACAGAAGGCGCGGTCACTCCTACAGCACTATGGGTCAATATTTGCAGCAGAAGCGGGCGGAAGAACAGCCATAGTGAAGCACAACATCGACACCGGAAGTGCGAAACCGATCCGCCAACCGCCAAGACGAGTTCCTCTGGCCAAGAGGGAAGAGGTCGCAACTTTAAGAAAAGGTCATAGAGCCTTCGTCAGGCCCTTGGTGTTCGCCGGTCGTGCTAGTCAAGAAAAAGGATGGCAGTACCCGGTTTTGTGTGGACTATCGGAAGCTCAATGACGTAACCAAAAAGGACAGTTATCCATTACCCCGAATCGATGACACCCTGGACAGACTGTCAGGCACACAGTGGTTTTCCACGATCGACTTACGCAGCGGCTATTGGCAGGTGGAGCTTGCAGACAAGGACAAGGAGAAAACGGCTTTCAGTGTTGGCGATGGTTTGTGGCAGTTCACCGTCATGCCGTTTGGACTCTGCAACGCACCAGCGACATTCGAGCGGCTAATGGAACGGGTGCTAAAAGGGCTGCATTGGCGGACGTGTCTGGTCTACCTGGACGACATAATCGTGATGGGTAAAAGCTTCGACGACCACCTGGGAAAGCTGAAGGAGGTATTCGAGCGAATACAAAAAGCCGGGCTTAAACTCAACCCAAAGAAGTGCTCGCTGTTTCAAAAGGAGGTCAAGTATCTGGGTCACACGGTTTCCGCCCGCGGAGTACATACGGATGAAGAGATGTTTGTGCTGGATACAGATGCAAGTGGGCATAGTATTGGTGGTGTGCTATCACAGATAATAGATGGCCAAGAACAAGTGATAGCATACTACAGCAAAATTTTGTCAAAGCCTGAACGCAACTACTGTGTGACACGAAGAGAGTTGCTGGCAGTATTGGAATGCGTGAAACACTTCCACAAATACCTGTATGGGCAAAAGTTTCGCCTGCGCACAGATCATGCTGCATTGAAATGGCTACTGAACTTTAGAGATCCTGAAGGCCAACTGGTGCGGTGGATCGAGCGGCTACAGAGCTACGACTACACGGTAGAGCATCGCAAGGGTAGCAGCCATGGAAATGCCGATGCCTTGTCACGCCGTGCGTGTAAAACCGAATGCAGGCATTGCTCGCGAGCCGAAAGTAAAGAGCAGATAGTGGACGTCCGATTGGTAAGCGTTATGCCAGAAGAAGAGTGGTCTGCGGAGAGGATACAAAAGGACCAGCGCGAGGATACGGATATTGCAAAAATCATTGAAGGCAAGGAGCAAGGCGCACGTCCAGACTGGCAGGAGATGGCCGGTGGAAGCCCGATCGCGAAGGCTTACTGGGCACAGTGGCAAAGTCTGCGACTGTCTGATGGATCAGAGATGCAGGATCAACGAGGTGATCGAGGCATACCATAACGACTCCAGCGGAGGGCACCTAGGCATCACAAAAACTGTCGCCAAAATTAAAAGACGATTCTACTGGGTAGGATGCCAGGAGTCTGTAGCCGATTGGATTAAAAGCTGTGATCGATGTTCGGCTGCGAAAGAGTCGACAAGAAGATCTCGGGGCCGCATGCAGCAGTACAACGTGGGAGCGCCCTTCGAGCGAATTGCCATGGACGTCGCCGGGCCATTCCCACTAAGCACTCAAGGCAACAAATATGTGCTGGTGGTAATGGACTATTTTAGTAAATGGCCCGAAGTGTATCCTATTCCTAACCAAGAGGCCACCACGGTCGCGGAAATGCTGGTAAACAACTGGGTGGCCAGATTTGAAGTTCCGCTGGAGTTGCACTCGGATCAAGGCCGGAATTTCGAGTCTGGTATGCGGAAAGTAGTAGGCAGAAATCAAAAGGATTGGGACGCGCATATTCCGCTGTTCTTGATGGCGTATAGGTCAGCCCCGCACGATACGACATCACTCACTCCAGCCCGAGCAGTGTTCGGCACGGAGCTGAGGTTGCCTGCTGACTTGAAGTTCGGAGTGGTCAGCACGACGGAAGGCGCTAAGACTGATTACGTAGTCAATAAGCGGTCGGAACTGGAAGAAATCGACCAGTTTATAAGGGACCGAATCCAACTGGTCAGCGATAAGATGAAAGCCAGATATGATTTACGGGCTAACACAGCGGGGTTGCAAGAAGGTGATCTGGTAATGCTTTACAACCCGCAGCGGAGGAAAGGTTTGTCTCCAAAACTTCAAACGTCATGGGAAGGACCGTACAAGATCGTGACCAGGATTAATGACGTGGTGTACAGGGTTCAACGCTGCGGCAACAGAAACGCCAGGTTGAAAGTAGTCCATTTGGAGCGCCTGGCGTCTTACTCCGGCGGAGCCTCGGCACTTGTTCGGGACGAACAAGTCTAAGTGGTGGGCAGTGCAACGATGAGGCACTCTGTGATGTGCAATAATGCTTTTCCAATCATACTTTTAGGCATGCACTTTGGAGTACGGCAATCTTGCTATAATTCCGATATGGCAAGGATGGTTCGCGGCGGTTATGGGCTGTGCTAGAACGATCGAGATAGAAAGTACAACTGGAATGTGCAAGAAACATCGGCGCGATAAGAAAACAAGTATAAAAAGCAGCAGTGGCAGCGCAGAGGGTCGAGTCTTGGTTGAATAAGCAGAGTAGTAACAAGTGTAGATACAAGCAAAGTGTAAATCTGTAAATAACGTGATTGTTGGTTTCTGACTGCGTTTGCGCTGAGTAATTGAAGTTGTTTTATTTTCAAACACATTCAAAATGAACTTGGATTTTCGTAACATTTGGTGTCAGAAGTGGGATTGTGCTACTGAAAATAAATAAATAAATAAAATTATAAAAACGCAGACATGGTTAAATGCTGCTGAAAAAGGACCAGCTGAAAAAGGAGCTGGCTGCCGGGAATTTGCCGACTGCTGGCGGAAAGGTGGAGTTGCAGCTGCGCTTGAGAGAGGCGTGTGAGGCACGAGGCGTCGATTGGACTGCGCACGAATTCGGAACGCAGGAGCTAGAGGCGTCGGCCAAAGTGGAGGAATCGCCTGCGGGTGCTGCGTCGATGCAAAGTACGGCTCCAGCGGCGGCGCCACCACAGGCAATGGACATGAGCCGGCTTACGGTTGCAATGAGAGGCATGTTTCAGGAAACTTCTGCGAAAATCGAGAATGTCAATCAGGAAATTTCGGCAAAAGTCGAAACTGCAAATCAAGAAATGGCAGCACAAATGGAAACGGCGAACCGAGAAGTAGCAGAGCGAATGGAAACCAAACTCCAGGAAAATGCTGAGAAATTTGAAAATGCAAATCGCGAAATGTCGGCGCAAATGGCAGCGAAACTGGACACTACGAATCGAGAAATGGCAGCGAAACTGGAAACTACAAATTAGGAAATTTCGGCAAAAGTCGACACTGCGAACCGAGAGATGGCGGCGCAAATGGAAACGAAAATTGAAAATGCAAATCGGGAGTTGTCCAGCAAGCTTCAGGAAAATTCTGAGCGCTTGGAGCAGAAAGTGGAAGAAATTTCAGACAGGATTAATGTGAAAGTCGAGCACCTGAAGACGCGAGTAGAACATTTAGACAAACGAGTTGATGGTCTGGAGGATTCGATGAATAGAAAAATCGACGAGCGGCTTAGAGAGGTACAGCCACGAGAATGTTTGCCGCCGGTTCCAGAAAGTTTCGCCACCCGAACAGAAGTGCCTTCTTATGATGGTGCTACGCCGTTCGATACATTTAAACTGCAATTCGACTTGGCTGCTTTGGAAAATCAGTGGACCGATATCAGGAAAGGCCGGAGATTGGCACTGGCGCTAAAAGGTCTTGCGGCTGAGGTAATTAAATCGGTTCCAGAATGTGAAAGAAGTGATTACGAGGCCATCATGAGAGCGTTGGCGGCGAAGTACAGCAACGAGCACAACCATACGCTGTACTACTGTGAGCTGAAGAACCGCAGGCAAAGAGCCAACGAGGCGCTGCAGACATTAAGCGGCTCGTACAGTTGTGCTACCCGAAATTCGGCGCTGATAATCTCGAGAGGATGAAGATTGAGTCGTTTATTGAAGGTCTTCATGATCCGGAAACACGTCGCAGTGCGTTGATGATGGGCAAGCCGACATTTAAGTAGACGGTGACCAGCGCGATGACATATGAGGCGACATGGATTGGAAGCTTTCGGTATGCACCTGCAAAAATACTTTGGCTGAGGAGGAGAAGCTGAAGGGGCGTGAGCTGATCCCCACAACCTGCGGCCCCACCTCCTCGTCTCGCAGTTGAAACGACAACCCAGCAGCTTGACAATTGAAGGAAAGATAGATGGAAAGTCGTTTATGTTGACACTGGATACTTTCGCGTCATATTCAATCATAAAAAGGAAGCTTCTGAGGAATTAAGAACCGCTGCATGGCATACATCTGTCCTCAGCATAGCTTTCCTTACCGGCGAGCGTGCGCCGGTAAAAGAAAAAAATCACAAAAACGATTGCTATTGGTACCAGCATCCTGGAACATGAGTTCATCGTCACAGATATAATGGACGACGTGATTATCGGCGTGGATTTCATGATTAGGCACGGATTTACGCTGGACCTGAAGGAAAATGTGCTGAATTATGCCAACGTTGATTTCCCGTTGCATGCCGGCTATGAGCGAAGCGTGGCGGTAAGGAAAGTTGTCTCGTGTCAACATCAAAAGATACCAGCAAATTCCGAGGCGATTGTGTGGGCAAGGGTGGACGAGGACGATGCGACAAACTGTGGGTTCTAGAAGCACCAGAACAAAGACACGACAACATCATAATAGGACGTACACTCGTGGAACCCAAAAACAGCAAAATTCCAGTCAGAATACGGAACCCGCTTAATACACACAGATATGTCGGAAAAGATGCGGTAATTGGAGAGTGTAGACAGGCTGTAGCAGTTGTCAATTGCGAGAGTAGCCCACCCGGAGGAAGTAAGAAAAGCGGTCTTAACATGGACGCCATACCGCAGGAGAACCAGTGGAGCAGCGAATTGACAGCAAAGCAGAAGGTCATTCCTGCAGCACTATGGGTCAATATGGCGGAAGAACCTCCATATTGAAACACAACTTCGAAACTGGAGTGCGAAACCGATCCGCCAATCGCCCCGGCGAGTTCCCCTGACCAAGAGGGAAGAGGTCACAAATTTGATCGAAAATATGCGGAAACAAAAGGTCATAGCCGTCGTCAGGCCCTTGGTGCTCGCCGGTCGTGCTGGTCAAGAAAAAGGATGGCAGTACCCGGTTTCGTGTGGGCTATCGGAAGCTCAACGGCTCACTACCTCGGATCGATGACACCCTGGACACAC
Source organism: Melieria picta (assembly GCA_964056695.1). Taxonomy (NCBI): domain Eukaryota; kingdom Metazoa; phylum Arthropoda; class Insecta; order Diptera; family Ulidiidae; genus Melieria; species Melieria picta. The sequence goes on along the minus strand of OZ057400.1, from coordinate 46,488,314 downwards.
TTGTGGTGAATAAGTGAGGCTAATATTCAAGTCAAGTGTTGAAGTGTTCGTCTTACATACTAAAAGTATAACTGTTATACCGCTGAGCATTTCCAGTGCTCCGCCCGCTTTTCCAGTGTCGCGGAAGTGTGGCCAATCAGCGTCACGGGACCTTTTGGTCAATACAGCACTTTTCCTCAAGTGCTATTGCCCTGCGGTAGGTGACATCACACAATGTGCCGATCAGTGCATGTTCCGTAAGTGGGACACTGCACTGCTGTCAGTGGTGTCGGGTGGCACGCCGCTGGCTTAGCCACTTGAGTGTCGCTGTGGCGTGCGCGCTTTGCTATTTGACACTATGGCACATTTGTGCATAAGTGTAGGGTATTTTATTGGGGTTGACATGAGTGGTCATGTGTTACCACTATACACTGTCATGCACACAGTGGTTTTCCACGCTCGAATTACTCAGCGGCTATTGGAGCTTGCAGAAAAGGACAAGGGGAAAACGGCTTTCAGTGTTGGCGATGGTTTGTAGCAGTTCCCTGTCGTGCAGTTTGGACTCACAACGCACCAGCAACATTTGAGCGGCTAATGGAACACGTGCTAAAAGGGCCACATTGGCGGACGTGTCTGGTGTACCTCGACGACATAATTGTGATGGGGAAAAGCTTCGACGACTTCTTGGAAAAGCTAAAAGAGGTATTCGAGCGAATACAAAAAGCCGGGCTTAAACTCAATCCAAAGAAATGCTCGCTGTTCCAAAAGGAGGTCAAGTATCTGGGTCACACGGTTTCCGCCCGCAGAGTACATACGCATGAAGTGAAGATCACGGCAGTAAAGGAATGGCCCCGATCATGCAATCTACACGAACTCCGCAGTTTCATGGCCTGTGCACATATTACCAAAGATTCGTTCCTGGACTTGCAAAAGTAGCCAGCAGATTGCACAAACTGGCGAAAAAGAATCAAGCCTTCGAGTAGAGCGAAGAGCAGGAGCAGGCTTTTGCACGACTGAAGGAAAACCTGTGCACTGTTCCGATTCTGGCCTTCCCGTCCCCGGAGAGATGTATACGCTGGATACAGATGTAATCGGACACAGTATTTTCGTTGTGCTAAGGCTTGTCCACGAAATAACTTTTACAATGTAAAACGAAAAAAAGTATAGTAAGCACCGAAATTTCTAAAAAAAAATTCGCTTTTCAGAATCTGTCAAATTTCAGCTATTAGTGGTCAATTGTATTTTGAAATTCAAAGTTAATCAATCAAAATGGCATCTAAAGAGAAAATTCGACAAAAAATAATTGCCCACTTTTTCGAAAATCCAACGGCTTCGTACGCATTGTTGGGAAGACTAGCCAAAGTTTCCAGGGCAACAGCTAGAAATGTGGTAATTAAATACAAGAAGGACCTGTCCACATCCCGTATCGTCGGAGCCGGATGAAAAAAAGGTTTCGTCTATAAAGATATAGCTCGTAAGGTGAAAGTTTCTCTGGAAAAAAATCCAAACCAATCTTTACGAGATTTGGCACGAAAATTCGAAGTTTCGAAATCATACATTGCGAAAATTAAAAGACACTACGAGCTCAAATCTTTCGTTGTTCAAAAAGTGCCAAATCGTAACTCCGAAGTGGAAAAGCGTGCCAGAAATCGAGCCCGAAAACTTTTATCGAATGATCTGTGTCGTTTTAAAGGCTGCGTGTTAATGGATGACGAAACGTATGTCAAAGAAGATTTCAAACAGCTTCCAGGTCGAGGATATTACACAGCATACCTGAAGGGTGGCGTTATGAAAAGGTTCAAGTATAAACGGATGGACAAATATGGTAAAAAGTATATGGTTTGGCAGGCCATATGCAGCTGTGGCAAATACACTCGTCCTTTTGTTACAACTGGCAGTCTTAACAGTAAAATTTACTTGAAGGAATGTCTCAACAAACGACTTTTGCCATTGTACAGAGAGCACGCTGTTCCACCTTTATTTTGGCCAGACTTAGCAACAGTCCACTATGCAGAAATTGTCAAAGAGTGGTACCAAAGGAATAAGATCCGTGTTGTTGAGAAAAATCACAATCCCCCAAATTGCCCACAGCTTCGGCCAGTCGAACGATTTTGGGCAATAATGAAACGAAACTTACTGAAATATAAAAAACGTGCTAAGGGAAAGATTGATTTTATAAAAAAGTGGAACAGTATGCCCAAAAAAATTGGAAAATCTGGTGTGCAACATTTGATGAGGGGATTGAAAGCAAAAATACGTAGATTTGTAAGAAATCCAATTGAACTTTAAAATATTTGTACATTATCACAAACTTTGAGTTATAAGAGATAATAAATACTCACACAAACATTAGTTCAATATTTTATTTAGTAGCTATTAATAATAGAAAATGTAAAAGTTATTTCGTGGACAAGCCTTATCACAGATAATAGATGGTCAAGAACAAGTGATAGCTTACTACAGCAAAATTTCGTCAAAACCTGAACGCAACTACTGTGTGACACGGAGAGAATTGCTGGCGGTATTGGAATGCGTAAAACACTTCCACAGATACCTGTATGGACCAAACTTTCGTATGCGCACAGATCATGCGGCATTGAAATGGTTTCTGAACTTTAAAGACCATGAAGGCCAATTGGCGCAATGGATCGAGCGGCTGCAGAGCTATGACTACACAGTAGAACGTCGCAAATGTAGTAGCCATGGAAATGCCAATGCCTTGTCACGCCATCCGTGCAAAACCGATTGCACTCAATGTTCGCGATCCGAAAGCAAGGAACAGATAGTTCACTTCACTCACTTCGTTGGATGGGTAGAGATTGTTACCCAGACTCCTGGAGTGGCTTTCCGTAATTCGATACTCGACCATGGTTGGCTCGACACATCGATTCGATATCGAACGCTCAACGAGACAGTTTCGCTTTCCGTAACTCGATATGAGAACTCTCGTTTTCATTTTTTGGGAAGTGTGTGGAAAGTACTTTGGAGCTGTCAGAAGCAGCGGGAAGTAAACCAAACGAAGAAAATTTGAAAAGTGAAAATAAATAAAGTGAAAGTTTTTCTTTTCAAACATATTACAGGTTTTTTCGGTTTGAAATTTGTGTTGGTTTTTAATTTCTTGCTCTATTATAGAAATATTTTGATCTACATACTTCCTTTTTGCTCTTGGTGTTTGCAGTGCGTCAGTCTCACTTGTCTCACACCTCCTCTTTGCTCTTGGTGTTGTTGGTCCTGTTCCGCAGCTTTTCTTTGCTGGTGCTTGTGGGACATCAATGGCTTCTGCAATTTCCTCATCGCTGGAGAAAACATCTTCACATAATGCTTCATATGAACATTAAATTTCATCGCGCTGCGGGCCAAAAGAGGCAGCAGCAGAAGAGCATGGCATATCTTTTTCAGTACCATATGACGCCACGCCCGGAATACCCGTTATTTGGGCATTTATTTTCGCTGCGGCTATTACCCGATCTTCCAAATTACTTAACTGCACGGCGTCATATGGCCCACCACCCGTTTTTGTCAGGCTCTTCATTCGGGTGGTCAATTTTCGTTTGGCGTTGTATTTGTAGTCAGTCCACACCTAAAAATATTACGAGTTACAGGAAAAGTTTTGTACATTTATAAGAAAGTGTTTTTACTTACTTTCAGCCATCCCTTCGTTGGCTTCATTGGAGGCCCATTGCTGTTAAGCATCTCCGTCAGTCTTAACCATAACTTTTTTTTTATCGCACCCGTTGTTGCAATTTTGCAAACTATTTTTTGCCAACTCGTCGTGTTGCTCCATAAAATCGATTAGCATCTTTATTTGAGCAGCGTTCTTTTGTTGACTCCTAATTTATTAAAATCCAAAAAATTTCAAATTTTATACTTACATTTTGTTACGGTTGATAACGGAGAAAAAGCAAAACGAGAGCAAAATTGGTATCGAGCTGTTTGTATCGAACGTTCGATACGACACGACGACATTTTGTGTTACGGAAAGCAAAAACGATAGTTCGATACACGTATTTGCTCGATATTGAATTATGGAAAGCCACCCCTGATATAGTTTGAGACCAAGAGACTGACAAATTCTTTTTCGTTGTCAGTGACTATCATTCGGGGAACTGTAAAGTAGTGGCTGACCTTTGCGCACTTCTTGCGTAGGTGTATTGCAGATTGGTCGCTAATGTGGAAGAACTTAGTTGATTTTGAGAACTTGTCCATTCAGCTGAGGAATTTTTACCGCTAATCTCGAAAATATCGATGTGCAAAATAACGTATGGATTCTTTGGGAGTGTCTTTCAATTTTGGGGCAAAAGAATGCCTATCGTATTTGTTCAGCCCGTAACTCTCACAGGCTTTTGTAAAGCGCCTAATCAGACTTGCCACCCTAGGGAAATAGTGCTTTTCTAGGATTTGCGCCTTATTTTCGCCGGGACTCCTATGTGCCCTCCTATGTTCGTTCTCAATAATCCGGCATATCCTTTCTTCGTTTGTAACATCCTCCACCAGCCGTTGCGTTATTCTCACCTTGAAATACATAAAGTATTCGAGATATACCTCCTGGGGCAACTGAATCCTATTTTCCGGAATTTTTATGTAATTAATGACTTTTGGGTTCAATCGCTCGTTCAGCTAAACAATTCTTTACCTTCCCTAAGCATAATCTTATTCGTAAAGACGTTCAATGGTGTCTCCACGTGGATTATTAGATCGGAGGCATCCTGTTCGGCACTGCGACATTGTTGGCGATCCTTCGCTGGCGGTTTCCTTAGCAGAATTGTTATCACCGCCCATGGCCATAACGTAGGGTCCCGTTTGATCTTCAGCACGACACTTCATCCTGGATAAGGCGTCAGCCACATAGTTAGATTTACCAGGTGTGTAGATCAACCAGGGACCGAAAATAACTGTTATTTTACAATTTTCAAATCAAAAAGGCATAACGAAACATTGCCGGTGTACTTTTTCAAATATACCATTATGATCGTAATGGCCTCAGCTTCACGAATATTAAACGCCTTTTAAATTTTTGACTTATATAATATAAAAGTTAAAATTAACTGTTGTTTTGTGTCTTTTATCATTTCAGGTAAAAATAACTGTTACTTTTGACTTTTATTTTATTGGTCAAAAATAACAATTATTTTGTGACTTTTATTTTTTCGGTCAAATATATCATTTGCATCACACAGAAAAGTGAAAAATTCGTTCTTATCACCAAAAATTATTTTGGGATAAATGGTCAAGTGCAATGAGCGCATATATGTGCGCTCTGGTGATAATGGCCAGGCAAAATGCGCGCATATATGCGCTTATGATGCAAATGGGTTAAGCACATCATCGATCATCCGTTGAAAGATGGCGGGAGCACTTTTGAGGCCGAAGGAAAGCCTCCCGCATTCGTACTTCCCGTTCATCGTTGAGAAAGCAGTTTTTGGGATGTCCGACTCCTTCATGGGGACTTGCTGAAAGCCGGACGTAAGGTCAATTGTTGTGAGGTACTTAGCCGCTCCTAAACTAGCAAGAGTTGAATTGATTTCAGGAATGGGGTACGCGTCGGATATGGTTACCGCATTTAAGCGTTTAAAGTCAATCACCATTCGATATTGGTTTTCCCCTGTTGGCTTGGGTTTCTTCGGCACCATCCCATATGGGAGCATTATATGGGCTCTTGGAAGGCCGGATAATGCACTCGGCTAGCAATTTCGCAATTTGTCTTTGCAACTCATTCGTCATGTTAGCAGGGTATGTTCAGGGTTAGTTCTAATTTCCGCCCTGATTGACTGAGTGGCTCAAATAGTTCGAAATACTTTTCCAATAGTGGTTCTAAAGACTTTGCTCTCTCGCCACATTGGGCGCCCGCAAAAGGTGCAAGCCTTTCACAACTTAGTTCCTCAGGTTCAACTTAATTCCAGGCTGTAACCTTAGCTTGTGGTTCTTTCGATCTATCACCGCCCCTAATTGTTTTAGCGTGTTGTCCCCGATTATCCCATCGAAAGATTTGAGCCTCTGAAGCACGTAAAATGTAATTAAAGTTTCGATTCCTACGCACTTAAAAAATTTCCCGGTAAGCTTCCTATTGATGGGTATCGGTCCAGTAGCTGTATGTATAAGGAATGGAGATTCTACTGGTGAAGATCGCTTAGCTAACTTTGAGCTGATGAAGTTTTTGTTGGCTCCTGTGTCTATGAGAAAATCCAAAGTGAGGTAGTGATCCCATCTTTGAGGGCGCGACCTGACAGGCAACGGTGGCGCCTGCTCACCGTTAGATAAATTGTTCCTTGGAACAATAATCCTGTTCGGGGAAGTCACGGGACTATTTCTTAGGGACAGATTCTGAAAGTCGAGGCACGCGGAGTAAACCTCCGGCAGCGTCCTCGGCCTTTGAACAATTAGCATACGTGAAAGATCGCCACATAGGCCACGGATGAAGACATCCAGGGCGCGGTTCCTGTACGTCGCTTTGGATTTTATTTACGATTAGTAAAAGCTGATGGTTTACAGTGGCGTAAAACTCATCGAGCTTAGATGATCCCTGGCTAAGCTGATTGAGCTAGTGCTCAACCGTGTGGATGTCCCTCTTGTCGGCGTAATGTAAAGAAAGTATGCTCTTCATCGAAGCCCATTCGTTATCAAAACTAACATTGTAAGAGGTGAGCGCTGTATCCGCTCCTCCGCGTATCTTCTGCCTAATACAGAGACGGACAAAATTATTCGCACAAGCCACAACTCCACTTATGTGAAACTATATCTTCCAATCGAATCGATCTAACGTATTATGTTATTTAAAGAAAATATCCTCTTTTTCATTAGGAACACACAAATCAAACAAAAAGTGTACATAACTTTTTTCATTACAAGATAATTAAAGAAAATTATACTTTGAATCCATTTAAATAGGGGCAAAATTATTCATACAGATTGTTATATTTAAAAAACACATTTAATAAAACATCAATATCTAGTGGCCATGACTTTTCTCTTTAAAACTTCTTGTAACCTATTCGGCATCGATTCGACTAACTTTTTTGTTACTTTTATTTCTATATTTTGCCATTGCTGCTTCAGTACTTCCATTAGTTGAGGTTTGCTTGAAATGTTACGTTTTTTGAGTCGTCTGCCGAATTCATCCCACAAATGCTCAATCGGATTCATGTCTGGAGATTGTGGGGGGCTCGATATAATATGTGACACATAATAAATGATCCACATACGCACGTCATGGGCAGTGTGCTTAGGATCGTTATTCTGCGCTTAGGATCGTTACCAAGTTGCCAATACCTGCCGCGGATATACATCCCACACCACGACACCCCACCACTATGTTTGACTGTGCTAACAGTGTTATTGGTTTCCAGCTCGGAATTCGGCTTTCTCCACACTGGTATTCGACCATCTTTTTGAAAAACATTAAATTTGCTCTCATCTGTGAATAATACACTGCTCCAGAAATGTAAAGGCTTGTCTTTGTATGTTTTTGCGAACTCCAACCCCTTTTTTTTATTTACTTCTTCTTTTTTTTATTAACTTCTGCTGCCACTTGTGTAGATGTAATTTTTAGATTTGATTTAATTTTTCGTACAATTTGTCTCTCCTCCTTTGTTGTCAGCTTCCGAGGTCTACCGGTCTTTAAAACGCTTTATGATACTATAAATGCTGGATCGGCCTCTTTTTACTATTTCACCAATTTGAGCACATGATTTATTTTGTTTATGTTATTATAATATTATTTTTCTTTCGACTTCAGTTGTTTCCTTTTGCTTTCGACCCATTTTAATAAATATAAGCAGTTTTTACTTACTTAACTGGCCATAACAACCCGTTATCGGGTTACGGCCTGCCGCAAAACTTCTCTCCAGGCGCCTCTGCTTTGCGCGCGCCTTCTCCAGTTGGTCACACCAAGAGATACCAGGGCCTCTTCAACTTGGTCCTTCCACCGAAGACACGGCGTCCCTGTTCGCCGTCGACCTCCACCCATCGCATCGAACACCTTTTTCGCCGGACCTTCGTCGTCCATACGGCAGACATGACCGAGCCAGCGTAGCCGCTGGATGTAAATTCGCTGTACTACGTCCATGTCCTTATCCAGCTCATAGAGCTCGTTATTGGTTCGAATACGATAGTCGTCGCCAACACGAACAGAGCCGAAGATTTTGCGAAGTACATTCCTCTCGAACACTCCAAGGGCCGCTATGTCGTTTCGTGTCATTGTCCATGCTTCAGCACCATAGAGGAGCACGGGCAAGATAAGCATCCTATAGAGTGCAAGTTTTGTCGGTCGAGAGAGGAATCTGCTTCTCGATTGCCTACCGAGACCGTAGTAGCACCTGTTGGCAAGAGTAATCCTTCGCTTTATCTCTAGGCTGACATCATTGCTGCTGTTGATGGCGGTGCCAAGGTAGACGAATTCCTTGACAACTTCAAAAGTATACCTGTCGGCCTCGGCGTGAGACCCTAGCCGCTGCGAGTCCCTGCGAGTAGACAGCATATACTTCGTCTTGCTCTCATTTACCACCAGACCCATTTTGGCAGATTCTCTTTGAATTGCCGCAAAGGCAGCGCTGACATCTCACTTATTACGCCCAATGACATCAATGCCATCGGCGTAGGCAAGGAGCTGGACACTTTTGTTGAAAATTGTGCCATTACGATGTACACCGGCCTTACGCAGAACACTCTCCACGGTGAAGTTGAAGACGTCGCAGGACAAAGGATCGCCCTGTCTGATTCTTCGAACGGTATCGAATGGGTCGGAGAGGTCACTTCCAACCTTGACGGAGCTGCACGTATGGCTCAACGTCGCTCTGCAAAGTCTCACGAGCTTTGCAGAGATACCAAGTTCAGACAATGCGGCATATAGGCGATCCCTTATCGGGCTATCGAATGCTGCCTTCTAATCGATAAAGAAATGGTGTGTATCGATTTGATTCTCATGGGTCTTCTCCAGGATTTGGCGTAAAGTGAATATCTGGTCGATGGTGGACTTATCAGGTCTAAAGCCGCACTGATAGGGTCCAATCAGCGCCTTGGCGAGTGGCTTTAATGTTTCACATAGTACGCTCGTCAGGACCTTGTATGCAACGGAAAGTAGGCTGATACCCCTGTAGTTGGCGCATATTGTTGGGTCGCCTTTCTTCAGCACATGGCAAAGGGCACTGAGGTTCGAATCGTTGGGCATCCGTTCTTCCAGCCATATTTTGCAGATGAGCTGAAGCATGCACCCAATCAGCTCACCGCCGCCGGCCTTGAACAATTCAGCTGATAGCCCATCCGGCCCTGCAGCTTTATTATTCTTGTGTCGCTGGATAGCGACCCAGACCTCGTCATAGCTGGGCGGTGGCACATCCACACCGTCGTCGATTGGTGCCGTCTGGGCATCTTCACCACTGGCGGTATTGTTCCCTTCGTCGCCTGCGAGCAGCTTGATGAAGTGCTCCTTCCACAACCTCAGTACACCCTGCGCATTTGTAACCAGATCCCCGTTTTCGTCTCTGCAGGAAGATGCCCCGGGATTAAATCGTTCCGTCAGACGCTTGACTTTTTGGAAGAATTTTCGGGCGTCATTCCTGCTCCTACACTCCTCGATTTCCTCACGCTCGCACCTTTCTTGTTCCCGTTTCTTGCGTCTAAATAGGCACCTCTCTTTCTTCTTCTCCTCCCGGTATTTTTATGTCACGGCTCGCGTGGCAGCCGACTGCAGGGTCTTCTTGTAGGCAGCATTCTTCGCTGCAGTGGCTGCGCGACACTCTTCATCGTACCATTGGTTTTTGGTGGTGGGCGTCGAAAACCAAGGACATTTTCTGCGGCGGCGCGCATAGAGTGGGAGAAGTGAGCCCATAATCCGCCTGTTGCGCCGTCCGGATGCGCAACGCCGTTGCTTAGCAGCGCGACGGCTCTGAGTTTCGCTCCTCCTTTACATTTGTCATGGCGCATTCTTGCGCTTTCTACTTTCCTCGACACGGGAGCTGCCAATACGTTTCCGGTTAACTCTTTCTTTTTGGATTTGGATGCCGAGCGGTGTAGAAGCTGTGAGCTGGATATTGGATACTTAAATATTCGTACACCTTTAGGTTTATATAATTTGTGGTTAGGCGCTCTTTTGTTTATCAAGCCAAAAAACAAGTGTAAGTTAAGATTGTAATCGTATTTAGAACTGTGAATTTATATAATATAATAATTTATGGACAAATAAATTACAGATTTTAGCACACGTTCAAATTGCTGCTGAAAATACTGTTTAGCTAAATCACGCCTCGCCACAACATCCTAAAATACTTGTGACTTGTGCAAGTCGGCAACAGCCTAAAATACTTGTACAAGTCGGCGACCACCTAAAATATCATACTTTGTGCGAAAATACTGCGGCAAAGTAGTGTCGACTTTGGCAGCACTACACGTGGTGAATTTAACTAGCAACGTGGCATCTTTGACTGTCGACGTGGCAGCATAACCTCAATTGACAATTGACTGACGTAATCTGATCGAAATGGAACATCGTGAGGACGGAGCTTCAGGCACATCTAAGGAAGCAGGATCCGACGTGCGAGCTGCTCGGGTGGCATTAACGGCCGGCGCTGACGCGCCTTTGGATGCACCAGCCTGTTCAGCACGGAATCGCGCAGACGCCCCGACTGGCGCCGCAGCACGACTTGCTGTGGGCGCGCCCACTGAGGCATGCGCAATAACCTCGACGCCGCTTCTACCTATAGCCGAATCAGTTACTCCTGCCGCGCAAGATTCACCTCCTCCCACCCGCTCCGGTATTCTGCGCATCGAAAAGCCAAAGAAGCGTGCACGAACTGCACCTGTGGATACTGCCGGGGATAACGGCGGCGCTCCACGGAACACAGGTAGTCCTGCAGGCAGCAGAGACAACAACTGTGATCACGACACGCGCGATTTGGGCGCACAGTTAGCTGGGTTGGGCTTTCAGCGCCGACACTATAAAGCGCCAATGGAAGCGCAAAGTTATTTTTCTCTTGGGCACGTGGGGCACGGTGGCCCCAATGAAGATCCAACGCGCATCGGTGGAATCTTCCAGAGTATGTTCCGGTGTCAAGCCATGCAAATAGCATGTCGTATGCACGGGCACATGTGCCTAGCCTTGCACCATGTTCCGGCATGGAACCAGGCCAGCGAACGAACGTGTTTTCGTCAACTGCGGTTTCGAACCTTTTTTCAAACTTCGGCTCGTTGGGTCATACTGCGCCTACAGCGTTCAATCACCCTAATACGTTGATACCAATATTTCGTTTCCACAGACTTCACAAGCGGACATAACGTTGTCGTCTTCGCAGGTTGCAGCCCTGCAACTGATGAGTAAGGATCTACCCATATTCTATGGCAATCCTGAGGAGTGGCCGTTGTTCATAACCAATTATGACCAGTCAACGGAACGATGTGGATTCACTGATCAGGAAAATCGCATTCGCCTGCAAAAATGTTTAAAGGGCCATGCGCTGGCAGCTGTGCGGGCAAAATTGATGATGCCAAGCACGGTATCGTTTGCGATTGAAACTTTACGGATGCTGTACGGTCGGCCAGACGTGATACACCAGACACTTCAGAGCAAGCTGAGACAACAGCCAAATGTAAGAATGGAAAAAATGGACACATTAATAGATGTAGCTTTAGCAGTGCAGAACTACAGGACGACAATGCAGGCCATGGGATTAGGCGGTTATTTGAATGATCCAATGTTGCTGAATGAACTTTTGAGTAAATTGCCCTGTGATTTAAAATCGGACTGGGGGCGCTTCCGCGTGGCACGCGGACATGCAGGTCTTCGACGAGTGGCTATTTAATTTGGCTATGTGTGTAAGCCAAATAACATCACAAGGGTATACACCTACAACTTCCGCCTCAACTGATGAAACGAGAAGTGGCCGCAGACAGCGGCGGGAAAGGGTGATGCTACATGATGTCATGGACAAAAGCATTGAAAGGCGCATCTGCCCAAATTGTGCTAAGGAGCATCACCTGATGAATTGCGACGGTTTTCGCGCTATGGAAGAAGACACGAGGTGGGGCCTCGTAAGGGAAAAGAAGCTATGTATTTGTTGTTTTGGGACACATTTTGTACGCCGCTGCAGTTCAAAAAGACAATGTGGAGTAGATGGTTGTACAATGATACACAATTCATTGCTACATATGCCGCGTCATAAGGCCGCCTTAAGGTCGTCGATATCAGCAGTTGAAGCCAGCAATATGTCGAACTCGACAATTCTATTCCATGCCAAAGGAAATAGACACATTCTGTTTAGATATATAGCCGTGACGCTTCATGGGAAGCCTTTATCGACGAGGGCTCGGCGTGCACACTCATCGAGCATGACCTAGCAGCAGAACTTGGGCTGGATGGCCCGACGCAAGAACTTTGCCTTCAGTGGACAGGTGAAATCACGCAAAACGAGGTAAATTCGAAACTGGTTTCTTTAAGCATATCGTCGCAAGAACCAGGAGGCCAAAAGTTTTCACTATCGAAAGTGCGCACCATATCTGGTCTCAACCTACCTGTGCAGTCACTCGACGACATGGACATAAGAACTCGAGATCATCTGAAAAATTTGCCGATTAAACCTTATGAGGCAGCCCAGGCTCGAATTCTTATTGGTATTGACAACATCAAGCTAGGCGTGCCATCGGAGACTCGGGAAGGTGAAGCGGATGACTTGATTGCGGCTAAATGTAAAATAGGGTGGTCCGTGTATGGGCGAAACGTATCATCAGGCAGCCCATTTCAGCGGATATTGCATATCTGCGACTGCTCTGGCGATCGGCTTGAGACATTAGTGAAATCATATTTTTCTTTGGACGCCGTAGGTATTCGTGCAGTGGCCCCTTTAGTATCGAAGGAGGATGAGCGTTCTAGTCAGATAATGCAGTCCACCACAAAATATCTTCCACTGGAGAAGCGATGGGAGACTGGCCTACTATGGAGACATGACCATATTGAACTGCCCGATTCGCGGCCGATGGCTCAGCGCAGGCTTCAGTGTCTGGAGGCAAAGATGGCTCGAGATCCTAACCTAAAGCTTTTCCTCACGAATACTATTCGAGATTACGAACACAAAGGCTACGTCAGAAGGCTGACTCAGCAAGAAGTTACATCCGGCGGCAAGTCTTGGTACATTCCTATGTTTACGGTTACCAACGTCAATAAGAATAAGACGCGATTGGTCTGGGATGCCGCAGCCGCCATTAATAACACAGCTTTGAACTCCGTGCTCCTTAAAGGTCCCGATTTGTTAAAATCGTTTGTCGGCGTGCTGATTCGCTTCCGCGAGAGGCCAATAGCATTGTGCGGTGACATCCGCGAGATGTTTCACCAGGTGCGTGTAATCACAGAATAAACAGTATACAGAAGGCGCATCTGAAATAATTTTGCGATTTCCTTTCAGACGCGGGCGGGAGCAGCAAAGATGAGGAAAATGTATATGGAACCGAGAGAGTAAGCGCAAGCGAGCGGAGAGCTGCTTTGCGATCCTCTCTTGCATTCTCGCATTCATTCGATGGATTGGTTTATTCTCATTTCGACAACAACACGCAATGTTGTTGTTTTCCGCAGCAAGCCAGCTTGGCTTTACTCGGGCACTTTGAAATGGTGGTTGTTTTGGCAAAGCGATCGCCAGTCACTTTTTCTATGCAAATTTTACCTGTCCGCTTCTTGTTCTTGTTTGTAAAAAAGAAAGCGCAGAGCGAGCACGTGCCGGCGAATTTGTTTATTGTCATTATCAATCGAATCTTCGAGCTGAATGGTAGTTTTTTTGTTCATGCTGCGCTTAGATTAATTGATATTAAATTTTGCAAATATTTAGACGTGGTTGATCCAAAATACAAATTTTTACAAATATATTTATAAGGCTAGTTCCAAGTATAATTATTTGTCTAAATTTTAACGTGGTTGATTCCAATTTTGAATTTTTTGCTATTTTTTTTACGTGGTTGATCCAAATGAAAAATTTTTACAGATATTTTGACGTAGTTGATCCTTTCTGGTCATTATATTACCTTTGAGTTGGCATATTCATTGAGTTTACTAGTATACGAAAAATGGATCCGGCTCCGAGTAAAAATTTACTACCCCGGGTGGGTAAAAATTTAATAAAGTCAGGGCTTCAATGCTGCATAACAAGTTGCCGAAAATCTAGACGGGATGATGAAAAACTTAAAATGTTTAAATGTAGCATTAAAACTAAAGAATACACCAAACCATTATTTATATGCGTTAATCACTTCTCAAATTCTGACATTGGGAAAAAATATTTAAAATCTGGAGCAGTTCCTGTATTTAATTTGAAAAATGTTGAAGAAACTTATGAGTTTTCAGAGCCCGATTGTTCAACTAAAAAGAGACGAAAAAGTGAGTCCGTAGATGGGTATTGTAATAATTGCGAATCATATGCTAAATCCGTAAATTTTTACAGGAAGAAGTATTACAACATTTTGGCAAAATACAGAAACATTTAGAACCAGAAGAAATTACCAAAAAAGTCAGATGTGCTCCAACGTATCGACTCTTATAATAACGTGAGCAAAGAATCAAAGGTTTTTTGTAAGCTTCTTCTTAGTTCCCGTCCTAAAGAATATACGGAAGATGTAAAAGATTTGGCTCAAAATATTTATTATGTTTCGCAGTCGACATATCAATTTTTAAGAAATAAACTAAATCTAAATTTGCCACATATCTCGACTGTTAATCGATAGGCCCCTGTTAAGTTCCTGCAGTCAGGTTTTAAGAACTCTGCTTTTGAGGTTATAAGAAAACGGTGCTTGGATTTGACCCAGAGCGAAAAAACAACATGATTCGATTAATGGATGAAATGGCAATTAGAAAAGAATTACGATATAATCCTAAATTAGATTTGGTTGATGGGTATGAAGAAAATGGGGTTGAAAGGACAAGCCAAATAGGAAAACAATTATGTGTTTTATGGTCAAATCAATGTTTTCTAACTGGTCATTGGTACTAAATTACTTTGTTTCCAAAAACGGACTTTCTGCAAATATGTTAAAAAATATAATTCTGCAAAATTTAAAAATTCTTAATAGTTTTGGCATCACAATAGAAGTTATAACTTGTGACCAAGGGTCTTCCAATAGGAAGTGCTTTCCGGATATGGGTGTAACTTTGGAAAGGCCTTTTTTCATGTATAATGATGGAAAAGTGTTCTGTATATATGATTTCCCGCACCTTGTTAAATCATTGAGAAATGGCTGGCTCAAATGCGACTTATAGCCTATTTCCACTGAGCGCTTCACTGCAGTTAAGGGCTCTGTTAAATTTGAGAACTGTCAAGCGTTTCCACCGAAACTGAGTTAACTCCAACAGCTGGTTTTTGTTTACATTTTCATTTGGTGAAGTCAAATTCTGCATTTATTTCTGGGCAGCCACAACAATACCCATCGCCGCCATCTCCTTGTATACGTATGTATGGTTTCATGTAGCCCTTCTACTGCATGAAAACCACTCCGCTTTATTTCTCAACAGTCTAGGAATGTCTGCGTTTTCATATTTGTGAAAATTTATCTATTTATTTATTTTTTTATCAATTTATTTATCATTTGTCAACGCTTATTTCATTTGTGAAAGTTGTCGGCTGATTGATATCAGAGCTGTCTGAATGTTTTTATGTCAAGAGGGTTCATGAGAAATCCCACGTTTTTTTTTCTTTTTCAGCATTTATTATTGGCAAATAATAGAAGTTTTGACTTTGATTATGACAGACAATATGTATTTTTTGGCGAAAAATGTAGTAAAAAGTAATTGTCTTGGCAAAAAATCTACCACACCGAACGTAAATCAAATCCCTTCTTTCGTTTGTGTTCGTACGGCTCTTGCAGCGCCTGAAAGTATGCTATCAAAATTTGTACATTTGTGAGTATTGCCCCCCTATTTTAACATAACATTTTCTGTTAGACTTCTGTAAATGGCAAAACTGAGTTAACTCAGTTTTGAAAGTGAGTTTACGCACTTTGATACAAAAACAATTGTATGGGAATTTGAGCATTTAAATGCGATGTCAAACTGCAGTTAAGCGTAAACTGCAGTTAAGGCCCAGTGGAAATAGGCTATTAGCTACACCAAATGGAATTGCAAGTTGTAGGGTAGTTCAGGAACTATTTGAAATGGAACTTAAATCAACAACAAAAATGTGTCCTAAACTAACCAGCCAACACATTTTTCCAAATTCTTTCGAGAAAATGAAAGTAAAACTGGCAACCCAAATTTTCAGCAGGACTGTTCAAGCTGCTATTAGGACAACTGCTGAAACTATAGGTTTCAAAAGTTGCTCTAAAGAATTGGCTTTATCTACGGCCAGCTTTATAGAAAATATTGACAAAATATTTGATTGCCTAAACAGTGGATCGTTATATTCCAAAAATTTGTACAGATCTGCGATTCAACTCAACAGCTTATCACATGAGTACATAAAATTCGTCCTTAAATACCTGGATGAAATCTCATTTGTTGACAAAAAGAAAAAAGTATTTTTTCTAGATGGGATGAAACTTACTCTAAAAGCTGTTTTGCTATTAGTAGACGAGCTTTTTGAGAAAAAATCCGAAATTTTTTTGTTGATGACAAGGACATTAAACCAAGACAAACTTGAAAATATGTTTTCTATACTACGACAAACGATATTAATAATATATTAATATAGCAATTGAGTTCCCACAGCAATTGTGAGAATTAAATGATACTACGTTTGAAACGCTTTCTAATATCGTATTAAATCTCGACTCAGCTCCTGAACACAACGAAGAAACTAGTCAAACCGATGATTTCGAAGTGGATAATAATACAGCCATCCTGCCATCCTTGCCGATTTCATATTAAATGATAATTTTCAGAACTGTTCTGAATTTACCATTGATTTAGCGTCTTTAACCCATTTTCGGCCGCTACCAGAAATAGCCAATATTTTTTTAATTCCTTTTAAGGGCTTACATTTAGGACCTTAATCAAGAATATTTTTGGATTTTTTTTGTTTTTTTTTTTTTTATTATTTTTTTTATAAATTAATAAAAATTTAATTTCAAATAAAAACAAATATATATGTATATAATTTTGGTCAAATAATAATTAAGCATGAAAACAAACAATTGTTGGCATACATATGTACATACATGACGACTTCTGGCCAATTTTCGATTTTTCGACCACTGAAAAGTACGCGGTGCTGAGAGGTAAAAATATTTTCATAATTTTATGGATATCAATTGATTGCGGTAATTTGGTCTTTAGGCTTCGTAAATAATCAATAATAAATCAATAATTTGAAAAGGTTATATATTTTTCAGAATATTCAAAATATGACTAAAAAAATGCTTTTTTTCGTGCCTTCGCCAACATCTCTAAATTTATCTTTTTTAAAAAAAATTATTATTTCGAGGGGTTACCAAAAGACCAAAGTTATTTTATGCATCAAAAGTTCAAAGATATAATGTCTAAGTGCAGAGCTACTCTCCTTCAAAGTGGCTGGTCGAAAAATCGACCAGCGGCCGAAAATGGGTTAAGATATTTTTTGGGTTATGTTGTTTACAAAATACTTCCCAAAATAAACTGTGAAACATGTGCAGGTGAATTGAGAAAAGAAGATGAGGTACTAACAGTTCCTAGTGAACTACAAAATACTTCCCAAAATAAACTGTGAAACATGTGCAGGTGAATTGATAAAAGAAGATGAGGTACTAACAGTTCCTAGTGAACTTTTCATATTTCACAAAAACTTTAACTCTCTCATAGATTTCGGCAATCTTATTAGTCCATCGCAAATTCTATTAGAGATAAGCAAAGTACACATTTCAATTTTCCGCAGCATTTTTGAAAAACAGCCACAAATTGTAGGCATAAAAAATTTAATAAAAGTTAAATGTCAAAATGCTACACTCCAATGGTTTTCCACATGTACTGATCATAAAAACACAATTTTGGATTTTATGATCTTAGTTTTTCTCAGGAAGCATTGTTCATGGGCCTCAGAAAAGAAAAATCTAACTAAACCCCGAAAACTTAAAATCCTAAAATCGTAATAAACTCTGGTTATTTTGACCAACTTATTCCCTGACTTATTCCCACAATTGGCGTTTTTTTTATCGTAGTACTGTGAGTCGCTGAGCTCCTTACAGAAATCAGCCAAAGCAAAAATTTATTCTAACTTCAGTTGTTAGCCAGCGACAACAACAACCACAGGCTGTCGCCTTTCCCCTGTACGCGTTTCCTCCATCACTGCATGCGGCACATCGCTTTGTTGGCCAACAACAACAACCACATATATGGTGCGTTACTGTTTTGTACACCGGCATGCGATTAATACTTGTATCTGTTTGCTCTCCGAACATTTGATTTTTCGCTCTCACAGCTTCTCATTTTACGCTCTCGCGCTCTGTGCGTTCTCCCCCCCTTTACTTCTTCCCCCCGCATCAACAAACGGGTCCTACCGCTGGAACCCGCAAAGAAAATTTTCTTTACACCAGATGCGCATTCTGTATATTGTTTGTTCTGTGGTGTAATTCAAGAGGACCAAGTCGCTCAGAAATTCCTATGGCGCGACGGCGATAACACGAGAGATCCAGACGTTTACGTGATGCAGGTAATGACATTCGGCGCATCATGTTCACCTTCTTCGGCTAATTATGTCAAAAACAAGAACGCTGAAAGAATTATGAAGCAGCACCCAGAGGCGGTGCAAGCTATAAAGCACAATACATTTGTAGATGATTGGCTGCAAAGTGTAACTACGGAAGAGGAGGCTATTCATTTAGCTACGACGGTGTGGGATATTCACGCTGAAGGTGGGTTTGGAATGCTCCATTGGATATCCAACTCTAAGAAGGTTCTACTGGCCCTGTCCGGGCAAACCAATCAAGTTGCCAAATTTATTGAGGAACCTGACACTAAACACGAAAAGGTGTTGGGCATGTGGTGGTCACCTGGCGGTGACATTTTAACGTTTTTCGAGAAATTTCCGGCAGAAGTTTTCGACGAAAGAAGAGCTGTAACCAAGCGTGAAATGCTACGGGTTATTATGACGGTGTTTGATCCCCTGGGCCTTTTGGGATTTTTCATGATCTACGCGAAGTTGCTGTTGCAAGAGGTCTGGCGTTTCGTGGGATGAGCCTGTCGGCACAGAAGTACGCGATAAGTGGTCGCACTGGGCACGTCGTCTACGTACAATAACCGAAATTCGGATCCCACGCTGCTATCCCCTGGCATGTTATGTTAGCATACTTCAACTGCATACATTCGTAGATGCTAGTGTCAACGCATACGCAGCAACTTCGTATCTACGCGCCGATTATAATGGTGAGATTCAGTGTTGTTGGATAGCTGCTAAAACTCGGGTGGCTCCCCTTAAGCCGATATCTATCCCTAGGCTGGAGTTGATGGCTGCAATCATGGGCCTACGTCTGGCAAAGTTTATAGCGGACGAGTCATCTGTTGTTTTTCACCGCCGAGTATTTTGGTCAGATTCAAAAAACGTCTTGTGCTGGATAAATTCGGATGCTCGGAAATTTCAACAATTTGTTGCAGTGCGTATAGGGGAAATTTTGGAAGACTCTCGAGATGACGAATGGAGGTGGGTGCCATCAGCGGACAACGTTGCGGACGAGGGCACTAAATGGACAAAGGAGCCTGAGTTCAGCGCCGACTCGCGCTGGTTTGTTGGGCCAACGTTTTTAAGTCAGAAGGAGAACGCGTGACCAAAAAATGATATTGGGAAAGCTGCTACCATCGACGATGAGCACATTTTCCACGTGGACATGCAGCAGACAGCTGCACCATCTCTAGCAGTCGTAAGCCCGGACCCCCAGCGCTTTAGTAAATGGGAAAAGCTGCGTAATTCGCAGAGGTATCAGGTGTACATTGCTTCCGCCGTTTTCCGATAGGTGGCTGTACCGGCTGAGGCTGGTTGAAATACATATATGGTAATGCCTTTAAAGTTAGTGTGGACAGTGCCTAACGAATTGTCATCGCCGTTTCAGTGACAGTTGTTCTTGTTTTCGTATTATTCACGCTCGAAAATGTCCGTTTATGTGCCCAATTCTCGCCATTTGCGGGAAGTTTTACTTTTCTGTTACAATTCGCAAAAAAATGCAGCTGAAGCGCATCGAATGCTCTCAGAAACTTACGGTGATGCTGCTCTGAGTGAAAGAACGTGTCGGGAGTGGTTTCAACGTTTTAAAAATGGTGATTTCGATGTCGAAGACAAACATGGTGGTGGAAGAGAAAAAACCTTCAAAGATGAACAACTAGAAGCATTGCTTGATGAAGATTCGTGCCAAACCCAAGAAGAGCTTGCCGAATCGTTGGGAGTGAGTCAGCAAGCCATTTCAAAACGTCTCAAGGCCCTGGGCATGATTCAGAAAGAAGGAAACTGGGTGCCGTACGAGTTGAAACCGAGGGACATCGAGCGCCGTTTATTTGTATGTGAGCAACTGCTTCAAAGACAAAATCGTAAGGGGTTTTTACATCGAATCGTAACCGGTGATGAAAAGTGGGTTCGATACGATAATCCTAAACGCAGAAAATCATGGGGAAAGCCCGGGCATGCTTCTTCGTCGACGGCAAAACCGAGTATTCACGGCGCCAAGGTTATGATTTGTATTTGGTGGGATCAGCTCGGCGTGATTTACTACGAGCTCTTAAAACCGGGTGAAACCATCACAGGAGATCGCTACCGAACGCAACTGATGCGCCTTAGTCGCGCGCTAAAAGAAAAGCGGCCACAATATCAAGAGCGACATGACAAAGTCATCCTCCAACACGACAATGCTCGGCCTCACGTCGCAAAAGTGGTCAAAAAGTACCTGGAAACGCTGAAATGGGAAGTCTTGCCCCACCCGCCGTATTCCCCAGATGTCGCCCTTTCTGACTTCCACCTATTCCGTTCGATGGCACACGGCCTGGCAGATCAACATTTTCAATCCTTCGAAGAATTGGAAAAATGGATTGCTTCATGGATAGCGTCAAAAGAGGACTCCTTTTTTCGAGCCGGGATCCGAAAATTGCCGGAAAGATGGGAGAAAGTTGTCGCTAGCGACGGACAATACTTTGAATAATACATCTGTAAGCACTTTTTCGCAATAAAGCTTTTAATTTTGGAAAAAAACGGCGGAAGCAAAGTTGTACACCTGATATGTACTGCGATTTCTACGTATCAAACTACGAAGAAGTTCGCTGTTAGCGAAACTCACCGGACTGGTGGGTGAATTCGAAGTCGAAGACGCGGAGCGCGTCATAATCCGCAACTGTCAGCAGGAAGTTTACAGTGAAGAAATAAAATGCTTGACGATGGGCAAGGGAGTGCCACGTAGAAGCAATCTCTTTAAGAGCTCGCCATATTTAGACGAGGCAGGGCTTCTGAGAGTGAGGGACAGAATCGACGCGATCACGCACGTGCCGTGGGACACACGGCGGCCGATTATTCTGCCACGAAAACATCGGGTGACAGATCTTATTGTAGAATTTTATCATCGTAAGTTTCATCACCATTATAATGAAATTGTAGTGAACCAGTTGCGTCAACGGTATTGGATACCAGGACTAAGGGCATTGGTGAGAGCAATTGCCAAAAGGTGTCAACTTTGCCGCAATCGTCGAACGACCGCGCTGCCCCCCGAAATGGGGAGTCTGCCACCGGAAAGGCTTTCTACTTTTAGAAGGCCATTTACCAATACTGGCGTCGATTACTTTTGGCCGTTTGAAGTTGTTATTGGAAGGCGTCGAGAGAAACGATGGGGCGTACTTTTCACATGCCTCACCGTCCGTGCGGTCCACATTGAGATTTCGCCGTCACTTTCAACAGACTCGTGCCAAAATGTATATGGTCGGATAATGGTACTAACTTTCGAGGAGCGTGCCGCGTCCTGGTAGATGAGATTCAGCGATTGTCGAAAGATGAGCTCGAACAACGCGTCTCTGACATTAAGTGGCGTTTTCTTCCTCCAGCGGCGCCTCATATGGGAGGCTGTTGGGAACGGATGGTGCGTTCTGTCAAATCTATTCTAATGGATATTCTGCCCGAGACTGGCTTGCGAGAAGAAGTACTTAGAGCGGCGCTAGCTGACGTGGAGTACATTTTAAACTCAAGGCCGCTAACTTATGTCCCTCTGGATTCGGCAGATGCAGAGGCGATAACACCGAATCACTTTCTTCCGGGCAGTTCGAGCGGATCGCGGGATTATGGCAATGAAGGCATCGATGGTCTCGCGTTAAGGAAGAACTTCAAGATCGCGACTGAAATAGCGAACAAATTTTGGAGACGGTGGATCCGGGAGTATTTGCCATGCTTGACTAGACGAGGGAAATGGCATCAAAGTGCAGCAGACCCGATCGCAGTAAACAACGTGGTTCTGATAGTCGATGAAAATGCCAAGCGAAACTCTTGGCAGAAGGGACTTGTAGTCGACGTAAACATGGGACGCGATGGAGAGGCGCGAAGCGCAGTCGTAAAAACGATTAATGGTTTGCTAACGAGGCCTGCAGTGAAACTCGCGAAACTCGACGTGAAAGGGTAAACCACATACGTAGGAGTATGAAGTTTACGAGGTGGGGGATGTTGCGCCGTCCGCATGCGCAACGCCGTTGCTTTGCAGCGCGACGGCTCTGAGTTTCGCTAATCCTTTACATTTGTCATCGCGCATTCTTGCGCTTTCTACTTTCCTCGACACGGGAGCTGCCAATACGTTTCCGGTTAACACTAGAACTATCGGGAGCGGTCATTTGACGGTTTTCAGTTTTTGATTAACCGTAGCTCGAAAACGGTTTAAGTTACGAATCTGGTTCTCCTTGACTTTTAATATTTTGCACTAAGCTCAATATTCTAAAATTTTGCAATCACTGCGCCGATCTGTTTTCTTTTTATCATCGATTTTACCTACTACTACCATGAGCGGTCAAATGACGGTTAACTACGTAACCATGGAAATAAAATTAAAACATTCACAAAAAAGTCGAAGACGGTACAAATTTTACAAGTACCTATGTCTTGCCTTCTGTTTTACATTAAATTTGCAATCGACTTTTATATATTTATGAAAAACTTTAATGCAAAACCAAAATGCGTTATTTTACATATTGTGTGTGAAAGCATGATTTTATCGGCGAGACGTCACGTAGCTTCACTTCACACAAATATTTGCCAAAACTATACTTTTTTACATTCAAAATAAATAAATGAATACAAATATTTATTTAACATTGTTTTAATGCTTACAATGAAAAACTTCTTCAAATTCAACCGATTTGGTTAAAAACTCTGAATATCGTCATTTGACCGCTCACGGTAGTAGTAGGTATGAAGCCAAACCCGGTACTCCTAGTGTTAACTCTTTCTTTTTGGATTTGGGTGCCGAGCGGTGCAGAAGCTGCGAACTGGATATTGGATACTTAAATATTCGTACACCTTTAGGTTTATATAATTTGTGGTTAGGCGCTCTTTTGTTTCTCAAGCCAAAACACTACCCCTTGTGATCGCAGTTTACTGATGTTCAGCTTTCTTTGCAAACTAGGTTGCGCGGGCTTCGCTGTGCAAAACGCATGCGTACCTTGGCTGCAACAAGGTAGTGGTCCGAGTCGATGTTGGGTTTTCGGACCGTGCGCACATCTAGAATGCTAGAAGCATGCCTTTCATCAATCACAATGTGATCAATCTGGTTGCGGGTGAATTGATCGGGGGATAGCCAGGTGGCCTTGTGGATGTCAAGGTGCTGGAATCTGGTGCTACTAACTACCATGCTTCGTGCCGCGGCGAAATCGATCAGCCTCCGACCGTTGTTCGAAGTAGTCGCATGGAGGCTGAACTGCCCGACTTTGGGACCAAAGATAGCTTCTCGCCCGACCTTTGCATTGAAGTCCCCGAGGACAATTTTGACGTCATGGGTCGGGCACCCGTCGTAGACGTCCTCGAGCTTCGCATACAAGGCAAATTAGGCTGATGCTAAAGTATTTAGCCTTGATGCGGATCGAGGCCAGCCGTTCGTTCACTGGAGTGAACTGAGAGACGTGGTGGCGAAGTCTCTTGCTGACCACAAATCCGCAGCCAAATTCGCGCTTCTCCGCATGGCAGCTGTAGTAAATGTCGCGGTCTGTTCGCTTGGAGCAACCTTGTCCTGTCCATCGCATTTCCTGGATGTCGGTGATGTCAGCCCTACGTTTCATGAGGGCTTCCGCTAGTTGGATAGAGGCACCTTCCCTATAGAGGTTCCGGACATTCCAGGTGCATACCCTCAAATCGTGGTCCTTAAATCGTTTGCTGTGGTCGTCAACATTGTGGGTTCCATCCGATGCTTGTTTTTTGGCTTGCTTTGGTTGTTGATTTTACGTGGCTGGCACCAAACCCTGCGCACAACCCAAATTTCAAGTCCTGGAGATTGGACACGCTGCACACATTAGTTCACCATTCAGCGGGTGCCAAATAGCTATCCAGAAGGGCCGCGCGGAGGCTGTGTATCGGCTTTGATTGGGGGGGGTACAAGGATCGTTCTGGCGTTCGCCAGGTTGAACGCAATCAGAGACTTTACCTTGTATGTCCGCTCCCATCCTTCCAGCAGTTTTTACGAAAAGAAAAAAAGAGATAATGCACACAAATCTGAACTGAGAGATTTCGGAAATTTAGAATTCCGATGTAATCGATCGATCGATGTAAATTTGATACCCAATGCATTTAGGTGTCTGATGTTCGTCAGGCTTAACTCGTGCACGTAGTCCAGGCTTGGTTTGAGGCCCCAGCTGGACCTCGTCGATGAGTTCCACGACAAAATTGACATTTAGCGTTCCCTCCTTTTGTCAGTCGCGGTAAGCATCCGTTTTCAGGTAACTCTTCGAGGGATTTTGTTTCGCAAAACTTTGAGTTGTTGATCGAAGAACATTTGCCAGTTACTCCAAATGCCTCGTCGTCACTCACCAAAACCTCCGCATACGGTAAGGCTACCTTCCTGCCAGAGTAAGTGGCAGGATGAGTAGACGATATTTTGTTGGTTTCACTTTGGGGATGGACAAGATGTAAAGGAGCAGGGTACCTTTCGAATATATTGGCGGTTTTGAATATTCGATTACCGCAATAGCATTTTGGTATGGCAACGCCTCCTCCTCGGTGATTATCTCCCTGATTTGTTCCTGGTCCAAGAGGTTGGTGTTCACAATGCCCGTTTTCGCCATCTGGCATGCTCGTATGATTTCGTTCGCTTCCTTCAGAATTTGGACTCAACGAGCAAAGCCCCCGCGCTCCCGGCGTTGAATTCTTTACCGATTTCGTTTCTTTACGTATCTAACCATGCCATTTAGCCGATCAATTGATGTTCGTGTGATATTAAAAAGTTGCTCGTTGACGTTGAACTGATTGTTGTACATGTATTTTCCTTAACTAAATGTGCAACACGTTTTTCCATACGGTTTACGGTTGCGGGACGCGTCCGCGTTTATTCACGACTGACTTACGCTAAAGCTTATACAAAGAGCGTACCAAGCTTGCAGGCCAGCAATCGTGGGAATATGCTGACGCAGCGGTCTGCATGCTTAGTACTGTGCTGTATTTAGTGATCCGTCGATCCCATCACTAATCCCAATCTTTCCTTCTCCTTTTGTACTAATGTTCCCCCTATTTGCTGCTCCCCGGCTTCGGCCGCTTGTATCGTTTAATATTTCGTGTACTCTCTGTTACTTGTTATTGTTACGTCAAGGAATAAACACCACAAACCCCGAACTTCTAACCCGCCTTTTACTTATCCGCTCCGCGCTGAACGAAACATGGTCCTTCGAGCTGTTCGTGAGTGAACCTACGAACACAAAATTACACACAAAACACTCAAACAATAAAAAACATAAACAAAACAGATCTTCAAACTGTGAAAAGTTACACGATAGTCAACAAGTGCGAAAACTACAAGTGGAAAGACACTTAAAAAAACTAAACACCTAAAAATGTAATTAAAAGAAATGATAATAATAAACAAACAGTGACAACACAAATCAAACAAAAATACAAGAGAAGTGTACTAAACTAAAAAGTGTACCACAATAACCAAAAAGTGCACAAATTTCAAAAATTAAAAACAAAAAATAAAGAAAAAGCCGCGACCCATAGACAGGGCAGTGATTTTGAAGAACACATAACAAAAACAGAAACCCGGGCAACAACAACAACAAAAACACACACCCATCTCCATCAGGAGATCCCCATTCTCGGGCACGGGGCCCAAAAACAGATAAGCGGATCATTTTTATAAATATATATCCACCCCAAATATATACCCGCTCCCCAAAAATCCAGAATAAAATTTTACATTATGGTACCCCGCCACTGTTCGCTTATCGTGTGCATATATCCCTTATTACAAAACAGCGCAGTGCAGTAAGCAATCCCGCTATTGCACATAATTCGGCGCTTTGTATATTTTCGCAGTCCCTTTTGTGCGACTTCCGCTGCCGAAGCAGCAAAATACTCCGCTGCAGCCAGCATCCTAAACACGCACTATTCTCCTTGTGCAGTAAATAGGCACGCAGCATTACTCCCGCTGCATTCCCACTCTCCCACTTGCACTCATTTTCGCGTTTTGCTTTGTTCGATATACGCAAGCACAGAGCAGCAAGCACTTCCGCTGCTGCTTCCAAGTGCAATTGCACATCCGCACTTCTGCCTAAGCAATTTCCCCACTCTCGCTAGCAGAAGTAAACAAACGCAAATACAGTGGGACGAGTAGCCTGTTTTCGCAACACATTGAACAATTTTCTGAGACTTCGGAAATTTTTCAACAGTGCTGCACATACACATTCAGTGCACAGCTGTTGACACCCTAAGTGAATACAGTGGGACAAAAACACCCCACCTGTACTAAAAAAAAGTTGTAATCGTTCACCCCATTATCGTTTGGTTCCCCTTATACCAACAATAATAAGAATTAATTACACTGTGCAAGTCCAAAATTTAGACATGGGGGGACCTACTGAGCGACTTTTCAATAGGTATACTGAGTTGAGATCCACCAGGCGTTTGGTAAGATTGGCTCTAGTTTATGAGAAATCCGACTTTGAAGTTTGGTAATTTTCGTCAAGTTTGTCGCTTAAGTCTTCGAACGTTTAAATGCTAATAGGTCCTAAATCGTTCCGAATATCGCGTTACTGTCTTCGGCAAGTTTGTAGATATTTTAACGACCAACACATTTGCTTAAGACACCAATCCAAAAAAATACATTCAAACTGCGTTTTCGACAAAAATACCCCAAAAACCCCACTTTTTCGTCAATTTAATGAGATTTTCCGTTTATGCATGCCAAACTGTAAGGAATTTCCATTCATACTCTCAAGAAAGCAACAAACTTGACTTTTCCCCATGATTCAGTAAACAATATTAAACGCACAAGGGTTCAAGTAACGCAGGCACGATGGGAGCGTACCGGTCACCAGGTACTGGCTGCATGCTCTTCTCGCGCTGTGTATTTAGGTTGCCATACATGCTACCTACGCGCATGCATGCGCTGGTAAGCGATAGGATAAGAAAATTGTTAACAAGTAGGCACTAGGAAATAAGTGATAAATCAAGGCTCCGGTTAACCGGAGCTATTTTTTCCAGATAGTTATTTTCTAGTAGGTAGTTACTAGGTACTAGAAACTAGGTACTGGAACTGGGTACTAAAAAATAAGTTATAAATAAAGGCTCCGGATATCCGGAGCGTTAATCATGCAACAGCAGTTGATTGAAGTATAGCAGTTTTAACTTTGTGGAAAAGTCAAAGAGCAGAGTAGCCAACCAACAGCAGATTAAACAGCTTCATTGTTTATTAGTGTCGGAACGTGAGTTAATTTATTCAAGAAATAAATTTAATAGAACTACGCAAAATGAATTCATGCGGTGCAGCGTCATTTAATAGATATTGTTATGTTTGTGGAAAGCACACTATGATGGCTAGCAAGCGCGCAATCACTACGGAAATTGCTGAATTGTACGTGCAATATTTCAACCAGACTTTCATCCGTGATGTGGATTGGGCTCCATCAATCATTTGTACGAGTTGTTTGTGGAACTTAAATCGATGGAAAAGAGGTAAATGAAATCATGTATGGTATTAATTCATTTTTGAACTACTTCAACAAATTCAACTTTCTTCTTCATCAAAGGAGAAGCCGACTATATGCCTTTTGGCGCTCCAGTGATTTGGACACAGCCTACAGAACATAATCCAGATGAGTGTTATGCTTGTGTTAATGGTGCGAACGGGATAAACCGAGCCAAAAAACGTAAATTGGAATATAGAGGAACAGTGTTTGTTCAGTTGCCGCTACCACATTCGAATTTCATGCCAATCCCGAGAAGACAAAGTCCAACAGAAGCATACATTCCACCTACTTCCGTTGCTGACGCAGAATCGTATGGATCATTTTATGTACCATCCAATGTAACTGCACCATGCAAACACATCGAAATTTCCCAAAGTGGTTTGGATAAAATGGTTCGTCGCCTCAAATTATCACAGCGGCAGTCCATTCTTTTGGCTCATGATTTGAGAAAATCGAATATCTTAGCACCAGATGTAAATATATATAGTGGGATCGGTCGTCATCGTCGCTTCACTGGTTTTTTCAAAGCCATCGAAAACAATTCATTAGCATATCGCACTAATATCAAGGGTTTAGTTCTAACGATGCACAATGAATACAATCCGGCGATTGTTCATTGATTCATCTAAGAGCAGTCTCAAGGCGGTTTTACTGCATATTACGAACGCAAAAAATAGTGTCCCGATTGCTATCAGCACAAATACGACAGAAAATTACGCATCGCTGAAAAAGATCATTGATTTGTTGAAATACGAAGATCATCGTTGGAAAATTTGTGCAGATTTGAAAGTGATATCTCTACTTAGAGGGATGCAGACGGGATACACAAAAGAGAAGCATTCAGATTGCGTCATGGAAACATCATTGAGGTTCCACTTGTGCCAATCACAAAAGTTTTGCTGCCACCGCTCCATATCAAACTTGGAATTGTTAAGAACTTCATTAATGCACTAAATCCTGACGGCAATGCATTCAATGAATTGAAACGAATTTTCCCGAGATTGAGCGGAATGAAAATTAAAGAAGGTTTGTATGAAACCATATATTTATATCAGTCATGCTCTATTATATAGTACACACACTTATTTCCGAATAATTTAATCACAGGCATTCTCAATGGACCCGATATTCGACGATTGTTGAGGGATGAACGATTTGAAGCCTGTCTGTCTGATCTGGAGCTTGTGGCTTGGGATTGTGTCAAAGCCGTAATTCAAAATGTACTTGGAACACATCGCGACGAAAATTTTCGCATGCACATTGAAAACATGCTTGCTGCTTTCCACAATATTAATGTAAGAATGTCATTGAAAATTCATTTCTTACATTGCCATATGGACAAATTCGCCGAACAATCACCAACCGAATCCGATGAGCATGGTGAACGTTTTCATCAGGTGACGGCAAGACTCGAGCACTGGTACAGTGGCAAGAAGCTCGATGCTCTCCTTGGGGACATTTGCTGGAACTTGCAACAAGAAGATGAAGAAGAAACAGAATAAGCAACGAAATATATATAATATTTTCCATAGTTCAAAGTTCAGCAAAGTATCTAATTAAAATTTGTGGTGAAATCAAGATTGTGCGTTTAATATTGTTTACTGAATCATGGGGAAAAGTCAAGTTTGTTGCTTTCTTGAGATTATGAATGGAAATTCCTTACAGTTTGGCATGCATAAACGGTAAATCTCATTAAATTGACGAAAAAGTGGGGTTTTTGGGGTATTTTTGTCGAAAACGCAGTTTGAATGTATTTTTTTTGGATTGGTGTCTTAAGCAAATGTGTTGGTCGTTAAAATATCTACAAACTTGCCGAAGACAGTAACGCGATATTCGGAACGATTTAGGACCTAGTAGCATTTAAACGTTCGAAGACTTAAGCGACAAACTTGACGAAAATTACCAAACTTCAAAGTCGGGGTTCTCTTAAACTAGAGCCAATATTACCAAACGGCTCTCACGGATCACGGCGCAAACGGATCTCAACTCAGTATACCTATAGAAAACTCACCCAGTAGGTCCCCCCCATGTCTAAATTGTTGAGGGCAAATTTCACGCACAGTGTTATTATTACTCGCAAACACTAATACACTAATATACATATATTAACATACACTGATTCTTTACATACAAACATATATTCACGTTTGCACACTCATAAAGACTCATTCACATATATATTTGACTATATAAAAAATTTGGAGTTTAATAATAATTTTCCCAATTCTCGTTTACACATTTCTTGTTTATATATATACAAATTTCTGGACGCGTTTACACACACAGTTGTAAGCTTTTATCCTCAACAGAAATACAAATTCGTATTGAACATTTTTTACACTTTCGTGCACATTTCTCAATTTTTGAATTATCGTTCGCGCGGACCCGGTAGTAGTTCCGGTTTATTTCCCATAAGCCTTGTATTTATATTCAAACGAATTGTAAACCCATTTCGAGCTTTTTTAAGCCATTCAAATGCCTGTTGAGCGATCCCCAAAGCATCAAATTAACAAAATTGGGTCTCCTTCCCCAAAATATTCAAAGTCAACCGAGGCACATTTGACAGTTCCTGTCACTCGCGAGGCACTCAAAAGTCGCTCCAAGCCCCCTAGCCCTAAAGCAACCGTGTGTTGCCAGTGTTGCCACATTTGGTTTTGAGTCCGAGAGACTCATGCAATTATGCACAACATTTTCATCGACTCTCATTGAGGATTTGACCAAATCTCTGATCCTCATTAAACAGAAAAATATGCAAGCCTAATGGGAGAGGCTTATGCGCGCATATGATGCAGTCTTCTTAGCCGAAGACAACAGCCAGCCCGACAGTTTCAAAGAGTCGGCTAGGCAAAAAATCGACGCCAGCACAGAGCAGTATGAGTTGTGTATGGCTCAGATC
This sequence comes from Melieria picta, assembly GCA_964056695.1. NCBI lineage: Eukaryota > Metazoa > Arthropoda > Insecta > Diptera > Ulidiidae > Melieria > Melieria picta. Next base: position 46,457,394 of record OZ057400.1, on the reverse strand, counting down.
TCGGACATCATTGAGATGCTCCAGCCTCAGTCCCCCCAGCCCGCTACGCATATGGAACCGGTTCAACCCCTACAACCAGCAAATGCTTCCTACATTTGCCTCCAAGTTCCACCTTACGACACCGAAACATTCTTCTATGAGCAGTGGCCGTCCTTTCGGGACATGTTAACTGCGGTATACATTAACCACCCCCAGCTCACTCCAGCCCAGAAATTGTATCACCTCCGATACAAAACGCAAGGCCAAGCCGGTACTATTGTTAAACAATACACATTAACCGATGAGAATTTCGGACTCGCGTGGGAAGCCCTACGATCCCGCTATGAAAACAAACGAATCTTTGTTGACAACCAAATTCGATCTTTATTGAATATCGCTCCTGCCCACACCGAAAATAGTGAGGCACTACAGCGGATCCAGAATTCTATAAACAATTGTCTGTCTATTCTCAAGTCTCAGGCCGTAGATACTGATAATTGGTATCCGCTGTTGGTATATATATGCTCTACCAAATTGCCCGAAGCAACCCTAGCTTTATGGGAACAATCTTTAACATCCCGGAAGGATCTGCCATCCTGGTCACAGATGAATGAGTTCCTGACCTGCAGATACGAGGTAGTGGAACGGCTGAATTTCTTCCGGCCTACCAAGTCGAAACCACAACCCTCATCTTCCAATGTCCTCAAAAGTCGGGACCACAGATCCCTCAATCTTCACACTGAAGTGAAAAAGGACTTCGCGTGCAAACTCTGCAACGCAAATCATTCCGTACGGACTTGCCAAAGCTTTAAAAGGCTCACCCCCCAGAGTCGATTAGCATATGTGAAAAAGCATAAAATCTGCGCAAATTGTCTTGCTACCTCTCACCTAATTAAGGACTGTACAAGCAATTTCGAGAGCCGTCGTAGCTCAGCTGGCTAGTGCGTTGGGTCGCGAGTCAAATGCGACGCTCGAACCCAGGTTCGAGACTCCGTTGCTGCATACACCGAAAAAAAATAAAACCAACAATTTTTCTTTCGGCGGCTGTCCTCTCAGCAGGAAATGGCAAACCTCTGAGAGTAAAATTGCCTATGAAAAAGCTCCCAACTCGCCGTTCGGAATCGGCATAAAACTGTAGGTCCCTTCCAACCTTGTAAAAATTCACACGCACAACATGGATGGTTGCGGGTAGCTAGGCCTTAGTCTCGTAATCGGGCTGTCGTGCCAGTCAAGAAGAAGACAAGCAATTTCACATGTGTATATTGCCAGAAAAAGCACCACTCCTTGCTTCATCTCCCCAAAGGCAATGCGCAACCCACTCACTCCCCCAATCGATCATATTCGACCACTTCTTTGGTCTCAACGGTTTTCCAACAACCGAGCAACAATTCCACCACTAATTCTCCCTTTTCCGACGCGCAACCCAGCACATCTTCAAGGCAAAGTACGCTCCCAGTACCAGCCCTTCACTCAAATAATGGCACCCAATCTCCTCTGCCTACGGCACTGGTGGCCATTAACCATTTAGGAAAGTTGTTTAAAGTTCGAGCGTTGATCGACCAAGGCTCTCAGCGCACCTTCATCTCCTCGAAACGCCTAAAATTGCCAATCGAGAAATCTACCTTCCAGATCTCGGACATGGGCGGACAGATTGTGAAAAACGCCAATCATATATGCTTCTTGACATTGGCAGTCCCTAAAACGAGCACAAACCTCCCCGTGCAAGCAATCGTGCTTCAAAAGCTAACGGAATTGCTCCCCCCTTCTAAAATAAACCCCCCAATTTGAACGATTTCGCCACACTAGATCTCGCTGATCCCAACCCCTTCGATGCAGCGCAGATCGATATAGTGATTGGCAGTGATCTCATCCCGCAGATCATGCTCGAAGGTTTCCACCGAAATGTATGTGGCAGCTTACTTGCTCAACTTACAGTATTTGGTTGGATATTAAGCGGTCCAGTACCCATGTCATCACATTTGGCACATGTCGCCGAGGTGCCAAATCACAGGCACACAGGCCTTTCGAAAAAACCTTCTTACTCCAAAGGAAGCCCTTTCGCAAGTGATTGCCGCCCTCAATCCTGTAGGTTTTCCACCCAAGGAAATAATGGAAAATCACTCTGAACCCACCACTCCTGCAAACTCATTCCCAAACCGGCAAATTCCCCCTTCGTTGCCAACCATTTCGACCCCGCAGGATGGCTTTTGCCTCTAATGAGACGGAGAAAAAGGGTTCGACAAAAGCGTTGGCTTGACGCCACGCGGTCAATATGCACAGCAACTGATGGAAACGCATTTCCACATTGCACCCCCCATACAATAAACCTCGAGCGCACCCATCCCCGGTCCGAGTCAGTCGCCATTCCCGTGCGACCTGTTCCAAGCGCCTTCACTCCTCTGAACTCAAGCGAACCCGGTCGCCTGACAAACCGGTCACACCCCACACCAACGATGTCAATATCATTTCCCCCAACTGACATCTTCCCTTTTGCAGATCTGGCGCTAGCAACCACCCTAGCAGTTGCCCCCCAGACTGCCCTGCACGTCCGCACCGAGCATCGACAGCAAAAAGGCCCTCAGCGCACTCCCCAGCGCTCCGTCATCGCTGATCGGCGACAAACCCCCAGCCGGCAGCCCATCCTACAGCCAGGCAGCTGCGCGTCACCGCCAAACCATTACCAGCCAGCCGTCCGCCGCAACCTTGGACGAGACCCTGGCACCCCCATATAATTGCAATCTGCAATGGCGGCCGCGATGTTCAGATGTACTGTGCTCTATGTAGTGATCCGTCGATTCCATCACTAATCCCACTCTTTCCTTCTCCTTTTGTACTAATGTTCCCCCTATTTGCTGCTCCCCGCTCCGTGTAACAAAGCCGGGCTCCCACCACAACAACGTGTAAAATGTAGTTTTTCCTTACATGTTAGAAAGTATACAATAGTTGAGTGTTGTTACCATCGTGGGTGTAAGAAGGGGCGTGTTTAATCTCATATAGCCTGTTCGTCCGCTGAAGGCCGGTCGATCTGAAGGCTAAAATTAATCCACACTGGTTCACTGTTGAAACTAGACTGATGCTCTAGAGCTTTATTTATTAAATTTCTTATGTCCTAAATAGTACCTACACTATTTACAATATTTCTTATCCTAAGGTTTTGCCTGCACATGTACGTATGTAGCATGACCCAAAGTGCATGGCAGCCTAAATACACAGCACGATAAGAGCATACCGACACCACATGCTGGCCACACGCTCTTATCGTGCCTGCTACTTTAATTCTTGCAGCGGTTACCACTTGATAAGTGCAACCAGATGTTGGTTATCTTGTGGTGCCATTGCAAGATACAACATAGCCTATGTACTATTCCGACACATAATCAATAGGGGTATTCTCGCAGTCTTGCAAAACCCTTGCAAGGTGCACGAAATGCAAAAAAATATCCGTGCAATGATACAAAAACAAAATACAAGGGAAAAACGTTTTGCACTTCGTGCAATGTGTACAACAGTGATACCCATGTTTTATATGAGGGTGCAAACGTGCGTCAGCTGGTTGTCAAAAAATTTTATTTATTTTTTTATTTTGTGTGCGCAAGCATAAATTCTTCACACAATTTTTGTTTTATTTACATTTATTTGAATTTTTCAGTTATAAACGAATAATTTAAATCATTACCATCTTCCAGAGGAATATTAAGTGCAGCATTTTCAATAAAAAAATTCAACATTTTTTTGTTTTCACTGGTCCGCCACGTTGTTTGCAATAATTTTATTTTTGTGCGTTCTCGCAGTATTGCAAGTTAGGGTCTTGCAAGTTTGCATTTTCACAAATTTTGCAACGCTGCAAGACTGCGAGAATACCCCTATTGTTTTGATTTATGAGCACAAATCTCGTAAACGAATCATCCGACTAGCACAAGATCGAGAGATGAGGTTAGGTGAAGTTATTGATGGTGAAAGTTTGAAAATAGTTAATTTTTCGACTATTTTAAAAAATTCGAATTTTCTAATGATTGTTTTCTTTATTTTTATTCCTTGTTCACTCCTCTCTGGAGCAAAGGGCATCCACAAGACAGCCTTGTGTTGGTTACGTTAATCAATTGTGTGTGTTCTGCCAGGGTAGGTGATTGGGCTGCCGCAGGTAATCCTTGTGGCCACTCGCAGAAGTGCTGGCAGCACTGTGTCCACTCGCACAAGCGCTGGCAGCACTGCCACGAACAGCGGCGTGCCTTCCAGTTTGCGGTAGTTAGAAATAAAAAATACCGTTCGTGGAAGCTGTAGCTGTAGCGTGTGTGATCGGCCGCCAACGAGTGGCGACGAACTCTTGTATCATTTTGTGTATTTTATTTCAATAAATCGTTTTCAAATATATTTGTGGACTTTCGTTCCCACAAACTGGAGACCCCGTATAAGAAAATGAATACCGACGATCAGCACGCTGAACCTGTGGACACATCGTTCTGTGCCACAACGAGCGCTCCCATGGACAACGCTAGCGCTTGCAACCACGTATTCGCAGCACGTGCAGTTAAGCTTCCTCCTTTCTGGAAAGACAACTGCACGCTATGGTTCGCGCGGGTGGAACCGGTCTTGGAACTTGCACAAATACGCACAGACACGGCGCAGTTCCGATACGTGCTCATGCACTTGGGCGAGACAACTCTGCCATTCGCCGCTGACATAGTCACAGCGCCCCCGCCGGAGGGCAAAATCGCTGCCTTGAAAGAAAGACTCATCAGCGTTTTTGAGAAAACTGAAGAGACCAAACTGCGCCGCCTTCTTAGATGCGTTGATTTCACCGAAGGCAAACCATCCAGTTTTCTCCATCACCTACGCAATTTGGGCGCTAACAAATTACCGGAAGCCGTGCTACGCACAATTTTCCTCGAGCAATTACCACAAAACGTGCGCTCAATTCTGGCAATCAGCGACGTTGCTGATCTAAATCATCTGGCTCGACAAGCGGACAGAATTTTCGAGGTCCAACACAGCATCATGCGAGTTGACAAAAATCAGCACGAGCATAGCCTTGGCAGCAGCGCAACAACTGAAACGAAACCTGCGGCCGTAGACAAATCTGACATCGACGAATTGAAGGCAGAAGTCCAGGAGCTTTCCAAGAAGTGGGGGGCGATGAAAAGCGGCACAAGCGGGGCGAAGACCAAATTCTGCTATTACCACATGAGGTTTGGCAACCAAGCACGCAAATGCCGCCAGCCCTGCTGCTTCCCCAACAATAACGACCGCAACTCGATAAACTAAAACGGCCGTCAGTAACCTTAGTAGGCACTGCTGAGGGCCCATTCACCTCACGTCTGCAAATCAAGGATCGCAAAAATCACATAACATTTCTCGTCGACACCGGCGCTGATATTTCGGTGCTATCTAGGAGAGCCCCTGGCGCTTTTCATACAGATTCCTCGAAGACTAACTTTCTTCTTTTTGCAGCAAAGGGTTCTACGATACACACATGTGGCACAAAATCAATAGTCCTCGACCTCGGCCTCGGACGAAAATTCACGTAGTCTTTCACTGTTGCTGACGTCACTCACGCTATACTTGGTGCAGATTTCATCTAGCGAAACGGCCTACTTGTCGATTTACGCTACCGTAGGGTACTCGACCCAGCGACGTTAACGACACCACCACAGGCGCAAGCCGCACTCATAACGCAGTGACCTGCTACACCACAAGCCAGCCGCCCCGCAGCTACATCCGTTCCCACCAGTTGTTCGGTGCGCCAGCTGTTAAAAAAATTTGAGTCAATCACCAAGCCTTGCTCGCATCAGGAACCGAAGCACGGCGTGCAACATCACATTACAATGCACGGTACCCCGGTGGCAGAGAGGGCTCGACGGTTGGCTGGTGAAAAACTGGCTGCCGCCAAAAAGGAGTTCGACAGCATGTTGCAACAGGGCATTTGTGCACCTTCTAACAGTGAGTGGGCCAGCCCGCTACATCTGGTGAAAAAAAAACAACACGTGGCGCGCTTGCGGCAATTATCGACGCCTGAACAGGGAGACGGTGCCGGATCGGTACCCCATACTGCACTTGCGCGATTTCACCTTTCTGTTACATAGTTACCAGATTTTCACCACACTCGACCTTTCTCGGGCATACTACCAAATACCTGTTGCAACGAAGGATAGAGCAAAGATCGCGATCATAACCCCGTTTGGACTGTTTGAGTTCAATGTAATGACCTTCAGATTGTGTAATGCCGCACAATCATTCCAGAGACTCATGGATTCAATCTTCCGAGGCCTCGACTTTTGTCATGTCTACATCGACGACATCCTGGTCGCTTCATCGTCTCCAGAACAACACCACGAGCATCTGCGCATTGTATTTGAGCGCTTGCAGCAACAAGGTCTCTCAATAAATTTAGAATAATGTATTTTCGCTCAACACGAAGTTAGGTATCTAGGCCATTCCATTAACGCCAAAGGTGTCAAACGGACGACAGAGCGCATTGAAGCCATTCGTGACTACGCAAGGCCGAAAACCGTAGCAGACTTATGCCGCTTCTTGGGCTCATGGAACTTTTACCGTCTGAACATTCCGGGCGCTTCCGAAATACATGGACCGCTGGTAGCCCTCACCGCAGGAGCCAAGAAAAATGACAAAACCGCCATCAAATGGGACGACATCACTTGCAAAGCGTTCGAGAAATGTAAACAATCACTGGTCGACGCAGTTCAGCTTGCTTATCCTGCGCCCAACGTCACATTGACTCTCTGCTGTGATGCTTCAGACCAATCTATCGACGCTGAACAAAACAGAAAAAAACTACAGTGCCTACGACCGCGAGCTGCTCGCCATCTTCAGAGGGATCAAATTTTTCAAACACCTTCTCGAGGGAAGACACATCGTGGTTCTGACCGACCACCGACCATTATTGTTCGCATTAACACAAAACTCCGATAAAGCTTCACCAAGGCAACAACGCCAGTTACAATATATCAGCCAATTCACCACTGACATCAGGAACGTACCAGGCAGCGAAAACGTGGTCGCCGACGTGATGTCACACATCAACGCAGTTACCCTTCCAACGTACGTTTCCGCGCAGGAAATTGCAGAGCAGCAGGCAGAGGATCAAGAACTCCAAGAACTCCTTCAGTCAAGTTCGCCATCACTGCAATTACACAAGCTAAAAATCGACAACGTGAATACCATGATATATTGCGACACCTCAGCGGGCATTATACGGCCGTACATACCAGCATCTATGCAGCGTATCATTCTTGAAAACGCATCTCACCCGAGCGGGCGGGTTACACAAAAACTTGTAGGCCAACGCTTCGTGTGGCCCCAGTGAACGCTTCAAACATGTACATGTGGACATCGTCGTCATGCCACATTGCGACGGCTTCCGGTATTGTCTCACAATTATCGATCGCTACACCCGCTGGCCGGAGGCAATACCGCTGAAAGATATGTACGCTGAGACGGTGGTAAACGCGTTCTTCAATCAATGGGTCAGCCGATTTGGAGCACCTCAGACTGTTACCTCTGATAGGGGCTCGCAATTTCAGTCAAAATTCTTCAAAGCATTCACGAAGCTCATCGGATGCAACGGCATACGCACCACGGCCTATCACCCTGCATCGAACGGCATGATCGAACGGTGGAACAGGTCTCTCAAGTAGTCCATCATGTGTCACGCTTCATCACATTGGGTCAACGAGCTGCCAGTAGTTCTGCTCGGCCTTCGCACTAGTTAAAAAAGCACATAAAAGCCAGTGCTGCTGAGATACTTTATGGTACAACGCTTCACCTTTCTGGCGAATATTTCATCGATGAGGAAATATCACCTGAGCCGCAACACTTCGTTGAAAAGTTTCGGGAATTCATGAGGGAAGTCCGTTCGGCACCCGCCGCCCACCACAACAAATCGCGGGCATTCGTACATAAAACTTTGCACACGTGCAAATCAGTTTTTATCAGGGTAGACGAGGTGAGGAAGCCCCTGGGGCAACCATACCGCGGCCCATTTGAGGTTCTGGAGCGTATAAGCGACTTCGTGTTCAAGGTAAACGTTGACGGCACACCAGCAACTGTATCGACGGAGCGTCTCAAACCGGCTTTCATCGAAAGGGACCTACCACTTACTTCCCCGCAACCAACAGAAAGCGGCGGGACCACCGAAAGGGCGTACGCGACGTCAAGTGGTTCCAGATGGCCTTCGAGCTCACGCACCTATAGCCGCAACGTATCCGTGACTTCTCATCGTGATTCAAGTCACTCCGGAGGGGCTACTGTGGCCACTCGCACAAGTGCTGGCAGTACTGTGTCCACTCGCACAAGCGCTGGCAGCACTGCCACGAACAGCGGCGTGCCTTCCAGTTTGCGGTAGTTAGAAATAAAAAATACCGTTCGTGGAAGCTTTAGCTGTAGCGTGTGTGATCGGCCGCCGACGAGTGGCGACGAACTCTTGTATCATTTTGTGTATTTTATTTCAATAAATCGTTTTCAAATATATTTGTGGACTTTCGTTCCCACATCCTAAGTGATGGGGCTACCATCTAACGCCGCTCAGGAACATCGCCTCCGTTATTTCGAGCTTATCGCGATTAATAATAGCTCAAGGCGGTTAGATTTAAAATTCCTTTATTCGCAAAACGTTACAAACTTTCCACGCTTGCGCTCTGCTCGGTTGCCCGCTTTCGACTCTTCTTTTTCTGCTTTCAGCTTTTTCTGCCGTGTGCTGCCAGCCAGTGCTGCCAGCGTTCGATGCACGAACCAGTGTCGCCACAAGCTACCGCTCGTAGCGCCATCTGTTGTGTGAGGAGGTTACAGCAGAATGGTTGGGGACCTCGCTAGATCAATTTGGTGCTGTTGTTGTTTTATAGATAAAATAAAATAAATTAAGTTTGAAAATAGTGAATTTTTCGACCATTTTAAAAAATTATAATTTTCTAATGATTGTTTTATAGATAAAATAAAATATCTCCTCTGACTTTAAAATCTGTTACATTGAGCGCATCTATTGTGAATGTCACACATACGTCAATATGGTGAATAAATTTTGTCTTCTTCTTGACACTTTAACTACACAAAGACGTGTAAGACGTGTTTTATTTTATCTCTCCACTGAAATCAACCAACATCAGCATCAGGTTATGGGCGAACGCTCTTATTTTAATGAATTTCGATAAAGTAAATCTCGCGCGTCACGTTAAATATATTATTTTGTAATTAAATTTGGAATTTCGCGATATTTTCTTGTCTGCTATCAGTCGAGTCGTAATTGAGGTTAGGATCGACGGAATTGTTGGTGCAATGAGCGTACAATTGTCGTTTGAACGCTTGAAAGGCAGAGAAAATTTCGCAACATGGAAGGTTGGAGCCAGGGCTCATTTAATTACAAACGGTTTGTGGAGTTATTGCGAAGCGGAAGTCACGGAAGCCACAAAAACGGATGAATTGGCGAAAGACTTGAAAGCATTGGCCGAAATCACTCTGTTAGTTGATCCGAGTTTATACACGCATTTGGGAAGTTGCACATATGCTAAACAAGGATGGGATACATTCGTGTCTGCGTTCGAAGACAAAGGCATCGTGAGGAGGGTCACGATACTCAAACAATGGATCTCGTTGAAGTTAGAGGACTGCGAATCCTTGCAAAGCTATGTGACACAATGCCTATCGTTGTACTCGAAAATAAAATCAGCCGGCTTCAAAATTGATGAACAAATAGCCGGTGCGATTATGTTATGTGGATTGCCAGATGATTTTAAACCGATGGTAATGAGCATTGAAACAAAGGGAGATGAACTCACTGTTGATTACGTCAAAAACATTCTGCTACGAGAAGTCGAATTCGAGTGAAGTGAACCGGTAGCGCTAATGGCGAGAAAAAAGTCATCGAAAAATGACAAGTCAAAGCCGAAACGAGTAAAATGTTTTGAATGCGGTGATCCTCATTTCAAGAAGCAGTGCCCAAAACTCAAAAGTGAAAAACTAGTACTTTTCAGTTCGTTTATCGCGCAAAAGTCGTCGTCAAAAAATTGGTATTTTGATAGTGGTGCGACCGCGCACATGTCAAGCAACGACGAGTCAATGCAAAATACATCGAAGCCAATAGTAAACGAAGTGACTGTTGCAAACAATGAGAAATTGACCGTGAGGCAGGCGATATTGATCAAACGATTGTAACAAACGGTGAAATTAGTGATATAACCTTCGGGAATGTCCACCATATTCCGGGCATATGTGCAAATCTAATTTCAGTGAGCAAAATTGTGAAAAATGGCAATGAAGTGATTTTCAATAGTAGCGGTTGTAAAGTTGTCAACAAAAAATTAAATAAAACAAAAGTGAGTCGATTAAAATCGAGCAAGTGTGAAACGTGCATCAAAGGGAAACTAAGTCGTTCGTCGTTCCCAAAAGAAGGCACTAGAGCCAGTAGTGTGCTAGAACTGGTGCATTCGGACGTTTGTGAATTGAACGTGAAATCAATGAGTGGTTGTCGCTACTTTGTGTCGTTTATCGACGATTTCACAAGAAAAGTGTTTGTGTATCCGCTGAAAAACCAAGGACAAGTGTTTAATTGTTTTGTTGGCTTAAAGCGAATGGTGGAGACACAAACGGGACAGAAGCTAAAAACACTCGGAAGTGACAACGGAAAAGAATTCGTAAACAATAACATAAAACAGTTCTGTGCAAAGTACGGCATAATCCATCAAACATCAACACCACATACGCCGCAGCAAAACGGCACAGCAGAACGAATGAATCGCACACTACTTGATCGTGTGAGGTGTATGTTGATCGATGCAAATTTGTCGAAGAATTTTTGGGCTGAAGCGCTAATGACAGCCACTAGAGTTGTCAACGGTGTACCGTGTAGAGATGGTGAAATTAGCCCAGAGGAAGCGTGGAGCGGTAAAATACCCGACCTGAAGTTTTTGATGGTTTTTGGATGCAAAGCGTTTGCACACGTACGAATGTCAAAAGGAAGGAAGCTCGATGACAAAGCGATTGAGTACATTTTCATTGGATACGCAAGCGATCAAAAGGCGTATCGTTTGTTTCACAAAGTTTCAAGAAAAGTTACAATCAGCAGAGATGTCACATTTATCGAGAACGAGAATGCAGTGCAGGTAAATGATTCTGACATTTATGAAACTAATCATGTCATTGTATCGTTGAATGAGGCCGACGAAAGCAGCGATTTCGAACCAGGGGAGGATGGAGCCAACGAATCGGATGATTCATCAATCGCTGAGGCATTTCAAGGCATGAGCTCAAATGATACTAGTGTCGGTGAACCGCTAGAAGTCAAAGCTTCTATGCAGCCTGGTGGGCAACCAAGTGTGATGTCAGACGACCTCAACAACACCGTAATCGATCAATACCCAGAAGTCGATGTTTCTGTACAGCTTGGTGGGCAACGAATAGAAGTCATTGAATTGGACGACACAATCGAGAGCGAAGAGAATGCAAGCCAATTTCATCCGAAAAATGAACCAATATCGCGTAATAAAAAGTAAACTCTTGAGAGTGAAACAGTAGCGCGTGCTCCATCGAGTCGAAGAGCCAACAATCCAAAACCAAATTATGCTTGTGCTGTTTTCACTGAGAGCGATCCAACAACAGTCAAGCAAGCTTTGTCGAGCGATGCAAATGAGTATTGGAAAAATGCAATGCGTGAAGAAATGGATTCGCTTGCAAAAAATGGAACTTGGTTGCTTGCTGAGTTGCCAAAAGGAAAAAAGCCTGTAAAATGCAAATGGGTGTTCAAAACAAAACGCAATTCGGATGGAAAAACCGTGAGGTACAAAGCCAGACTCGTTGCGAAGGGCTTCACACAAGTCCCCGGCGTTGACTACAACGAAACTTTTTCACCTGTGGTGCGATACACCTCAATCAGATTTTTGCTAGGCATAGCAGTGCAGTTTGATCTACGAGTCACTCAAATGGATGTAGTGACTGCTTTTTTGCTCGAGAAGTTGGACACCGAAATTTACATGCAACAGCCGGAACTGTTTGACGACGGTTCAAATCGATATTGTCGACTGGTCAAATCAGTCTATGGAGTGAAACAATCCGGCCGTTTGTGGAATATCGCGTTAACCAAAGTCTCGTTGAGCTTCGGACTTAAGCGTTCACAAGCTGATCAGTGTTTATTCTATTCGATAGAAAATGGACAAATGCTCATTGTTGCCACATGGGTCGACGACATTCTCATTATGTCGAATAATTCGGAGCGCGAAATGCAATTGAAGGGCAAACTGAACAAGCATTTTAAAATGAAGGATCTCGGTGAAACGTCATCACTTCTTGGTGTTCGAGTCACTCGAAACAAGTCAAATGGCTCCATCACCATCGATCAATAGCAGTACATCAGCGAGCTCATCGAACGCTTCGGAATGAGCAGCGCGAATCCGACGTCGACTCCTTTGGACTTGAACCAAAACAATCAGCGAAGAAATGTGTCCGAAGACTGATGAGGAGCGATACGAAATGCGAAACATTCCGTACAGGGAAGCAATCGGCAGCTTGCTATTTGCTGCTCAGGTAACTCGTCCCGACATTAACTTCGCTATTAATTTACTCAGCAGGTATAGCGAAAATCCCGGCAAAGCTCATTGGGTGGCGTTGAAGCGCGTATTTCGATACCTGAAAGGCACTCTTAACAGAGGAATCACATACACAAAGTCATCCGATGATTTGATGATCTCGATAACCGCAATTCGACTACTGGCTTCGTATTCATAATGCAAGGTGGCGCAATATCGTGGAGTACAAGACGACAGCAAACAATTGCGCTATCAACGACAGAAGACGAATTAGATAGACGTTTTTAGGCCTTATGCCACGTCTACTGGAATTAAGTTATTGAAATATGTTCATTTTATTACTAATAATTTCATTGAATTATTGTTATTTGGTCCTTCTGCCAGATAGAAGTTAAGTTGTTGCGAGAAATATCAAACAATTTTTTAATTGTAACATAAAAATTGTTGTAGCATGATTGTCACAAAACTAAATATGGGTTTTTGTGGGGTTTCCCCAATAATTGCCCACAGAAAAAAAAAATTAAAAATAATTAATAATGAAATAGATATACGAAAAATTAATTCAGGGAGGATGTTACATTGAGCGCATCCATTGTTAATGTCACACATACGTCAATATGGTGAATAAATTTTTTTTTTTCTTGACACTTTAACTACACAAACGTAAGACGTGTTTTATTTTATCTCTCCACTGAAATCAACCAACATCAGCATCAAAATCTAAGATGAAAGAGTTATTATTTGTGCAAGTACTAAGCCTAGCATCAATAGAATCGAAAGAAAAATTTCAAAGTTATTAAACATTAAGTGAAAACACCAACTTTACATTTATTACACAGTGCGAAAAAAATTTTTTTTTGTCGAGACCATCCAAATAATGATATAGGCGGGAAATTGGAGGTCATTTATAGTAACTTGGTATAGTCAGTTTTTTATTTTCTGACCCAAAGTCCCTTTTAAAGGACTTCAAAATTTTAAGAACATACACATTTCAAATATCTTTTTAAATACTTGCGGTTGTGCAATGATGAAGAAATGGGTATCAAATGAAAAAGGAAAATTGTTTTCTTTTAACTAAATTCTCTATTTTGAAACCGCAGGACCAAAATAGAATAACATTTAGATGCATGAATCTACGTACTGAGACCCAAAGCATGTATGTTTTCCTTAACTGACATAGGTATTTTGGTCCTGAATCACGTGTGTTTAAACGACGATAATTACGTGGCTAATTGACACTTCCTTTGACAAATAAATGGCGGAATTTGCACAAAAAGTGTCTGAGCGACCAAAACAGCCACGAACACGTCAATATAAAAACACATGGGCGTACCCAGGAACAAATTTCGGGGGGACGACATAACTATAGCAAAGACAATTAACCAATAAGATGTCTTACGGCCATACAACCGAATGGCATAGGGCGAGCACGAATTTGCAAAATTTTCATTATCGAGAGCAAGCAAGCGTCGGTACAGTGAGAGCGTAATAATATTAACGCTCTTTGTTTTGGAGGAGAGCGTTGAGCACCTGATGTACCACTGCCCAGCACTAGCGAGGAGACGACTCCGGGTGCTGGGAGCGCCGTTCTTCAGCGGTCTGGCCGACCTTACAGGACCCAGCATCGGCCGCATCGCCCGATTCGGAATCGGGATGGCTCCTGCCTGACACCCGGGGGCGGGGGGTGTGTAAGCCTGAAGGGCGGCCACGTCCTTCACGTGGTACCACAACGGGCCGTATTATGGCCTAAGTGAGCTCTTCTAGCTGCCACCCTAACCTAACCTAACCTACATTGTTTTGCTCACACAAAGCACAACGGCTTTGATCACTGCCAAGCAAAAGCAAAATTTTTTACATGCGTGGAAGTCAGTGGCGCAGGCAGGACTTCTTTTTGGAGGGATATTTCACTACTAATTTTTGTATTTGAGGGGGTTTGAATCCCCAAACGTTCCCGTCCCGTGTGCGATACTGATTAAAACAATCAACCACCAAAAAAATCAACACAAGAGCATATAGAGATCACACGCATATTCATATCTCTGCCGACTGCAAGCAGAGAGAGTGGCTTGCGTGCCTTCATCGTTGCGCAGAGAGAGTTGCTTGCGTGGCTTCATCGTTGCTCTCCGGATGTGGCGCTGCTGTAAAAACCACTCTCACGTGGCTTTATTGAAAAAGCCACGGCAAATTTTTGTAGCGCCACTGATTTGTATGAACGTAAGACATCTTATAGTTTAATTGTCTTTGACTATAGTACATTTGAAAATTAATTATATACAGCCCTGTTCCAGAATCCGAATCGGAATCGGATTCGAATCGAAATTAAATCCGATTCCGATTTGTAGAGGTGTTCTGCAATCCGAACGGAATTGTCACGTTCGAAGTTTATTTCGAATCCGATTGTTAGCAAATTAAACAAACCTTCAATCAGCTGTTTGCTTGAAATGTTCAAATGAAAAAGTCAGTTGTAAAATTTTGTGAGATTTTTTATTTTACTAAATGAGTTCGGTTATTTCATTGGCAGTATTGCTTGAGAACGAGCAGTCCGCCGTTGAAAAAGTGAAGCGCAGAATTTTGCGAGACCACAGCAATCCGATGGAATTGAAAGATTCTTCGTAACTATCATAGTACAAGTTATTTCAGTTATGTTCAAAATTTCCTATTTAAGGTTTATTGCTCAGTACCGCCTTAACAAAGTAGCATTCAACATGATCTTGACCGAAGTGAAACCTTTTCTTCGGCAGTGCTCCATTCCGCCAGGCTATCAACGATCGGTAGAAAAGGCAACCGCCTCTTCCATTTCGGAAAGGTTGTGCTTCTTAAAAGGTCCACCGCCAGTCGCTAAAGCTTCTCTTTTCTTTTATGCGCCAGCTTCCTTCTTACCTCACTTTTCCAATCAACCCAGGTCTATGATTGAAGAAAATTTTACAAAATGAATTGATTTAATTTACTTCTCACCTTTTTCCACTCCGTTACACTTTTTGTTGGTGGTCCTTGCCCGTTCAGCGACTGCGTTAAATGCTTCCACTTATTTTCAACTTCGTGTTTGTCGCCTTTGCGGAAACCTTTCGCGATGTACGCATTCTCCTCCATAAAATCCAAGAGCATTTTGCTCTGGTCAGCAGTCTTATGCTTTCCGCTGATTAAAAATTAAGTTATTAATGTTATTTAACACGATGTTTAATTTATTTGCTTACATTTTCGTTGTTTGTTTTCGTTTTGCTGCTTTCCGATTTCAATTCCACCAGCTTTTTGTTTAACGGAATATTTTCGACAACAATTTCCGATAATCGAAATGCAGAACACCAAATTTCTGATCCAAATGCGTTCGGTCTTAATCGAATTTGAGAACAGGGCTGCATCGGAAAATATTTGCGATAATCGGAATGTAGAACACCGACGGTCGGAATCAAGTCCATTTCCGATCCGATTCGGATTCTGGAACAGGGCTGATAGAAATCAAATAGAATAGAATATAGAATTCTAAATATATATAGAACATAGCATTTTGAATGTTAGGGGCTGAAATTGCGATCCATGGAAACGCCCATGTGTACGCAGGTGAAGCAGGTGAGACACAGCGAGAGCAAACTGAAATGATCGCTCTCAAGCTAGCACCACTCTTTCACTTTTGTGGGAAAGGGAACAAACTCGCAAGCAAACATTTTAATTTTTGAGCTCTGATGCACCTTCTATTAATTTCATATTCTTTGCTTTAAGGGAAACAACCCCATGCCATAGGAGAACCGCCTCCAAACTTTAGAGTTTGTTCTATATTAGACTCCAACTTGCTTGTCTAACGAAGTGTAACGTTTGCCATCAGACCACAAACGAATAAGTTTTGTTTCATCCCGCCGCCAGAGGCTAATTTTTTCTCAATGTGGGAGTTATATTACACTACTCGACACGAACCCGAACCCGCCATTCAAAATGTTTGCTTGTGTGGCATGCGTCTTCTTTACGTTAATTTCCTTTGGTGGAAGTAATGTGGGAATTTTGCGCCATTGGGTTCGACTCCTACATGGTGCATGGTCCTGCACTTTTTGAACTGTTCCATTTTTCCTGTCCCTATAAATATTCCCTAGCCCAGCAATAATTCCTCCCCAATTCAAAAATACCGACACTCAGATGATCCTTTCCCACTCACTCTCACGCAATATTACACGCAGTCATGTGCTGTGCGGCTGCAAGAAGAAAAACAAATATAAAGCTACACGGTTCACCAGCGACACATAAAACGATCTTAGCGTCTTGTGGAGGCCCTATGTTCCGAGAGGAGTGAACAAGGAAAAAAGGGAAACAAGATTCCTGCCTGCCAAGTTTAGATATCTTTAAAATTAAGCCGGGTCAGGAAAACACTTTTATGCAAAAAAACGATCCAAAGCATTCAGCGAGAGCTACGAAAGAGTGCATAGAAGAAAACGACATACAATTTTAGATTGGCCTCCCCAAACGCCGGAGATAAACCCCATAAAACATTTCTGGTCTGCTTTAAAGTAATCACCGGAGATAAACCCCATGCATGGAAATGCCCTAAAAGTACTGGATACTCTGTACAAAGCGTGCCACACCGCATAAAAGCCATAATAAAGGCGCGCGGTAGTCACACAACATATTAACGATGATCTCAGTCGGTTGTTGCTTAAATGCGTCAAAACTGTTCACACCACTTTTATTGAATTTTACTAATTTTTTATTCCTTTTTATATGAATACTAGCAGGGCCCCACAGCTTTGCACGCAAGTTTAAAGTCAATGGGCCCAATAAATCATGTTTCTTTATACAACACTGTATGGGTTGTGCCATGCGCCTTTAATGTAATGCCCAATCCATTCCTCCAACCGAAGGGTGTGACCCAGTTTCGTTGATGTGCAACTTACAATTCCCAGTTTACGAGTAGAATGACAACAGTACAAAAAATTTAAATGCTGTCCGGCCTATAATTCCGAAGATGTCCAATATTAAGAATTTGGGTTGTATGGGAGCTGTCACGCCCACCTGTCGGGTCGTATTCGCACTATGTGGTTTACCGAGATTTAGTCAAGACGAACATTTTGTGAAAGATTCAGTTCAAGGTCGTGTGAGCAACAAACAAACAAACAGACGTTCATTTATATATATATAGATAATCTTTTGTTTGTTATGTTTTAGTAGACAAATTCTTATAAATTCTTGTATTTAAAAACTGAAAGTACATTCATTTTTGTTATTGTTATAAAAAAAGTAAATAAATAAATATATTTTCTTATTGACGAAGTCTTGTCCGCCGCTGTATATAAATCATGTGATTTCTTTTTGAATTTATAGGTGAAAGAAGCTGAAGATTGTTATAACACGGCACTTCGTCTCTGTCCTAATCACGCCGATTCCCTTAACAATTTAGCCAATATAAAACGTGAACAAGGATATATAGAAGAAGCTACACGTCTCTATTTGAAAGCTCTTGAAGTATTCCCTGATTTTGCGGCAGCACATTCAAATTTGGCTTCAGTTCTTCAACAACAAGGAAAATTAAAAGAAGCTTTAATGCACTACAAAGAAGCTATACGTATTCAGCCAACTTTTGCTGACGCTTACTCAAATATGGGTAACACTCTGAAAGAATTACAGGATGTTAGCGGTGCTTTGCAATGTTATACACGTGCAATTCAAATTAATCCGGCTTTTGCAGACGCCCACAGTAATTTAGCTAGCATACATAAAGACTCGGGCAATATTCCAGATGCTATTCAGTCTTATCGGACTGCCTTAAAGTTAAAACCAGATTTTCCCGATGCTTACTGTAATTTGGCGCATTGTTTACAAATTGTATGTGATTGGACAGACTATGAGGCTCGTATGAAAAAACTTGTAAGCATTGTCGCTGAACAGTTGGAAAAAAATCGCTTACCGTCAGTGCATCCACATCACTCTATGCTTTACCCATTATCACACGAATTTCGTAAAGCAATAGCAACTCGGCATGCAAATTTATGCCTTGAGAAAATTCATGTTCTTCATAAGCCTGCATACAAATTTAGTCATGAAATACCTGCTGGAGGTCGATTACGTATTGGCTACGTTAGTTCGGATTTTGGAAACCATCCCACCTCCCATTTAATGCAGTCAATACCAGGACTACATGATAGATCGGCCGTTGAAATATATTGTTATGCACTTAGTCCTGACGATGGAACAACTTTTCGTCACAAAATAATTCGTGAGGCAGAGCATTTTATTGATTTGTCTCAAACTCAGTGTAATGGCAAAGCAGCCGATCGCATTTATTCTGATGGTATTCATATACTAGTGAATATGAACGGTTACACGAAAGGTGCTCGAAATGAAATATTTGCATTGCGTCCCGCTCCTGTCCAAGTAATGTGGCTTGGTTATCCTGGAACCAGTGGTGCGAACTTCATGGACTATATTATCACTGACGCTGTAACAAGTCCAATAGAATTGGCTACACAGTATAGTGAGAAATTAGCGTATATGCCGAATACATATTTTATTGGCGATCACAAGCAAATGTTTCCTCATTTAAAAGAACGAATTATTGTTTGCGATAAGCAGCATTTGTCAATGGCTGATAATATTGTTGTACTTAATGCAGCCGATTTGTCACCTCTGGTAGAAAACACAGATGTTAAAGAAGTTCGCGAAGTAGTGAACGCCCAAAAACCAGTTGAAATAACACATAAAGTTGCAGAGTTGCCCAATACCACTCAAATTGTTTCAATGATTGCATCAGGACAAGTACAAACATCTCTTAATGGTGTTGTTGTTCAAAATGGTCTTGCTACCACACAAACAAACAATAAAGCTGCAACAGGAGAAGAAGTACCTCAGAATATTGTTATAACAACACGTCGCCAATACATGTTGCCTGATGATGCAATCGTTTATTGTAATTTCAACCAGTTATATAAAATTGATCCTCAAACGCTGCAGTCGTGGATTTTGATTTTGAAAACTGTGCCAAACTCAGTACTTTGGTTATTGAGATTCCCCGCGGTCGGGGAACAAAATATAAAGAAGTCGGTGGAAAGTTTTGGTAAACGAGCTTTTTATTACATAATATTTACAGTGCAATAAAAAACGATTAAAACCCATTATTTACAGGAATCTCTATCGATCGAGTAATATTTTCCAATGTGGCTGCTAAAGAAGAACATGTACGCCGTGGTCAGCTCGCTGATATCTGTTTAGATACACCTCTTTGTAATGGTCATACAACATCAATGGATGTCCTATGGACTGGTACACCTGTAGTTACTTTGCCTGGTGAAACATTAGCTTCAAGGTAATTCAATATTTATCTGAATGGACTAAAATTTCGCAAAGCAATATGCAACTTTATGCCTTGAGAAAATTCATGTTCTTCATAAGCCTGCATACAAATTTAGCTACGTTAGTTCGGATTTTGGAAACCATTCTACCACCTTTTTAATGCAGTCAATACAAGGACTATATGATAGATCGGCGGTTAAAACATATTGTTATGCAATTAGTCCTGAGGATGAAAAAATGTTTCATCACAAAATAATTCGAGCATTTTATTGATTTGTCTCAAACCCAGTGTAATGGTAAAGCAGCCGATCGCATTTATTCTGATGGTATTCATATACTAGTGAATATGAACGGTTACACGAAAGGTGCCAGAAATGAAATATTTGCATTGCATCCGCTCCTGACCAAGTTATGTATAAATAAACATAAAATTGTGCATATATAAATACATACATACATATATGTATACATATACCAACATAAAATTCGTAAAACGAAAAAGTGACATGTATTTTTATGTCATAAAATCCCAACTAAAAAATTCAGGTTTGTTTTACGTTATGACATTTTGAAAACTCCTTCTAATAGAATTACGAAAAACTCAAAAGACCTATTTTAAAAAGCATAACACACCAGCTATGTAAACTAAATCCAAAAAATAAAATAATAAAATGTATGACGTTCTGAAATTTAATTATGGTAGAGGTTGCCATGTCTCCCTGTTTTCCATGTTTACACACAATTCACCAAAAAAAATGTAACTGAATTTTTTTCAAATTTCAACAGCTGATGCAGGCTTGGCATGAAGCCTGCCTTTAACTGCTATTTTGGTAAATAGTCAATACTTTTGGGAACACTAAAAATACCACCCTTCTACGGGCATCCGGTTTTGGCCAGACCATATCGGACTTTGGATCCACTTAAGTAATGTTGTAGCTAAGCTATCAAGCTCATATTTCATGATATCCTCAACTATCCTCAACAACCAAAACCATGGCTTGGCCAGACCATGGTGTATTTTCATACAAATTTTCCAGTTAGCTCCATTTTTTTTGTTATTTCCCACGTAATTATTGCCAGAATGACTTAAAAATATTTTTTTCGTTTGTTCCTTATTCAGTCCTTTACTGGGCATAGGGCTTTAACTAGGCTTTTCCATTTGACTCGATTTGAAACCCGTTTTTCGTGCCTTCTCATGTTATCGTGACATAAGTTAGTTGGCGCGAAATCTGCCTGGTCCAAGTGTTTTTCACTCGCCTTGGCTTTTATTTTCTTTTGGGTTAGTAAATTAGAATTTGTTTTGGAAAATAATATCGGAACATATTCAAAATTAATATTTATTCATTGTATTCATGGTTATGAATGGTTCATGAATTCGATTAAGTGTTTTCTTGGGCAGAGATGGAAGGAAGGGAATGCTATTTTGAGGGTCAGGTGGACATCGTTGGAGTTAAGTCAAAGAGGACAATTTCTCTGAAAAAATTGTCTTAGCAGTATCGGAAACTAATGCGTTAGAGCAACAAAATGAAGATATTAATTAATTTGTTGCTAGAGGTAATAATAACGGTGCTGCCAATCACGCTTTCATTTGGCCCTGAACAAAACGAAGCTTCTGATACTGATAAAAAAATGGTCGTTTAGATAGTTCAATGTGAAGATAGCGACGACGAAGGCGACAAGGAAAACGATATCCGGTTAGTTCAACATGAAATATAACATGTTGAGCATGTTCTGCATGTTTTTCTTTGGCAAAGCTGCTCAGAATTGTTAACAGTGCAAGGAATCCAGAAATAATAATAGATATATCAGAACGCGATTTGTATGTGTGTTGTACGCATATAATGCAGTTGCAATAATTGCATTGGTGAAGCAGTTGAAGCAGATCCATAAGTAACGTATTTTACATTTATACATTTTTTATTTTTTTGCTTTACTGTCGTTTTCGCTATTCGCTATTTACTTAATTATTCTAGTATATTTTTACCGTTTTACGTAAATAAAATGTGCGCAAGCAAAAGAAATCATTGTGTTCACACTTCCTGGTTGTTTTATATCCTTAACAACAATCCTCGATTATCCTCTTGTTTGCGCTGGCGAAAAGCTGAAATTGTAAAACGATTTCTATTTTCTAGCTGGCTTTTGTTCTTCTTCTATAAGCCTGCACGGCGTCTCATATTGCTCCTGAACTCATTGCCGACTGTAGTGTGCGCAAAATCCTAGAAAAGAAAATAAAATATGGCTGGCATGGCGCCTATATGATCGCTACAGGCAATAAAAAATAAATAATAAGTAATCAACAAAGACAATTAAATAAATATATTCATTATATCCAGTGCACAGATAACTCATCACGTAGATGTCCAGCGGCCAAGGAAAAAATGTGTCAAAAAGTTCGACAAATTCGGCCTCCGATAAGAGCCTCTAATGTCACTCACACAATCACCGTTTCACACGCATTGTGCTCTATTTTTAGATACAGAAATATGTGAATTTTAGTAAAAATGGCGCTTATACTACTGAGTCCAAAAAATAAGGTGACATTGTATTTATTTTGAAAATTCTTTATTTATTCTTCCAAATCAATTTCATCCCCTTCAAAGTAATCCCCTCCCAATGCAATGCACTTATGCCAACGGATTTTCCAATCTTCGAAACACTTCCGTCTTCGCTGCGGCTTGAATCTCCTCTATCGTATCAAAACGGTGTCCCCGGAGCGGTCTTTTGAGCTTGCTGAACAGCTAGAAGTCGCACGGCGCCAGATCAGGTGAATACGGTGGTTGCGGAATGATATGGGTTGTGTTTTTGGCGAAATGATCACGAATTACGAGTGGAGTATGGGATGGTGCATTATCGTGGTGTAAAAACCAAGAATTGTCTTTCCACAATTCCGGCCTTTTTAGGCGGATAGCGTTACGCAAACGACGCATAACGTTCAAATAATATTCCTTGTTGACTGTTGACTAAAAAAAAAATAATTCTCCAAATCCTTCGACGCGCGCAGTTTAAATTCAAATGTCACTTTATGTTTTGGACACAGTAGTATGTTATTATACCTTTTAAGCAAACAGTTGGGATTGAATGTTGATGGTCCAATGCGTTAGCGGGAGTGTCTCAGACGGCAGGTGGCGGTTCAATCCTTACTGTAGCTGCCGAGACTTTTTGAATGGCTTCTTTTTAAATCTATTCCTTTTTTACGACCCGTGAAAACAATATAAATGAAAATGTATTTGGTTTTAAATCTCTTGATTAGTAAATTGGTTGGTTTTGGAGACACATAATTGTTTCCAAGTTTTAAAATCAATCAATCAAGCGCAGCATACGGTTACAAACAACTATACAGCAAAGAGATTCGATTGATAATGGCAGGCACTCATGGGCGTACCCAGAGAGTATTTTGACCTCCCCCGAAAATTCGTAATACTATATTTTATATATGCACAAAAATCTATATTCTTTTCTATTCGAAATTTAAATTCTGAATTTGAAAATGTAGTAATGTCTTTCCCCCTTTAATTTGTTGCTGGGTACGCCCATGCACTTGCTCTTCGCAAACAAGATTGAACCGACCGGCACAATTTGCCAAAACGAATTGAATTGTTCAGCGGTCACTACACTGTCGCAATACAGTTACGCCGACGCAAAGGATAGAGCTGCTGGCGCCGCAGCTATTGGCAATGCGTACCACATATTGTCGCCTTGGCAACGATGTGTATGCATTATACCAATGAAAATAAAGTCTTCATATTCGTTGATCATACACAAGAATAATTTGTGCGCTGAAATATTGTTAGAGTCGATTCATTTATATCAATATTTTTTAATACATTATTAATTTCAATCGTTAACAGCCTGATTCTGTGTATTCTTAACAAATTTTTTATCACGGTATTTTGTCAAGATTTTTATCAAGCAAAAGCTTTGTTGGCATTCTGATGAAGTAAAAAGCTCATTTAATTCAACATAAGGTGAATATGCGATAGCTGTCAAATTGTCAAAAAATAAGACAAATAAAAAATGGAAGAAAAGTAAGTTTTGAAAATATTTTTAAATTTTTATTGAAAATTCTCATAATTTTGTGAGACAGATGATTGGCTCATAGGCAAATTACAGTTATTACCAACGCATTTTTGTTAGGATTCATGTCCAAAAAAATGCAATGCCGCCAGAACGCGTATGGGCAAAGATAGCGATGTTCTCTGTGTGGCGCCAAGTCCTCAATCGATGACACAAGGATCGAGTCAGCCGAAAATTCTTCATGAATTCTTCTTCGCTCAACGAAGGCAAATTATTTGTTTTCTTCTGCTTCTGATTTCTTCTCTTCTATCCTCCTCAACCGCTAAAAGTGTTAACATGCACAATTCTTAAATTTTCAATAGGCAAAATTTCAATTTGTAAGCTCTTGTCAAAAGCATTCACACTTTTGACAATTTATCAAGGAAAGAGCTTTTATTTTTAGTAATAGAATGCCAATTCTTCACAAATATTTAGTAAAAACTTGACAAATAGTCAATATGGTGAATTTATCAAGTGTACAGAATTGGGCTGTAAATGTTAAGAAAAATGTTGCTTCCTCGGCCAGCCTCGAACCCGAGGCAAAATTTACGAAGAAAAAATTACGAATATCTAATATGCTGTTATATATGCTGTTTACCTGTTACACCACATACAGCACATGATCAGTGTAGCTAAAATCATAAATGTATGTTGCAGAAAAGAATATCAGCAAGCACGAACAGAAATTCCAAATTAATTCAATCCGGCAAAAGTTCTGGATGAGCACATGCAACTGTGTGCGTTAAATAGCTTTGCGGAAAAAGCTGTAATTCAGAGCTTGCAATTTTGGTGCCGTTTTCGTCGTATGAGTGTGGACATCTACTTGATGAGTTATCTGTGTCCAGTGTATACATACATATTATGTATGCATAAGCATCTATAAGATAGCGGTTAATTTGCTAATAAAAATTTGTTCAGTCTTACACTGGTGTAATCTTTTCAATAATTTTCGTTCATGTAAAATTTTGATATATATAATATATATTGATATAATATATAATATTATAATATTGATATAATATATATACATTATATATATTTTGATAATTTTTGACTTTTGTATATATGTAAGTGCGCTCAGGATCTACATCAAAAAAATTTAGCTGTTTCCAAAAACTTTTTTAGATATTCCGCTTAGCTGCATTTTCCACCAAAAAGTTCTGTGTTCTGTTGAAACCCCGGTTGTGAGAAAACACGGACTTGCTCGGCCTCATAAGGTTTAGCCCTTCCACGACCTCATATTTGCTGGTCAAGAAAGTGTTCATTTGCTCCCAGGTTGGAAGATCTTTCCGGGAACTAAGGGACTGTTCCCACAGGGATAAAGTCTCTTCCGGGAGTTTTGTTGAACAAATATAGACCAGGATCGGGTCCCAACCTTCTGTCGAGACGTCTTGAGAAGATAAGACGGACAGAGAAGTGTTTATTGCATTTTGAAGGCTTTGCAACGCTTCACTGTCTTCAACAGCTACTTGAGGGAGGCTCAAGAGCGTGCTGACCTGTTTATCAACCAGAATGCGCCGATTTTCGAATCGGGACTTCAGCGCATTCCATGGCAATTCGAAGTTACAATCGCTCAATGGATACTGCCTAACGATGGCGCCAGCCTTTTCGGTCGTTTTATATCGGAGGTGATATAATTTTTGGGCAGAGGTGAGTTTCGGGTGGTTAATATACACCGCCGAAAACATGTCGCGGAAGGACGGCCACTCTTCATACCCGCCGGAGAAGATTTCGGTGTCGCAAGGAGGGACATTCAGGCAAATAGAATTACTTGCCTGCTCTGTTGCAGAAGGGAAGGGGATTTCTGCTGGACGAGAAGTTTCAGCGAGAGGAGGTTGCTGAGCGTCCATGAGTTCCGAGATCTGGGCCATGGTTTCATACACTCGTTCTCGGCACAGTTCCATTTTGGAGCGAGCGATCAACTTAAAGGTTTCAGGCAGGTCGTCATCGGGGGTGATGCCGACTTGCGAAAAAGCTGCCTTTAGGTCCGCATAATAGCCATTGAGATCGGCTAAATACACTTTGAGGATTGCGGGCGTTAACTCTTCGATAGGAACAGAAGAGAATTTGGAACAAAAGTGGACCAAATTGTGCGCTTCGAAATTAAAAATGTTCTTGGAGAGACCATGACACTGTTCGAAAGATTTTTCGATTGGCATGTCGAAATGAAGGATAATTTAATAGTGAAATAAATAAATCGATAGTTGATGGATATGGGAGTCGAGAAAAAACACCAAAAGAATTCAAAGGATATTTGAATTGACAACAAATGTTGCACAAAACCGACTAGAAATGTCGCAAACTGGAGCATATTCACGAAAAGTGCACGAAATTTTTCGTATGAGTGTGGACATCTACTTGATGAGTTATCTGTGTCCAGTGTATACATACATATTATGTATGCATAAGCATCTATAAGATAGCGGTTCATTTGCTAATAAAAATTTGTTCAGTCTTACACTGGTGTAATCTTTTCAATAATTTTCGTTCATGTAAAATTTTGATATATATAATATATATTGATATAATATATAATATTATAATATTGATATAATATATATACATTATATATATTTTGATAATTTTTGACTTTTGTATATATGTAGGTGCGCTCAGGATCTACATCAAAAAAATTTAGCTGTTTCCAAAAACTTTTTTAGATATTCCGCTTAGCTGCATTTTCCACCAAAAAGTTCTGTGTTCTGTTGAAACCCCGGTTGTGAGAAAACACGGACTTGCTCGGCCTCATAAGGTTTAGCCCTTCCACGACCTCATATTTGCTGGTCAAGAAAGTGTTCATTTGCTCCCAGGTTGGAAGATCTTTCCGGGAACTAAGGGACTGTTCCCACAGGGATAAAGTCTCTTCCGGGAGTTTTGTTGAACAAATATAGACCAGGATCGGGTCCCAACCCTCTGTCGAGACGTCTTGAGAAGATAAGACGGACAGAGAAGTGTTTATTGCATTTTGAAGGCTTTGCAACGCTTCACTGTCTTCAACAGCTACTTGAGGGAGGCTCAAGAGCGTGTTGACCTGTTTATCAACCAGAATGCGCCGATTTTCGAATCGGGACTTCAGCGCATTCCATGGCAATTCGAAGTTACAATCGCTCAATGGTTACTGCCTAACGATGGCGCCAGCCTTTTCGGTCGTTTTATATCGGAGGTGATATAATTTTTGGGCAGAGGTGAGTTTCGGGTGGTTAATATACACCGCCGAAAACATGTCGCGGAAGGACGGCCACTTCATACCCGCCGGAGAAGATTTCGGTGTCGCAAGGAGGGACATTCAGGCAAATAGAATTACTTGCCTGCTCTGTTGCAGAAGGGAAGGGGATTTCTGCTGGACGAGAAATTTCAGCGAGAGGAGGTTGCTGAGCGTCCATGAGTTCCGAGATCTGGGCCATGGTTTCATACACTCGTTCTCGGCACAGTTCCATTTTGGAGCGAGCGATCAACTTAAAGGTTTCAGGCAGGTCGTCATCGGGGGTGATGCCGACTTGCGAAAAAGCTGCCTTTAGGTCCGCATAATAGCCATTGAGATCGGCTAAATACACTTTGAGGATTGCGGGCGTTAACTCTTCGATAGGAATAGAAGAGAATTTGGAACAAAAATGGACCAAATTGTGCGCTTCGAAATTAAAAATGTTTTTGGAGAGACCATGACACTGTTCGAAAGATTTTTCGATTGACATGTCGAAATGAAGGATAATTTAATAGTGAAATAAATAAATCGATGGTTGATGGATATGGGAGTCGAGAAAAAACACCAAAAGAATTCAAAGGATATTTGAATTGACAACAAATGTTGCACAAAACCGACTAGAAATGTCGCAAACTGGAGCATATTCACGAAAAGTGCACGCAATTTTTCGAAGTGTTTCACCTCAATGGGGTTTTGAGTGAAACCTGCGTTTGGAATAACCTGAAAAGTGTCGGTGTGTGCAGTAAAAATTCGGATACCTGTTGTCTTGACCCTGATGTACTAAATGATTACTTTGTAGCCAGTTCTGTGTCTAGCTCGTATTGCTGCACGACTAACCTGTGTTCATTAGATAGACTTGCCGTCTCCCCTTGTAGTTTTCAGTTTGACACTGTTAGTGAACTTGATGTGATTCGCTGCATCAGTAAAATAAAATCAAATGCTGTTGGTGAGGATGGGATTGCCATAAAATGTATTAAACTTATTCTTCCCTATGTGCTTGGTCCCCTCACGCATATAATAAATCACTGCTTCACAAGTTCGAGTTTCCCGAAAATTTGGAAGGTGGCTACAATTGTTCCTGTAGCGAAGAAATCAGCTGCTTCACATCCGGGTGACTTCCGACCCATCAGCATATTGTCCTCGCACTCCAAGGTCTTCGAATCTCTCATGGCTGAGCAGATCTCTAGTCACATTGACACGTTTGCACTAATGTCACCCCATCAATCAGGTTTCCGTCCGGCGCATAGTTGTTCCACAGCTATTATCAAAGTCCTGGACGACATAAGAATACCTTACGACCTTGGCAATGTTACCTTACTGTGTTTGTTGGATATTTCTAAGGCATTTGACTGCGTAAATCATTCAATTTTGTGTCAAAAGCTCAAATGTTACTTTGGGTTTGCGGATAGCGCGGTAAGACTTTTGGAAAGTTATCTACGTGGCCGATCTCAGAGGGTTAGGGTTAGGTGTAACTTTTCCTCTTATAATTTAGTGTATACTGGGGTCCCTCAAGGCTCAGTACTTGGTCCGCTCCTTTTCACTATGTTCATAAATGACATTTTCAGTATTTGTACCATGTGTCTGTGCATGCATATGCGGCTGACATCCAACTTTATCTGTCTAGGCCTGTAGGTCTTGTTCAGGACTTATGTGTGAGGGTAAATGAAGACCTATGTGCCATTTATAGATGGGCCTGCGAGAACTAACTCAAGCTTAATCCACTAAAGTCCTATGTTCTTCCGATTTCCAAATAACCGCTCTTCTTTTGTGATGTTCCTCCAATTTATCTCAATGGTTCTCAGCTGCAGTTCGTAGACCGGATCACTAACCTTGGCTTCAGGATCAATTCCTCGTTGCCTTGTGAGGACCACATAAACTCGGTCGTAAGCAAAATATACCTGACGTTACGAAATCATAGAATGACTGCTGCATTCGTACCATGTGAGACAAGACGAAACTGGTTTTACAGCTAATTTTACCCATAATTACATATTCGGAAGTTGTTTACAGCAAACTTGATTCTAGGTCGGAATATAAATTGATTATTGCTTACAACAATGCTGCACGTTACGTCTATGGCTTAAAGAAAGGGGATCACGTTTCTTCTTATAGTAGACAGTTGCTTGGTCTTGACCTCTTGACTTAGAAGCACGAAACTGTATGTTTTTACATAAACTTATACACACGAAGCGTCCCTGCTACCTTTTTGAAAAATTTCTCTTTTGCAAGTCAAGTCAAAACTACAATCTCCTAATTCCTAACCTTAATTTCAAAAATTCCAGAAGGCTATTTTTCGTGAGCGCCATTAGGTCTTGGAACTCGCTTCCTAGTGCTATCAAATGCATTTCGGGTAGTGGTAACTTTAAGCATCTACTCTTCAAACATTTCTCATAACATTTAAAACTTTTCTCTCACTCTTTACTCTATCTCTTTACTTTCACTTACACATAATTAAGATTTTTCTTTGTAAATTATTAAAACATTGTAATGATATAGTATTTATTATGTAATGCTTAAAACGAATGTGTTCCTAATTGGCATGCAAAAGATTGTATCTTATATGCCTGTATTATCTGTTAAATAAAATAAATAAATAAATAAATAAGTCACCGTACAAAAGAAAGCTCTAGATATCTTATATATAAAATT
This sequence comes from Melieria picta, assembly GCA_964056695.1. NCBI lineage: Eukaryota > Metazoa > Arthropoda > Insecta > Diptera > Ulidiidae > Melieria > Melieria picta. The sequence continues at coordinate 46,427,715 of OZ057400.1, read as the reverse complement.
CTCGTGTCACAGTGTTTGTTACCATACTCCTCCGAAACGGCTTGACCGATTTTTATGAAATTTTGTATGCATATTCAGTAGGTCTGAGAATCGGCTACTATCTATTTTTCAGGGGGCGTGGTACCACCCATACGAGCCAGATCTTAACAATGGAATATCTTCCAAATTGTAAGTTGTAGAACACTGAAATTTTGTATCCCGTCGTCCCATAGATGAGTCATTCTACTGATAAGATTTGATGGGCGTTGGACAAGGGGCGTGGCACATTTTTTGTGACCCAAATATTTTGCTGAACTATAAGTCGCTCAGCAATGAAACTTAGTATGAACCTACCATTTATTCATACAATTCGACAGAGGGAATGGGGCAAGTATTGGACGAGGGGGCGTGGCACCACCCATACGAGCCAGATCTTAATAATGGAATATCTTCCAAATTGTAAGCTGTACAACACCGATATTTTGTATCCCGTCGTCCCATAGATGAGTCATTCTACTGATAAGATTTGATGGGCGTTGGACAAGGGGCGTGGCATATTTTTTGTGACCCAAATATTTTGCTGAACTATAAGTCGCTCAGCAATGAAACTTAGTACGAACATACCATTTATTCATATATTTCGACAGAGGGAATGGGGAAAGTATTGGACGAGGGGGCGTGGCACCACCCATACGAGCCAGATCTTAATAATGGAATATCTTCCAAATTGTAAGCTGTACAACACTGAAATTTTGTATCCCGTCGTCCCATAGATGAGTCATTCTACTGATAAGATTTGATGGGCGTTGGACAAGGGGCGTGGCACATTTTTTGTGACCCAAATATTTTGCTGAACTATAAGTCGCTCAGCAATGAAACTTAGTATGAACCTACCATTTATTCATATAATTCGACAGAGGGAATGGGGCAAGTATTGGACGAGGGGGCGTGGCACCACCCATACGAGCCAGATCTTTATAATGGAATATCTTCCAAATTGTTAGTTGTACAACACTGAAATATAGTACCCTGTCGTCCCATAGATGAGTCATTCTAATGATAAGATTTGATGGGCGTTGGACAAGGGGCGTGGATAGATAGATAGATAGATAGATAGATAGATAGATAGATAGATAGATAGATAGATAGATAGATAGATAGATCGATAGATAGATAGATAGATAGATAGATAGATAGATAGATAGATAGATCGATAGATAGATAGATAGATAGATAGATCGATAGATAGATAGATAGATCGATAGATAGATAGATAGATAGATAGATAGATAGATAGATAGATAGATAGATAGATAGATAGATAGATAGATAGATCGATAGATAGATAGATAGATAGATAGATAGATAGATAGATAGATAGATAGATAGATAGATAGATAGATAGATAGATAGATAGATAGATAGATAGATAGATAGATAGATAGATAGATAGATAGATAGATAGATAGATAGATAGATAGATAGATAGATAGATAGATAGATAGATAGATAGATAGATAGATAGATAGATAGATAGATAGATAGATAGATAGATAGATAGATAGATAGATAGATAGATAGATAGATAGATAGATAGATAGATAGATAGATAGATAGATAGATAGATAGATAGATAGATAGATAGATAGATAGATAGATAGATAGATAGATAGATAGATAGATAGATAGATAGATAGATAGATAGATAGATAGATAGATAGATAGATAGATAGATAGATAGATAGATAGATAGATAGATAGATAGATAGATAGATAGATAGATAGATAGATAGATAGATAGATAGATAGATAGATAGATAGATAGATAGATAGATAGATAGATAGATAGATAGATAGATAGATAGATAGATAGATAGATAGATAGATAGATAGATAGATAGATAGATAGATAAGATAGATAAGATAGATAAGATAGATAAGATAGATAAGATAGATAAGATAGATAAGATAGATAAGATAGATAAGATAGATAAGATAGATAAGATAGATAAGATAGATAAGATAGATAAGATAGATAAGATAGATAAGATAGATAAGATAGATAAGATAGATAAGATAGATAAGATAGATAAGATAGATAAGATAGATAAGATAGATAAGATAGATAAGATAGATAAGATAGATAAGATAGATAAGATAGATAAGATAGATAAGATAGATAAGATAGATAAGATAGATAAGATAGATAAGATAGATAAGATAGATAAGATAGATAAGATAGATAAGATAGATAAGATAGATAAGATAGATAAGATAGATAAGATAGATAAGATAGATAAGATAGATAAGATAGATAAGATAGATAAGATAGATAAGATAGATAAGATAGATAAGATAGATAAGATAGATAAGATAGATAAGATAGATAAGATAGATAAGATAGATAAGATAGATAAGATAGATAAGATAGATAAGATAGATAAGATAGATAAGATAGATAAGATAGATAAGATAGATAAGATAGATAAGATAGATAAGATAGATAAGATAGATAAGATAGATAAGATAGATAAGATAGATAAGATAGATAAGATAGATAAGATAGATAAGATAGATAAGATAGATAAGATAGATAAGATAGATAAGATAGATAAGATAGATAAGATAGATAAGATAGATAAGATAGATAAGATAGATAAGATAGATAAGATAGATAAGATAGATAAGATAGATAAGATAGATAAGATAGATAAGATAGATAGATAGATAGATAGATAGATAGATAGATAGATAAGATAGATAGATAAGATAGATAGATAAGATAGATAGATAAGATAGATAGATAAGATAGATAGATAAGATAGATAGATAAGATAGATAGATAAGATAGATAGATAAGATAGATAGATAAGATAGATAGATAAGATAGATAGATAAGATAGATAGATAAGATAGATAGATAAGATAGATAGATAAGATAGATAGATAAGATGGATATATAAGATAGATAGATAAGATAGATAGATAAGATAGATAGATAAGATAGATAGATAAGATAGATAGATAAGATAGATAGATAGGTAGATTGATAGATTCTTTTTGGAAAATGAAAAAAAATAATGTTTGGTGTTTTGTTATTTTCATATTCCTTCATCGTTCACAGCGCTCTATGCCTCTTTCACTCAAATACTACATCCTTACACACTTACAATAAGTTAGTTATTTTTTCTACACTAGAAATTCCCTAGAAATAATTTATATGGCAAAACAACGTTTGCTGGGTCAGCTAGTAATATATCATATATAAATAGAAAAATGAGAACAATTATGGGTATTTAAGGTATTCATTATATTTTTCGTTTAGCTCTTGGCAATTCCACACCGTTATCAAATAATGTGCAGCCTACATTAGCTATAAAAGAATGAATACTCTTGCCTTTATACCGTTCCTCAATGGAGACCAGTGGCAGATTCAGAGGGCGGGGGTTTGGGGGTTGAAACCCTTGAAATATTAGGATCGACTTTAAAACTACATACAAATTAAAAAGCATTTTATAAATATTAAAGAATTACTTTTTGAAAAATAAAATATTTATCTGAAACCGCCCCTGATGGGGGCACATGTCTGATGAAATCGTTCCCCATGTTCATCGGATTCTGTTGCCAACTGATGATCGAAGTAATCCATATGAGAATTTAGAAAATGAATTTTTGGTGACATATGAACACCTAGTTTTTCGAATTCACTCATCATGATGTCGACGGGTATTCGAGCAGCAGGAGAACGATTTTTGCATAGAACATTGTCAATTACTCCTTTAATGCTTTTCCATGCGACAATCTCATTTGGTGAAAGCATTTGATCGAATTCGGCGTTACGCATAAGCCTTTTTATCTCAGGACCAACAAAAACACCTGTTGTAATGAAAAAACTAGATTTTATAAATTTATTGGTATGAAACCAATATGAAAAAGTTAAGTTTTAGCATTCATACCTTCTTTTGCTTCGCTTAGTTTTGGAAACAATGTCTTCAGAAAGTTAAATGCCGATCCATTTGTATCCAAACACTTAACAAAATTGTTTACCACACCAAGTTTTATATGGAGTTGGCACAAGCGGTGGATGGAGAATATTATGCCCGCCTAATGCCCCGTCAGTTCTCGGGTCCCATTGTTTTTTGGAATATTGGTTGCCCTTCCATCTGCTATTCCACGTGCAAGTTTTGTAGGACATTTTAGTACCGATTTTGAATAAGTACGAAATAAACACTTAAACACATTTTCAGTTTTGGCTTAATTCTGACCTATAGTATAATTTTATGGCGAATATCTTCGTGGTACATTTTGTCCTTAAAAAGTCCTGTTTTACAGGACATTTTTGGCATATTAGAAAAAGGGGTCAATTTGACCCATACAAATAGGAGCTACAGGGTTAAAATGCTCCACAAAAATGTTCTTCGTAGTATTTTACATCAAATTGCTGAACACATCATATAGGGTCAGATGGGGGAAATGTAAACACTTTTTGCTTTTTTTACGCAAGTACTTTGAAAAAGACGGGAAAAAATACATTGTAGGACACCCTTTCTACTTTCGAAAATTAACATTATTTTTAAAAAACATCAGGTATTGCACTGGTGAACAGTAACTCGCTCTTTAAAACCCACGAAGCACAAAAGAGTGGTGTTTACGTTTACCCCGGTGTTGTTTATATTTCCCCAAATTATTTTTAAAATTCAGGGGTTAAAGGGAACAGTGCTTTCGATCCCTGTAGACATTAGGGACTTCGGTATCTAGGTAGGTGTTCTTCAAGGCGTCCAAACTTTTGAGGAGCATCACCTCAATCTCGTCGTTTTGTTGGTAGGATTGTATAACGCATACGTATTTGAAAAGTATAGTTAATCTGCTGTCTCCCTTAAACTTGATCAGTAGAAATTTACCTTTTGTAATCCTACATCATCAACTTTAAACTCTTCATTCCATGAACTATCATCTTCATATACATACAACTCTTCCATTTGCAGAGTCCTTTGAAAGCGGTTTTTTAGATTCTAAAACAGACCTCTTGGGCTAAGGGGTTTTGTTTGCTATCTTTTTGGCTTGTTTCCTTGAGTCGCTTAAGAACTTCGTTCGAAGTCAAAACTTCGCCATACATGTTTTTAAGTCTTGTTCTTAAGTCTTGGTCTTGGCTTTTTTCCTTACTAATGTCGGATGGCCTTCCTCTAAATCTGATTTCCTTTTTAAACAAAACTGCCGATTGCTATTTTCTTTGGATGGTTAACAAAACTGTCTTTATTTAGGATGGTGGTTTAGGTTACAAAAAGAATAAATTCTAGGACCGCGGTCACTCGCGCACCTGCCCACTTCACTTTCACGACACAACTAACTTTTCTCCGCGAGCCCGGAGTGTGCCAGGGCTCTCGTTATAGCTCGGTCTATCCTGCTCTGGCATCGTCCCGATGGCCTCTTGCTCGTCTTCGTCGCCGCTGTCGAACGCGTCCAAATCTGGCGGTAGTGCGCCCCATAGTTTCATCCGGTCAGATGAGTAGACCGAACAAAATCGCTTCTGCTTTACCTGTATACCCTGGATGTCCTTAAGGAGATATCGATCCTTGCCCAGCACCTTCGTTACAATATAGGGCCCACGATATCGCGGCTCAAGTTTTCTGGATTCGCCGGTTGCTTGGAAATCGTTTTGGATCACGACTAAATCGTCCACATGGTACTCCACTCTGCTGCTTCCACATACTCTGCTGCTTCCATTTCTCGCGCTGTTCTTGGATGTTATGTAGTGCTAAGGGACGCTTTTCCTTCATGGTGGTGTCGTCGTTATCATCAATTGTGGCTGCTAGTAGTCTATTGCGGATAACATCACGCAATTTGAAATCGAAGAGCAACTGATTCGGACTGAATCCAGTTGTGCTGTTTTTCTGCGAATTAATGCTCCACTGCTAGTCGAGGAGCTGTTCGTCCCACGCTTTCAGGTGGGAACCTGATGTTCGTAAAAAGTCGGGGATAGTACGATTGGCTCGCTCCACTTGGCCATTCGCCCGAGGAGTTCGTACAGCGGTTTTGATATGTTGTATATCATTCTGCTCACAATACGTCGCAAATTGTTTGGACGTAAAAGCGGTACCCCTGTCCGTCACGATTCGTCTTGGTAGCCCAAAATAGCTACTGATGTCGGATAGCGCCTGAATCACCGGTTGTGTCTTCGTGTTGCGTGTCGGTTTCACTATCAAATACTTCGTGAAGGCGTCACTGATAGTGAGAATGTAGATGTGGCCCTTTTTGTTCCTAACAAAGGGGCCCAAGTGATCAATGTGCAAGAGCTGAAACGGGATCGGCTCCATAGCGTCGATATACAACGTCCCTTCAGGCTTACCGCCCTTGCATTTGCTGTAGCAACATTCGATGCATGCAGAGATGTAGTCTTTCACATATTTGCGCATCCGCGAGAACCAAAAATGTTCCAGAACTCGCTGCACCGTTTTCTCTATACCAAAATGGCCCATGTCGTCGTGGCAATATTTAACCACCCGCCATCGGATTGATTTCGGTACCACATACAAAAACTTGCCATTATAGCACCGATACAATCTGTTGTTTTGCATCGTATAGCCCCTTTTGAACTGTTTGGTTCTGATTTTCGCACTCCATTGAGTATCTCGATTACACCGCGGATTTGATCGTCTTGTAGCTGCATCGTCAGTAACCAGTCGCCGTCGTTTGTAAATACCTGTGATATCTGCACCGGTACGGGTTCAGCAGGGGCGCGACTGAGGGCATCAACGTGACTCATGCGTGTGCCTGGTCGATGCACACGTTCAAAATCATACTCCAACAGCTGCATCCACCATCGAGCTATTCGTGGAATTAATTGTGATTTGTCCTTTACGCTGGTTATTGCTGAGCAGTCCTTTACGACCTTGAACGGTTTTCCCAAGAGGTAGATACGAAACCGACGAAGAGCTTCGACCACAGCCATCACCTCAAGCTCGTAACTGTGGTAGCGTGATTCAACCTCCGTGCAGCTCCTGCTAAAATACATAACCGCTTGGCATGTCTTTTCGTCGTTCGTTGATTGTAGAAGCACCGCTGCGAGGCCTACACTACTGGCGTCGGTATGAACTTCGTGTCGGGCATTAAAGTTGAATAATGTCAGGACTGGTTCACTGCACAACGACGCACAATGGGGTAAACATGCCAAAAACCCGCGCATTGCCTATTTTATGCTTTAGTATCTATACGGTTCAAGATAAATACCTCAAATTTTTACATCTCCTTCAGGACTCTTCAGAAATTTGTCCACCATAATTTTATTTCATTTATTGTACCGTGCACCGGCACCCTACAGTCGGCAATTAGGCATTTTTAAAATATTCATTAGTAAAAACAAAACCAAAGTTATGGTACTTAAATCGACCCAAACTGACTAATGAATACTCTAGGTTGTAGCCACGCCCCGATTTTTCGCCTCCTTTCATAAAAAACCCACATAAAACACATACATGTAGGGTAACTCGTATTTAAACTAAAACCATTTGATACGGATTGATACGGCTCATAATGGGTTAATGGGGAGTACCACGCCCACTTACCGTTATAAATAACCACAAAAGTGCAGATGACGTTGGTTAGTACATAAATATAATAAATTTTCCCAATTTAACAAAGTATGCTTATATGGCAACCCTACTTAAAAGTGGGCGTACCATGCCCATTTTTACGTCAGAGTTTAGTTAGGCCACTTGTAAGTTCCTTACAAAGTTGTATTGAAATATATTGCCTTTTTCAAGAATCATCCTGCGTGCGTACCCGCCGAAAAAATTGATACAAAATATTTTTTTAGCATTTTTATTAATTCAGGTGATAAATCACATCTTTTTTTTACTTTATTTACTTTTTTAATACTATATATATGCACCAAGTGTTATAAACGTACCGACCCATACGCGCGTTAAAAAGTTTTCGGTTCTAATATATTTATTTTCTTACTAGGAGAAGTGAATAAAAGTCCAAAAATCTTACCATTCCGCAGCTTTCCGCAGACAAGTTGGGTATCATTTTTTTTATGAAGGTTCTTACTTACCTTCCCTAAAGATTTTCGATGATCCATGATGAACCATAAAAGTTATACACCACGAAAGTAGGACATTTTCCTAAAAAATCGTCCTTTTTTCCCAAACTTTGAGAACTTATATCTTTGCAAGAAAATGTGCCATGTAAAAGAATTATATGTCAAATTAATTGTAGGAATATGTTTATTATATGTACTAAAAATTATTTGATTATATTTATAAACAACGAATTTATTGAGATTTTTGCACACCCATCAAAAAAGTTGCGTCGACAAAATGAAATTGAGTATAAAAATACCCAACTTTGAATGGCTATATAGCAGCCAGTTTTGGTCCAATTTACATGCAAAAAGCGTTTTCTGACTGCTACATGCATGCAGATTACGAAACAACCAAAAAAAAAGTTAGGCCCGTAACTTTAAGATTAGCCGTAATGCGCGGGTTTTTGACATGTTTACCTCATTGTGCGCCGTGATCAAAGTGTTGTATGCGTCCTTTGGGCATCCCCCACACAAAGTTTTGGGCGGCCGTGTTCGTTGTAAGTTGGGTTAACGGCTTCGCAATTAGTGAATACTGCTTGACGAACTTCCGGAAAAACCCTGTTAAGCCCAAAAATCGTCTCACCTCAGTGGCGTTTGTAGGCGTTTTAAAATCTTTAATAGCACTAAGCTTCGCAGCACCCGGCTTATTAATTCGGTGACCCAGGAAATCGATTTCTTCAGTTAAGAACTGACACTTGTCGAGGCGCAATGTCAATTCGCTCTCTCTCAGCAGAGTTAAAAACCGGTCAAGCGCGGTTAACCCTTCCTCAACCGTGCGGCTGGGAATGATTACGTCGTCCAAATACGCGATAGCAACACACGGTTTCATTTTCTCGATCAGTTTGTTCATCATATGTTGGAATACTGCCGGCGCGTTTACCAACCCGAATGGCATTCTATTATACTCGTAGTATCCATTGCTTGTCACAAACGCGGTATATTGTTTCGCTTGTTCTTCGAGCTCAATTTGATGGTAGCCCATCTTGAAGTCGAGGGTCGTGAAGTACACATTCCCGGCGAGTACTGCGAAAAGCTCATCCATTATGGGCATCGGAAATGGCAACTTTTCGGTAACACGATTTAACCGCCGGTAATCCACGCACATTCGAAACTCTTTTTTTTTTTCTTTTCAACAAGCATTATCGGCGACGCATAGGCTGAATCCGATACGCGAACAGTGTTTTTTTTCAACAAGTCTTGAACGAATGCATCCGCGATAGGTCGACGCGCGAAGGGTAACCTATACGGTTTTATGTTTATCGGGATGTCCGTCGAAAGTTTTATGTTCATTTTCAAAATATTTGATTTATCGATGTTGGCTGTGTCGCTGCCAAATCGATCTTCGTACTCTTTTAACATTTTGTTGAGCTTTGCACATTCACTTTGCGGTAAAATCGTTGAGATAACATTGACACATTTTGGTAGAATCCAACACTTTTCGCCTTCGATTACAAATCGTTTACCTCCGGCACATAGTACGTCTCTACCGAGCAATACATCGCACGTATTCTCACTGTCGTCTACGATTAGCATAACGCCGTCACACGGAACACTGTCAATCATTACGTTGATTTTTAACTTTTCAAAACATTCACGTTGCCCGCCACCGAAACCATTTAAGCGAACGTAGCACTTCTCTGCAGGACCGAATTGTGCAGCAAATGTTTTCCGGATGAGTGACCGTGAACTTCCCGAATCCACGAACGCGTTAGTCACCACACCATTCACGTCAATTGTTTTGTAAATAATTTCTTCCGAAGCCTCAGCGATCGTATTGCATTGGGCTTTGGATGCACTCCCTTTGCATTCGCTTTCACTGTGTCCCTTTTTATTACACTTCCGAGAAATGTGTCCGAAGTCACCGCAATTGAAGCACTTTGTGCCTTTGTCCTTATGTTTACACGCGTCACTTTTGTGCCCTTTTTCGCCACAGTTGAAACATCTTTGCACTTTGTGTTCATTGTTGTTTTTGTTGTTGTTTCTATTGTCGTTAGCTGTTTCGCTCTTTTTCTCGAATCTTTCTATTTCCGCAGTTGGCTTACGCTTGCCTCGCACTATTTCATATACCTTCAATTTCTCCTTAAAGTTTTTCAAATGTTTGCTTCCATATAACACTGTCTTATTCACACCCGTATCAGAGATACCGTCTATCACGTATTGCATAAGCGCACTGTCTTCTATATTTCCCCGCGATGCCATCCCTTTTACACTCAAAAAATATTCCAGCGTGGTTTCGTCTTTTTTAATTTTCGCTCACTCAATTGCTTGTGCAATTGCGCGCTGTTCACCGTCGTTTCAAACTCTTCTAACAAAATTTTCTTTAACTTTCCCCAGGAAGTTGCCCCTCTTTCGCTTTGTACAAACAGCTTTGCCAGGACACGAAGGGACTTTTTCGCAAATAGAAATTTTTGTGATAATAGAAATTGCATGAGTTCCACTGTGTTTTCAAAATCGCTCAGCCACACCTCGACTGGCATATTATCAGACCCGTCAAATACACGTATCGAATCTTCGATGTCCCGAAAATTTAAGGCAAATCGCGGGCACGGGAGTTGAATTGTTGTTGTCAAACGATAAAAACCGATTATCACTGCGGTTACGCGCCGCCATATCGTCGCTTCGTCGTCTTTGTTGTTGCACGTTTTGTGTACTCCTTGCAGCGCCACCATTTCGCACGTCGTCGTTGTGCTCGTCTTGCTCGTCGTCGTTGTGCTCGTCTTGCTCGTCGTATTCATCGTCGTCTTCCGCATGGCTTCCTTCATCGTCAGTTGCGTCTGCGCACAGCAAACTTCCCCGGCGCAAATTCCGAAAAATGTAACGCGTCGCATTCTCCACCCTGCAATATAACCCCAGTAAGTTGCAGACCGCGTTCACACTCGTTGCCGACAAATGCTGCTCGACTAACTTTTCTCCGCAGCCCGCTCGCATGGTTGCACGCGAGCCCGGAGTGTGCCAGGGTTCTCGTTACACTAATAATATCATTAACAGCGTTTTCTACATCTTTTACGTCTTACTCGACAAGTGGGTTCTTCCTTACATACGTTTATGGCATTCTGATCACTGGAAATGATACGAAACGGGAAGGCTCTTAGAAAAAAACGTTTACATTTACCCCAAAAAAATGTTTACATTTCCCCCACATGCTAAAAATTATTGGGGAAAATGTAAACACCAAAAAAGCAACAAAATAATTGCAAATTTAAGGAAAGACGTCAACAACTTTAGTTCTAAACACTCTAAGATTGATAAACAAAGTTACAATATTACAAGAATTTTTAGTTTAAGCACTTTCACACACAAATTAAAAAATACTTACAAAACTGATTTTCACTTTTAGAACACACGTTCTCTTTAAGACTAAAATTGATATTTGATAGCCACCGACGTGAAAGTTCGGCGACAATTTGAGGACATGTTAATTAAAAGCATAAAAAGCTGTTTACAATTACCCCTTGTTTACTTTTCCCCCAACTGACCTAAAATGTGAGGTTCGTATGCCGATTCACCATAAGAATGTGCAAAAAGGGGAAAACTTTGACCCCCCTAAAAAACATGCAGACGTAAACTTTCAAAACGCCGATACACGTATGATTTTTTGGCCCCCTCTACCAGAATCCGTTGTCAGAACCTTGTTATTTAAAAAAAATTTGATTTTGTTGTGCAGTGTTGTCGGAAGACTTGATTCCCGGCTGGTAACTGAAAATTTGATTCACTTTGAAGGTGTTCGACCTCCATTGGCTCCGTTTCGTTATACTAAACTACTAACTTACTAAATTGTCCTAAATTATTTTGTTGTCGGAATTGTCTTGAATTATTTTGTGGTCGGAATTGTCCTGAATTATTTTGTTGTCGGAATTGTCCAGAATTATTTTGTCTGAATTGTCTCTAATTGTTTTGTTGGAATTGTGTTGAGTTGTTTTGTCGATATTGTCCTGGATTGTTCTGTTGGAACTGTGCTGAATTGTTTTGTCGGTAACGTCCTGGGTTGTTTTGTTGGTAGCGGCTTTCCGTTGGATGGGAAAATTTTTGGTAATCTCTTCTGAGCATTCCTGTTTCCTCTAACGTATAATATGCCTGTCTTAGTTTATTGATATTCCTACAATAGATTGTGCTTGCGTACGTAGGGTTTTTGTTATTTTAAAATGTTTTTAATATCAGTGCCTCGTTCACGGCTGCTGTGAACTCAGATGGTTTATTTTTGTCAAATTCAAACTTAACATTAAGTTTATCTAGTATATCTTTTAGTCTACATTAACACCGTGCGACAAAAATCAAAAAATTTCAAAACACATGAAAAAATCGGTAAAGTCGTTAAACTAGGGCCAAATGTAGTAAAACTGCGTTTTTAGTTTTTCTCTCTGACGCCAGGATTTTTTTAAAAGGACTCTGAAATTTAAAGGAAATTTTTATTTCAAAAATTTATTTAAAAATTGAGCGCATTGTAGAATAACTATATGGGTATCAAATGAAAAAGAAGAATCCTTAGAATCTTAGAAAATTTAATGTTTTGGTGCAAAAGGACGAAGAGGTATTGAAAATGTCCTTTTAAACTTTATCCTTGAATATCCTTGGAAATTCCAATAGTATTTTTTGAAAAAAATATATCTTAACCCTCAGATTAGTGAGTCGCCCGTTGGCCTTAGCGTCGTGAAAAGGTCCCAAGGGACCTATAACGCATTGTATAGCATTTTGCTTCATAGGGTGTGTTTTGATGGTTTTGGCTGTTAATTTTAGGTTATATATAGTAGTAAAAGGGCACAATAATGATTGATTGATAATTAAATTTTTGTTAAATATAATTTTTTCTTATGTAGAAGAAAAATACAGTGTGTTCCACAAAAGAAATTCGCCTAAACTTTTTACGGTGTATGATAACGGTACCAATCAAACGGTAAATTTTAAAATACATAAAAATATTTACTGCGCGGTGTAATAAGCATTTTATTTTTGTGCTTAATTTCGAAATAGGAGCACTTTACAAACCGCTATTGACTGAAACTCATATCCAAAAATGACTAGTTTGGGAAAAGGAAAACTTGGTTCGGGATTGGAGTAAAATTATATTCACGGATGAGTCCACTTTCGTTGTTTCGAATATCTGGAGGGAAGCTTGGATCGCTAAAGGCCAAAACTTGTTCAGCGGACTGTTAAGCCCTTACAAAAGTCCATGCTTTTTAAAAAAAGGATTTGGCACTTTGACTATCTTTACAAAAAATCTAGACTCCAAATTTATGATTAAACTTTCTGAAAAATGTTTGCTAAAGTCTGCTGTAAAACTTTAGGGGCCGGATACATGTCGTTGGAGTCTACAAGAAGATAATGATCCAAAACGCCGTAGTCACCTATGCAAATTTTGGAAAACGAAAGAAGGTATACTGTAGTGATACCACATATGCACTCATTAATATTCCCACAGTAACACCGCTTCACGCTACAATCATTATCACAGTAATCAATAACATAGCAGCCCCACTTCGCGCCGTGCTACAACAACAACGCATACACAACCGTATGCTTAACCCTCTACTGCCCCATACGGCCTTAAGGCACGGTCCACAAAAACCTAGAAAAGTCCACATAAATATTAATTTTTTTTAATGAAATTTTTAGGGCATGTTTTAGATAAATTAAGTTGTCATTTCTTTAATGTTGCACGGCTGTAAGCATCACATGTTTCCCAATATTATCAGTTGAAAGTTGAACTTCTGGAAAATTAGACCGTGCCTTAAGGCCGTATGGGGCAGTAGAGGGTTAACACTTTCGCACACTTTGCGCATAGCCAAGCATAAAGCCAATACCCGTGTTTGGTTACCAGCCAACGACACGTAATGCTTTGGGAGAATCAATTGCTAACACCAGCAATTTTTGAACTGTTACGAATGTCTGGAGTTACTGGGTGCATTCGTGGGAACTCAAGGCCACTTGCAATTGCATTAGTTAGCGTTAAGAAATTTATTATAAATAAGGGTAAAAACCGAAAATAAATTTAGTTCAAGCAAATCAAGCTCTGTCTCTTGAACTCCAAAAGTTTCGCTCCAGTTTGACTGTCGAGCGTCTTTGATCAGCCTTAGTCTTGTGGCTTTGAACAAGACCGGACACCAAACACATGACAATACAAAAGCTAGATTGGCCTGCCCAAAGTTCCGATGCAAATCCAATTGAAAATGTATGTACTTTTATGAAGGCTAAGATCCGTGGAAAACAATATCCACAACCAAGCAGCTTTCTGCGACCCTAAAAAAATTTGGAGGAATTTGCCTCCAGATTATGCCAAAAAATTAAGCGGAAGTTGTGTAAGACGATGTCAAGCAATTATAGAAAGCTATGGGGAATGGACTGCATATTAACTATATCGCGCACTAGGTATTTAGGTATGTAACAGTAAACAAGGAATACAATTTTGAAACACTCTTTCTTTAAAATTCTACAGGCAAATCTGTTTTGTGAAACACACTGTGGAAGGGGCGTGAAACTCATCAGAGACTATAATGACGCCTTGTGATATACAAAACAAGTTTTGCTCCAAGCTGCCTATGCAAGGGGTACCTATACCGGCTGAATAAAAAATTCGCATTTTCTCACAAAAATCTAATAATTTCTTCTTAACACTCAATTACGATTGCAATTATATTCAAAGTAGGGAGGTTAGTGGGGTTTCGACAATACATTTTGATTTTTGCTTTGTAGAAACCCAAAAGTTGACAACGTCACAAATCCGATCGTATGGGAGACGCCCTCTGGTGGTGAATTTCTGAAGTTTAATTAATTTTGTATTTTTTGTACTCAAGAATGTTGGTGATCGCTCATTCGAATCATTTAAATCGGTTCAGTAGTTTCCGAGATACGATGTTTTCTCGCTTACTTAACTACTACATCTACAAGTGGGGAGCCAATGGCATAGAAAATTGCCAATTTTGTATGGCAGCCCCCTTAAGACTTGGAGATAGCCGGTAGGTATGTTTAGAAGAAACATTCGGAAGGGAAAATAAATGGATGACGGTCATACATTTGACACGTCTGGGGGCAACATGGGAGCAGTGGGAGCCTATTTTATAAAAATTACCATTTTGTATGGGAGCCCCATCAAGGGTTGGAGATAGGGTATAAATATGTTTGAAAGAAATGTTCAGTAGAGAAAACTAGTGGGGGTCATTCATATATTTTAACCCTCTCAGAGCAATTTCTGACCAGCTGTGGAGCAATTTGTCGAATTTCCCAGCTTTTTTGTGAACTTTGACCTCGATGCGACGCCATTTAGCCCCACCCTAGCCCCAAAATTTTTTGGCTCATGCACTTTTTCACCAAACCGCATAAAATGAGAGGGTGCGGAGCATCGAAATCGAAAAATCGTCCACAAATTCCAGTCTAATGTACACTACCACATCTTTAAATTTCGTTCTTCTAACTTTATTAGTTTAGGATATCAAAAATCCCATTTCTCCTAGTGTCCTTACTGCCTGCAGTGCCACTCCCTGGATTTTTGTCCTAATGTGGAGGAGTTATACGTAGCTCTTAAGTTGTGGGTTGTCTCCGAAAAGCTGTAACATCAGTTCCACCTCCCTCACGAAAGTGGACAGATCGCTGGATTGGTCTCCGTAAAACTCCTTGATCCTCGATGCTTCCTTGATGAGTTCGCCGTTATCGTTATCGAAACTGCGGTTGCAGTTGTTGTGTTGTATTCTCCATCGCTATTAGTTTTGGTGTTTTTCTTTGTTTTTATTTATTTTTCTTCTCAGGTGCTCTAGTTTTTCTATGAGATTGTAGATCTTCGCTGTTTCTGCTCCCTGTGAATATAATTCTGTTCAAGTTGTGTAGATTTCTATGGCTCTGTCTATCTGCTTGATTGAGGGTGGGCTTCTTTTTATCATCACTGTTCTGTTCAGTTTTTTCTGTTCAATTTTCCTTTTACCGCGGTTACGCTTAAACTGTTAAACTTTAAACTTCGTGTGAACCTTTCGCCTTTAGATTGGATCTTGCCTTTAGACAAGTTTAGTTCCGATTTTTCGTTGGTCCTTTTTCTGTCTTATCTTAGGATAAGAAGCCGTCGACTGTGCCAATTATGTGTTTATTCCGTTTTAGACCTTAAGGCCAAACTAAAACGACCGGATTGATTCGAGGTTTGAACAAGAATGAATCTTCTTTATTAAAATTTTCTTATGCTAAACTCTTATTTCTATGTACAAAATTGTTCTTATGTATTTGGAAATATGACCATCGAGAAGGCGAAGGGAATCTAGAAGAGAGAAAGTGAAAATGTGTGGGCAATTGGTTTTTTATTGTGGTAGCGATTGAACGAATTTACGACCATTGAAACCTGATCGCCGCGATTGGTTGCTTTGCACAACATTGGCGCAATTTGTTCTTCGCTGCAACAGCACTTAAGTGTGTTTATGAAAAATGATCGCTTGACCGAATTTATGATCGCAACCGAAAAACTCCAAAGTGATTCCGGGTTGATTGCCATCGGTCAAGTGTTTATTTTATTGGTCGGCTTATGAAAAATGATCGCTTGACCGAATTTATGATCGCAATGGAAAAACTCAAAAGTGTTTCCGGGTTGATTGGCATCGGTCAAGTGTTTATTTTATTGGTCGGGTTGCTTTGTAGCGAGTTTATGCTGACCAATCTATTGTTAAGCCCTTGGGGTAGTCTGGTGGCGTTGACGTTTGCGGCAACGGTAACGTAACTCGCGTGGTAATTTTTCTTAAATAGGCTAAAAAAATGGGCGGATGCCAAATTTCGTGAAAATTAAACGTTTTCTATTTTTGGCCATGCGATATATGGGGATGCCCCAATATGGGGCGTGGCACCATCCATATAAACAAAATCTTTATAATGGAATATCTTTGAAATTGTAAGGTGCACAGCATTGACATTTAAGGCCGTTTTCTCAATTTACCTTTAACTTTAAAGTTCACTTTAGCGGGCCGATAAACGCATTTTCGTTTTCTCAACCGGTCGTTAAGCTATCCTCCCGATAAAACTTACTGGTCAGATTGAGTGCCTGTTAAACTTTAAAGTGAACTTTAAGGGCCACTTTTTCAGTGCGAGTTTAACTCAGTTTCTAGTTTAAACTTAGTTTAAACGCAAAATCGAATTTTTCAGTCATATTTGACTGAAGTTTAAACTTGGTTTAAACGCCCAACCCTGCACGGTTAAACTAAGTTTAAACTGTCAACTGCCAGTTGACAGTTTGACAGTTCATTTATTTTGGATATTTGAAAAGCGCAATTGCAATTTGGCGGCATCAAATAAATATAAATCGACCAAAAATAGCAATGAGTTCTTCTTCTGACGAGGAAGATCATAGCGATGCAGAAATATGTGATGTATTAAATATTACGGTGATGAGAAGATTAAAAGTTGTGAGAACGCGGCCCGACCACTTTCATTTATTTGACGACAAGGACTTTTTCGATCGCTTCCGCATGAGCAAAGCTTCTACTTATAATATTTTACAGCTCATCGGTCCCCATATAAAGCATCCTACAAATTGGTAAGTCAATAATTGCATTACTTCCGATAGCTGTTTCTTACTAGATTCTTTCAGGAACAGTGCGTTATCAGAGGAGCAAATGCTTTTAATTACTTTGCGCTTGTATGCAACTGGCGAGATGTTACGAACAATTGGAGACTTGTATGGAGTATCACAAGCTACTGTTTCAAAACTAATAACTGTGGTATCTCATTACATTGCATTGTTAAAGGACAGATTCATACAATTCCCAAGTAACGAAGCTGAACGCTATACAAATTATAAAGACTTCTATAACATAGCGAAATTCATAAAAGTAGTTGCAGCACTGGATTGTACGCACATTAGAATAATTTCACCAGGTACTGTAATTAAATTACTTACATGTGGGGTCAACTTTTGATATAATCGCATTTATAACTTTAATATTTCATTTCAGGTGGAGACAACGCTGAGCTGTATCGAAATCGAAAAGGATTTTTTTCAATAAATGTACAGACTATGTGCGATGCTAACCTTAAGATCTTAAATATAGTTGCTCAGGAATTCCAAGGTTTACTCTCGTTTTGAAAATGGCGAATTTGGCGATAGCATTGTATTAGCGGACAGTGGATATCCAAATAAACAGTTTCTTTTGACTCCTTTGACAAACGTTAGAAGCCCAGAGCAAAATCTGTACAACGAATCACTAATAAGAACCCGGTGTTGTGTCGAAAGGAGCTATGGTGTTTGGAAGAGGCGGTTTCCCATTTTGTCATTAGGGATACGTTTAAATTTTAAAAAATTTCAAAGCATAATTGTTGCCACTGCTGTATTACATAATATTTGTTGCATGAATCCAATGTTTCGGAAGCTGTAGAGTTCGTTATTTCTGTGCCAAATAATAGAACTGGAGGAAATTCAAGTATCAATAACAGCACGAGATCGGTTTTAATCAGTCAATATTTCAAAAATCTATTATAATTTTACGACTACGAACAACTACATATATTAATAATAAAAATTTTAATAACAATTAACTTAATTATTTTCATTTAACTGATTACTCAAAATTTCGTTTTTCTTTTGTAATGCTGCTGTATTTCCAACTCCAGCTTTTGTTTTATCAGTTCGTGCTCTTCGCTTTTGCACTTCATTTCCAAATCACATTTCTTCGATTTCTTCTCCGCAATGTCAGCCCACATGTTTGTTGTTGCTTTTCTTTTTTTTGTTTGCAGAGACTCATGCCGCGGTTTCTTTAAAAGGTTGGGCGTATATTTTTCCCAAGAAACCCTAGACTTTCCCATGTTAACTGTAAAGAGCAAAAATACATAGTTTTGTTACATGGATTGGAAGTGTAATATTAGTTAAGAGGGCATACCTACTGGCTGAGCATGCAATTGTGAAGTAGTTGGTCCATCGTATTCAGCTAACTCGCAATCAGCCGCAGCGTTGGTAATAATTGCGCCACTACCTCCCGAACCACTGTTTTCCAGAACAATGCAGTCTTCCGTTATGATAGAAGGAAATATAAAAATACGATGTGTAAATATACATGCATATGTACATTAATTTAAGCCAAATTATTACTTGCTGCGCTTTGAGCGTCGTCGTCGTACGTGGCAGTTAATCCGGTAAGCTGCTCGGATTGGCATATTTCTAAAATCATGTCATCCACATGATTTTAGAAACAGGCACTTTTTGTGCCTCCTCCTGTTTTATACATCTCTTGCCGGTCGTGCGCGAAATTCTTTTTTGCACTTTTTTTTAGGTTTTCATATTTTGTGCGCAACGTTTTCGCGCACCGGAAGTTGTCCACAAACTTTGAATTAAAATCGTCTTCAATTTCTTTCCATTTGCATTGTTTTTCTTCGGCACTCACGCGGTCTTGCACTCGAGCACTTGTCTATTTTTTTCCACAAGTGCAAGAGGACATTCGATTTCCCGGGAAGAAAAATTTGTGCTCAGTTTGCTCATTTCGAATTTTTTTGATTAAATACATTATTTGAGCGCAAAGAATTTATTTACGAATGACAATCAAAACAAAGGAAAATTATTATCTAGATAAAAATGTTGCCAGTATTGCCACACTCAAATGACAAATATTTGCTCCAGTTAAACTAGCACCGAAAAACTGCTTTGTCGTTTAAACTTAGTTTTAATTTAAATCAAGTTCAAGCAAACTTCGTTTGAACTGGGTTTAAACTCACACTGAAAAACTGGCCCTAAGTGGAAGTGGCGCCAAGTACATGCATAACATATTGTAACGATAAGCCAGTTTGTCGCTGTGCAAAGCAACCCTGTCGCTACGCGCCGTGCTATAATTCAATCTGGCAACGACGGCCGCGACAATGATGGCAACTTTTAGTCCAATCTGGCAATGATGGTCGCGATCATCATGGAAACCTTTAGTCCACTCCGGAATGTGCGAGAACGATCTGCGCGATGGCCGGACAGGTATAAAAGACAGCCGGGTGCGGCGCAGCGAGTCAGTCTGATTTTGACTAGTGAAGGTGCCACACGGAGTAATTAAGAAAATAATTAAGTGTAAAGACAGTAAAGTGTAAACCTGTGAAATAAAGTGATTGTTGGTTTATTTTATTGACTGCGATTGAGGAACTAAGTGTGTTTTATTTTCAAATTACGCAATCCAGAGATACGTATTAGCCCACTAAAACTCATATTCGTAACAATATGTTTGTTTACAAACAAAAAACAGCTGGTAATGAAATTACAATTTGAAATGAAATTTGAATTTGAGATCTTTCGGTATGGAAAATAGGCGTGTTTTTTTATATTCATGCACTGGAAGACGCTTTTGAAGGTACGGAGTCGCAAAATGCGGCAAATAGAACATATAACAGCCGATTGGACTATTTCACTGCTTTGCACTGCTGACATTTCCAATCGCTGCTGGGCCGCCACCTGTGCGATACTTCTCGCTCTTCTCCGCTGCAAGTTCCAGCTTGGATTTGCGCTTCAAGCTGTCGAACTTGTCCCTCAACGATTTCCAACGTCGGGACACGCCCAATTTGGCAGTAAAAGCATCAGCAAGATTTTGCCAGGCAAAATTTTTCTTTTTTTCCTTCAAAAATAATTAAAATTTTTCAAAAACAGCTGATTGCGCCGCCAAGTGCTGCCCATCGTAGACCAGAGTTGCCAAAAAATCAGACTTGTTAAATTTATATTTATCAGGCAGTTGAGAAAACAAAATAGTTACCGGGCACTTTAAAGTGACCTTTAGCTAAAGGTCACTTTAGCTAAAGGTCACTTTATCGGTAAGTTGAGAAAACGGCCCTTAGTATAGCGTCGTCCCATAGATGAGTCATTCTACTGGTCAGATTTGATGGGTGTTGAACAAGGGCACACAGAACTTCCCCAAAGTCAATGCGACCATATTCTCTGAAGCGTATTTGTTGCTTTTTGGGATTTTTTAAAGAACAGTTAATTGCTATTTGTTCTTATGTTATTTTATTATCTGACTATAAGTAATGCAGAACTTCCCCAAATTCAATGCGTGTGTTTTTGGCATAGTTATTTAAAAAACAGTTAATTGCTCTTTGTTTTTTGGCTCTTTGGAATTTTATTTTACATATTTGTCATTTTCTTTCGCGCATTATGAAATCATAATCAGTGCTTAGTCTCGTGCGTACAGTGAAATAAAATCAATTGAAATCGAAGTGTAAAACTAAATTAAAAAAGGTTAATTGTTAAAAAATGTTTGATATTTTTTTAAGTGATTGCTTTTTTAATTTTAATTATTCAAGCTAAGTCAAAATGAGAGGGGCAATCAAGTGATTAGTAAGTTACAACATTTTTCCAACTAACTTGCACGATTTAATGCTTTATGCATAGGTTATAGGTTAATATGATGAAATCGTTATTAAGAGGACGCCTATCTAAAAAGTTAACTGAAATAATATCCATGAGTGTTTGCATGGACGTCAATTTGGATGGGGTCCGCGGAAAAAGGCTGAAAGACTTCAAAGCTTTTTTCCAAGTTTTCACAGGTAAGATATGTATATTGAATACACATATATATCTCTTAATGTAGCATAAATATCATTTTAAACAGATGGCTGTCTATCACTTGGCTCTAATGAGGTGGAAAAGGACTTAACAAATGTCCTAAAAATTATAAAGAAACGTTATATCCATGCGGAATGCGTCAAAAATAAAAATAATAACAAATCTGAATTGTAATTGTAATCTCAATTGCAATTGTATTTAATCTTAATGTTAGTTGTAAATTGTATTAATATGGAAGTACAAAACCAGGAAATTTTTTCCTTTTTGATTGGAAAGAATTTTTATATATTATTGATGTTTAGGTTAAGCTTCCTTTTTTGTATCTTACATATCACTCGATATCGAAGTTATTTGGGTGAAAATAATTTTTTCATTATCAAAATGCATTATACATATTTTTCAAATAAAAAAGGAAATAAAAAAATTTATAATTTAAAAAACAATCATACAATCATTATCATTTTATGGATAAAGATTTGACTGCAACGTATTAACTAATAGTTGAGTTATAGCTGATCTAAAGAAAGTCAACTTTATAGCTAACTAAAATGTAATTAGTTTATATGTAGCTAACTATAGATTAGATCACTTTTAACTAACTTTGAAGCAACTAACTTTAAGTTAGTTGAAAAGTCATTCAGAGTCGGACAATTGACTACTGCCTAGGCCATCGCCATGTTAAAATAGGCAGTTGGCTCCATTGAAAATAATCCAACTATCAACCACAACTAGTTGATAATTAGTTAGATTAAAGTGCGTTAAAAGTTAGGTGAGTTGCCGGCAGGGTTTCGACAGAGGGAATGGTGGTCCTTCAAAATTTTGAAGTCCTTTTAAAAGGACAAAGGATGTAGAAATGAAAAACTGAGTACGCAGTATTACTATGTTTGGTCTCAAGTTTCACGCCCATATGGATTTTTGCCGGGGTGAAAAATTTTTTTAATTTTTGTCGCACTGTGTTTTAGTTGGTTTTCTTCGTCAAGTTGCATCGTCATAGATTCGCCATTTCATTCGCGTATTTCATTATCACAAAAAAAAAAACAAATCTTGTGCGAGACGAAGTTTGCCGGGTCAGCTAGCTTTATATAAAAAAAATTATTTCGCTATAACTTCTTATTAGTACATATTACATATCTAATCTTGTACATCATCGTTTGACACCCATATCGTTTAAATCAATTGGAAATTGATTAAGTTAATTTGATAAATACTTTGTCTTTAACTTCGAGCCACGCCTTGTGTAGGCGTTTCCGAGACAAAATTTTTAGTTCGTTAGACTCAAGACGATAAGCTCTATACAGCCAAATTTTATGTTTTTTTATGAGGGTTCGCTATATTTCATTTGTTCTATATCTTTTTATATAACTATAATATATTTGAATTGTATCGTATTTTGTAGGGTCGCAGCGTCACAATTAGCAACTTTGGGATGTCCGGAGCTTATAGCACGTACCAGGCAAGAATATCAAGAAATTGCTATTAAATTAGGCACAGACCGAGAATATTTAAAAGCTATGCGTGCCAAGGTATGGAAAGCGCGAGTAGATAGTCCTCTATTTGATTGTTCACTTTATACAAGAGGCTTGGAAATGCTATTCAGTCGAATGTGGGAACAATTTTCACGCCATGAATATCCAGACCACATTTCTGCCGCAGTGAACAAGTAATTAACCAATTTGTCATATTTATTACTTAAATGTTATGCATAGTAAAAAAATACGTTAATAAAATGCTTTAAAAAGATAAATTCAATTCATTCAATGTATTATCCGTAACAAAACAGTGTGTAGTTTACGAACATATTGTACATAGTGTTACAAAAATTAGTTTGGTCACCTCAAAACGTCCAGTATCATCGCGAGTTATATTTGCATTTTCGTCACAATAGTAGTTATTGTAGTTGCAGTTGCCTTATAAAATAACTGGTCAATTCAAGGCTAAGTCGTTATGCATAAAATCTGCAGAAAATAACCAATTTAATTGAATATTATGATAAATTGCCCCTAAAATGCAGCTGGAATCTCCAGCTTTCAGAAATAAGGAAGGATATTTAGGATATAATGAAAAAGAGCTGCCAAATTCGAGGCGCAAGCTTCATTTTGAAAATCTGGCACTTCCACTTGCTTAACTGGCCATAACAACCCGTTACCGGTTAGTTAGGGCGTCCTCAACTTGGTCCTTCCACCGGAGAAACTCGTAGAGCTCGTTGTTGGTCCGTATACGATAGTCGTCGCTAATACAAACAGGGCCGAAGATTTTGCGAAGTACCTTCCTCTCGAACACCTCAAGGGCCACTGTGGTGTTACGCGACAGTGTCCATGCTTCTGAGCCATAAAGGAGCACGGACCCAAAAAGCGTCTTATAGAGTGCAAGTTTTGTCGGCCGAGTCTCTGCTACTCAGTTGCCTATCGAGACCATAGTAGTACCTATTGGCAAGAGTAATCCCTCGCTTTATCTCTAGGCTAACACCATTGTTGCTGTTGATGGCGGTGCCAAGGTAGACGAATTCCTTGACAACTTCAGAGGTATACCTGTCAGCCTCGACGTGAGGCCCTAGGCGCTACGAGTCTCTGCGTGTAGACAGCATATACTTCGTCTTGCCCTCATTTACCACTAGACCCATTTTGGCAGATTCTCTTTCGATAGCCGCAAAGGCAGCGGTGACATCTCGCTTGTTACGCCCGATGACATCAATGTCATCAGCGCAGGCAAGGAGCTGGACACTTTTGTTGAAAATTGTGCTATTACGATGTACACCGGCCTTGCGCAGAACACTCTCCATGGTGAAGTTGAAGAGGTCGCAGGAAAAGGATCGGAGAGGTCACTTCCAACCTTGACGGAGCTGCGCGTATTACTCAACGTCGCTTGAGAGACTTTGCAGAGCATACCAATTTCAGACAATGCGGCATATAGGCGATCCCTTATCAGGCTATCGAATGCTGCCTTATAATCGATAAAGAGATGGTGTGTATCGATTTGACTTTCATGGGTTTTCTTTAGGGTTTGGCGTAATGTGAATATCTGGTCGATGGTGGACTTACCAGGTTTAAAGCCGCACTAATAAGGTCCAATCAGCGCCTTGGCGAGTGGCTTCAGTCTTTCACATAATACGCTCGTTACTTATACGCGATAGGAAGTAGGCTTATACCCCTGTAGTTGGCGCATATTGTTGGATCGCCTTTCTTCAACACAGGACAAAGGGCACTGAGATTCCAATCGTTGGACGACATTCCTCTAGCCATAGTTTACAGATGAGCTGATGCATGCACCTAATCAGCTCACCACCGCCGCCCTTGAACAATTCTGCTGGTAGCCCGTCTAGCCTTGCAACTTTATTGTTCTTGAGTCGCTGAATAGCGACCCGGACCTCGTCATAGCTGAGCGTGGCACGTCCAAATCGTTGTCATCGATTGGTGCCGTTTGCGCAACTTCACCACTGGCGGTATTGTTCCATACGTCGCCTGCGAGCAGCTGGATGAAGTGCTCCTTTCACAACCTCAGTAAACCCTGCGAATCTGTAACCAGATCCCCGTTTTCGTCTCTGCAGGAAGATGACCCGGGCTTAAAGCAAGAGTCAGTGAGTGAGTGTGAAGCGAAGCGGACGTGTTATATCTCGCCCTCTGTGTAAAGTGACTAAATTTGCGAATTATTTGGATTGGTTTCAAGCCTTGGACCTGAGATAGTGACTCTTATTCATACCCAGTCGTGGTCGTAATAATGCCTTTGTGGCCAAAGGCCATGGCCAACAGAAGATTCAGTGCGCTATATGCAATGATTTTTTTCATTTAGACTGTGTTGGTATATTACCAGCTGATCAAGAGTTTTTGCAAACAACAAATAAACATTTCCACTGCAAGTCATGTGCAGCTGCCCGCCGAAGTTCTATTCGGTCACCTCCTCCACTCGTCAGTTCTGTGGGTAAAGCAACAACTCCAAACAATAACAACCTGGACTCGTCTAACGCTCAATGCTCTCAACAAGTGAAAAAATCGAGTCAAACTTTAAACAAACAACATCATCAGCAACCGAAACCGGTTCCTCCTCAACAGCAAAGTGCAACTACGAAGGAGAGTGATAACAAGCAACAAATTACATTACTCACTGTATTTAATGAAATTGTCGCTCTGAGATCTGAAAATGCTCGTGCGATTTTTTTTTTGTTTTCCCCTTGTCGGAACGATCTAGCAAGCGCAGCACTCAGGCAATTATACGTCCATTGTACTACGACTTGTTGTTCCCTGTTAATATGCTTTAAATCTACCCGACTTCCGAAGAAACCTTGATAGATCCTGGGGTGCCAAGGAGCCAAGGGGGTCGCTTCTTAAGCTACGTGTACACTGTAGAGAAAAATACGGAGAGCTAGAGAAAAATCTCGCCTAGAGAAGTCTAGACACTCAATAGAGCTCTATTCGAGAGATCGTCACAGTCTCTACCCGAGATTTTTTAGTCGAGAGTTTTTCGTAGTGTAGACACTTTTTTCATTGGCTCTACGAGAACTCTAGCTCTATTGAACACGTTCAATAGAGTTTAGAACTCTATTGAACACGTTCAATAGAGTTTAGAACTCTCGCATGCAGGTTTTTTTGATTATATGAATGCATAGTAGAGAATTTCACGATTTTTGAATGTTTTTGAAAACGTCATTTAAACTGAAAATTTTCAAAAGTTTTCGTGAGCGTAGAAATATCCACAAAAAAAAATAATAAATAACGCAATGGCATCAGCGCCGAAGAAGCAACGGACCGACAATAACAGCGGGATCTGGACAAAGGAGAAAACGTTTAATCTGATCTCCATGTACGTGTCAAGTACTGACTTATGGGACAGCTCTAGTTCACTCTACGCAAACCGGTGGGTCCGTTCAGGCCCATTACATTACATGAATAACAAAGACTTTACTTTACTTATCATATACATAGCAATCACAAACAGAAGTTACAGTTGGAAATTGCCGAAAAATTGAACATTGGCGTAAAAGAAGTGGCCGCAAAGTGGCACAATCTGCGGTGCCAATATAAGGGCGAAATAAGAAAAATGAAACAAAAGAAAAGTGGATCTGGTTCTGGCGAGTTGTATGTTTCCCGTTGGGACTTTTTCACTGCATTGCATTTTTTATCAAAAGCTGGGCAGTCCTGTAACACGATTTCAAATTTAGTGAGTAAATATTTACACTTGTATTGTATACCCATACACATGTGTACGGTACAAGTAATTTATTTTATTTATTTAAATGCATATACACATATGTAACAAAAATATGGCATATAAACAAAGAGTCTAAATACGCGCGTATTGCCATGGAATTTCCCCTTCTAAGCTCAAGAAATATTCTTTAAAAATATTTTGAACACATTTTGCAACTTCGGAAGTATTCCCATGGTTTTCTCTGTGCATTGGCGGTATTTCTTCATTGACTTCGTTTCGCCAACTACCTCGAATAATTTCACCATCTACTTCGCGATCAAAATCGCTGCCCGTTGCGGAATTACGTGATTCGGTCATTAAAAAGTTATGTAAAGCTCCGACTGCTAGAACGATTTTCGTTGATTTTTCTTCATCTAAATGAATTGGTTTCAACAGTACACGAAATCGGACGGACATTACCCCAAAAAGGTTTTCCACAACTCGTCTCGCTCTAGAGAGCCTATAGTTAAAAATGCGTTCAGGACCACTCAAGTTACGGAATGGTTTCATTATATAGGGCTTCAAAGCAAACGCATCATCTGCCACTACCACATATGGAACAGCCGGTCCATTTTCTGTCAATGGTCGTGCGGGTGGAATGTTGAGTGTATTCCGTGCTAAGGCGTTCGATAAACTACACTGATTGAAAACTCCGCCATCCGAAATGCGGCCTTTACACCCAACATCCATGTAAAGTATTTTGTAATCTGCATCAGCAAGTGCCATAAGTACAATACTGTGCGTGCCTTTGTAGTTATAAAACATGCTTCCGCTATTCGGTGGTGCAAACATGGTAAGATGTTTTCCGTCTAGAGCGCCTAAACAATTCGGGAAGTTCCATTTTTTGTTGAATGCATCGGCATGTTGCATCCATTCTTCGTCAGTGTTCGGCACCTAAGTAAAATGAAATTTTTATTATTTGTAGGAAATCGAGGAAGAAAATGGGTTTGTGGATGTAAGCGGAGATAATTCCACTACGGAAAGCCTAGATATGCCAAAAGGATCATATAGAAAAAAATCTAAGGCCAACGTGGAAAATGATCAACTTTTAAATAACGCATTGAAGATATTGATCACTCCCGCTGACTCACACCAAATATTTGGTGATTATGTGGCCGACCAAATGCGCAACATGAACGAGAGCAAGCGCAAGCGCTTAAAGCTACTAATTCAAAGAGCAATTGTGGAATTAGAAGAAGAGCCTGACGATGTAATTGTTTTACAAATACCGTCGGCACCTTCTTTAATTGAGGAAGAATTTCAAAATCTTATTGATTAATCGTTGAAATTGTTAATATATGTACTTACTATACTTTCAAATATGGTTTAAAATACATATATATCTATATGCAATAGATTGTTATGACAACAAAACCGTAGCAGATGCAATTTTTTTGATTTACAATTCGAAAAGGTGTAATGAAGCTTCAAAGTTAATATCTTCCATTTGTAATTACTTCTTTTGCAAAAATATGGAATTTCTAATCTCTCTATAACTTATGTAAGTCTCACGGATTTACCTTCAAATATTTGTTCTTCAATCCATGGTAAATAGCGTCACACACTTCTGGTATTATTTTGGCAATTGTGCAAACGGGTATGAGGAAGAGGTACATAAGCGAATGGTAACTGTCCCCTGCAAAATGTACATAACGCATTAAATATATAAATCTTTTAAAAATATGTACTATGTATGTATTTACCTGTAGCAAGAAATCGCAAGGTCACTGCCAACCTTTCTCCTGCAGGAATCGCTTTGCGCAAATGTGTGTCTTTTTTTGCGATTACCGGGGCCACTATTTGTAGCAATGCTTCAAAATTTGTGGATGACATTCGCAAAAAATTGGCGTACGCCGCTGCATCACTACTTTTTAATTCATCAAGTAGCTCCCGATAAACACCCGCACTTTGCCGTTTCGCGATCCAATTTCGCACCCAACATTCCCGATTCTTTTTTTTGGAATTATTTTTTAAGTAAACGATAACCGCAGCTGCTGCTTGCTTCTGGCGCGCACTAATTTTTCCGAATTTCGTTCGCAAGAATTAAAAAATTTTTCCTACAATTTTGCTCTAGAGTCTAGGCGAGAGAAAAAATTGTGTAGTGTATACGTCGAATAGAGTTCATCGTCGTATAGAGTTCATCAAACTCTACGTAGAGTCAAATCTCTAGTAGAGATCCTCTATAATGTAAACACATTTGATAGACGAGAGTTCGAGAGTAGATAGAGCTCTAACGAAATTTCTCTACAGTGTACACGCAGCTTTAGCATATCAGTGCCAAACGTCTCAAACCTGATACGAGCGAACGCGGGGCAGAGACACAGGAAGTGTTCCGCCGTCTCAACGTCCTCCCCACAGGCAGGACATAGGGCACTGTCAGATATGCCTACCATTTCCATGTCCCCATAGAAAATGGCCCGTCATTAACCCGACCATCTGCCTGCAGTCCCCTCTGCCTAGTGACAGAAGAAACTGTGAGCATCTGTCGGATATGGCGGAAAGCATAAGTTTCGTCCACCTGCAGCCGCTCTCAGCCTGCCATGCTCGCTCCTGGATCATAGTGACCCATTCGTTAACAGTGGCTTTGAAGGCCACAGATGGGAGTGGCAGAACAGGCTCATTGCCGACAAAAGCAGCCTCAGAGCCCATTCTAGCTAAGGAATCCGAGGTCTCGTTACCCGCAACTCCTGCGTGTCCCGGGACCCAGGTGAGCATCAGGCTATTATATTTGCCGACATAATTAAGCCTGGATTTGCAGGACTTGACTAGCATAGAGGTGGTTAGAGGGCTGTCCAAGGCCATAAGCGCAGCTTGGCTGTCACTACAGACACAGATAGACCTGCCTTTCCACCTATTCTCTATGACAAAGTTCATCGCCTCAAGTATCGCATGCACCTCTGCCTGAAACACAGATGCGCGCGAGCCTAGGGCAAAGAACCGTCCAGTCCCCGTGGATTCAACGAAGACCCCAGAGCCAGAACCTTCTTCCGTTCGGGAGTCGTCCGTGAATATACGGAAACAGTGTTTACCGGGCTCATCCTCAGAATCTGACCAAGAATGAGCCTCAGGCAGCAACACAATGTACCGCTTTTTTAGTATGACAGTTGAAGGCATGGAGTCGAGGGGCATGGACATGACTGTGAGGTCGATGTCTGTGCCAGCACAATTGTCCAGTACCGGACAAGCGCCATACCCATGGCCACTGTGTTTTAGTCTTTGGATGGCTTTTAGGGCCTCTCCTTGGATGAAAACATCATGTGGAGGAAGGTTGACCAGGGCAACTAGCGATGGGCCAGAAGTAGTCGGGAAGCCGACAGTGCTTTCGATGTCTTTAGTTTAACATGAGATTTCCAAAGGAGTTTATGATCTACGATAACTCCCAGATATTTCACCTCTTTGGATAGCTGGATAGTGACCCCCTTGAGTGTGGGCAGAACGACTCTATCGAGCTTCCTCCTCCTGGTAAAGAGAACCATACCAGTTTTGGCGGGATTAGCAGATAGCCCGTTCGCATTACACCAGGTGTCAATCATATCCAGTGTTCTCTGCACCTTTCTGCAGATGTGCATAAGGGAAGGGCCGGTTACGAGACAGCCCACATCGTCCGCGTATGCTTGTGCGTAGACTCCAGAGTCATTCAGAGTGATGAGCAGGGGATCAATCACCATGCACCAGAGCAATGGAGACCGCACCCCACCTTGAGGGCAGCCTCTATTTACACCGGATGACACCAGCAGATCGTCCTCTGCCCGCACCGTCTTTGGGCTAGCATTGAACGTATCCAATTTACCAAAGCCCGGTCTACGCCGTGTCGGCTAGCAGCGTTACACATACTGTCAAAAGTCGCATTGTCAAATGCGCCCTCTATATCCACAAAGATTCCCATCGCGTAGTCCCTCCTGTCGATGGCTCGCTCAATCCTACCAACCAGATTTTGCAGAGCCGACTCGCAGGATTTCCCACTTTGGTAGGCATGCTGAAATGGAGACAGAGGATGCATCTTAAGCGACTCCTTACGCATCCGTAACTCTACCAACCGTTCGAGACTTTTTAGCATAAAAGAAGTCATGCTAATAGGTCTAAAGCTTTTGGGGCTAGTGTAGTCGTCCCTTCCGACCTTCGGAATGAACGCGACTCTCACCATCCTCCAAGGGCGTGGTATATAGGCCAGTGCCAGGCATGCAGTGAAGATTTTCTTCAGTGCCACAACTACTGACTCTATACCTTCCCTCAACACGATAGGATAAATGCCATCAGGACCCGGCGATTTGAAGCCGTCAAAGGATTTGATGGCAAATCGAATGGCAGCTTCATTCGCCACAGTCCTAGCGACGTACCAGTCATGTCGAGAGGGTGTGATTGCCCTAGCAATAGTTCCATCCAAGGACGAATGTTGCTGGGCAACAATGACCTGATTTCCTGGAAAGTGAGACTCCATCAGTAGACTGAGTGTCTCACTTTTCCTCTCCGTGTAGGAGCCATCAGGTTTCCTAAGCGACCCCAGCTTCGCGGCTTGGTCCTTTTTCAGAACTTTTACCAGCCTAGCTGTGTCGCTCAAGGATTCAATGCCACTTCAGAAATCTCTAAAAGAGGCCTTCTTCGAAGCTCGAATAAGCCTCTTATAGTTCCTCTGAGTGCATCGGTAACGCTCCCAGTCCTCGTCAAGATTCGTCTTGAGGGCCCGGTTGAGAAGTTTTCTAAACTCACGCCTCAGCAACTGAAGCTCCCTGTTCCACCACGGAACGGGGGTCCGGCCAAGGGGAGGTCTAGTTGGGCAGGCTAGCTCGAAGCTTGATGTTAGGGCAGTATTAAGATGCTCAATAGCCGCCTCAATACACCGCTCCTTACGAATTCTCGGTAGCGTCGCGTATTTATTCCGCAACGCCTCCCGAATTTTCGGCCAGTCTGCGTTTCTCGGGTGCCTAGTGGGCAATGGCATTTGTGCCTCCTCGCCGCAATGAAACTCGATATACCTGTGGTCCGAACACGATTCTTCGTTAAGGACTCTTCAGTTGTTGATTGACCATCCCAATCTAGTATTAGACAGAGTGATGTCAATCACCTCCTGCCTTCTTGTGGTCACAAACGTAGGCTGATTGCCAGTGTTGTGAATATTCAGGTCGGAGGATGCAATATACCCGAACAGCCGAGAGCCTCGGTTGTTGCATTTGCTGCTGCCCCAGATTGTGTGCTGGGCATTAGCATCACAACAAAGAATGAGACCGAGACTGCGCTGCTCACAAAACCTAACGAGACTAGCGACCTTCCCAGGTGGTGGCGCTTCCAGTGCATCGTAAGGAAAGTACCCAGACGCAATCACGAACCTCGCCCATCTGTGCATACCCTTGAAGCTCACCTCAGCGGCAACCAGGTCCTGACAGCAGAAAAGGTCAAGACTAGTCACCGTAAGATGAGATGATACTATAAGACAGGTTCTAGGTCTGTGGCCCCTTTCAACGACTTAAGGCCACAGACCCGGCCCCTAAAGACCCAGGGCTCTTGAATAGTTGTTATGTGGGGTAATGTGTGCAGCCGGGAGAACCGACTACTTAGAAGTGCAGTAGCGGCTTTGGAATGCTGTAAGTTAATCTGCGTTACCGACAGAGGACGATAACTACAAGAACCGTCTGAGCCCGCTATCTGGGATAGACATAAAAACTGACAGTCCCAAAGAAGAGACTCAGACAGTTCCCGTACCAGGAGCCCAGGACATCAGCAGAGGCTTCATCGATTCTCACCACAAGAGAAGCACCTTCCTTGCCATCCCGGTTGGTACTCTTGCGGTGGTTCAGACCACACCAAAGCCTGGTGTCGATGCCTGGGTTCTGGGCACGCAGACAGGAGAGCACATCTGCTGTGGACAGGTCAGGGTCCGGTATCCAGCCGATGGCTTTCCTGAGGGACTCAACCGTATAGTGCCGTCTTTTGTCTCATAGCCCTTCGCATTGGCCTCAGGACCGGAGGCAATGACCCGACACATCAGTTGGCTTTTGCAGAAGTTCTGCATCAGTCAACCTGTGGTCAGGGCCCCTTTTCCCAATCACTGCCATCGGCCGCGGGCCGGCAGCCTTCTCGCTATACGATGGCTTGGCCGCACCTTTGGAAGTGCTTGGGCGAAGATCCAGCTGGGCTGGGTCGGAGGCTTTGGACACTGCGCGGCTTATTGGCAACACGATTCTCCGCCACTTTGGCTACTGCCGGGGCTACGCTCGTGCCTTTGGGGGCCGTGGCGCACAGCAGTTACGGGGCAGGTAGGCGTGCTGTTTTCGGCTGCAGTCTTCATCGGCTTGCCTCGCGAGCCGGACGATTTAGAGACTCCCGTGCTCTCCGCCGGACCAGTGGCTTCGGTGGGTGTTACCTCAGCCGACCTGGGTCTTTTGGAGGACACGGGTTCCGGAGGGCCGGCCGTGTCGCCTGCCTTTTCAAGCCAGCGCATAGCCATCCGATTCCTTCTGATCCTCCTCGCCTTGCTCCTTTTGTTTGATTCCTTATAACCACTG
Organism: Melieria picta; assembly: GCA_964056695.1. Taxonomy (NCBI): domain Eukaryota; kingdom Metazoa; phylum Arthropoda; class Insecta; order Diptera; family Ulidiidae; genus Melieria; species Melieria picta. Next base: position 46,394,489 of record OZ057400.1, on the reverse strand, counting down.
GGAGGTCGTTCAGCCACCGTGGCAGCATCCCGACGCAGGCCCTCTGGCTCCTCGGAATCCTCCGTCTCCGAAGAAGAGGAGATCGTGGTAACGACCCCGCTTTCCTCCAGGATGCGCTCCCGCCGGTAAAGGCGGGAGACTTGAGCTATGGTTGGGCCCTCCAGAATCCTTGCCCCTGCCGCCGAAGCGGGTGGATTGAAACCTATGTGGATTCCACCTGGAGTAGCATCCATTTCGTTGTCCATTGCTGCGACTGGTTTTATTTCGGGACTCCTCCCTAGCCAGTTTGGTCCGCGGATGGTACCCATATTCTATACCATCATTGTGGTGGACGCAACAGACATGACTCCTGTCCCTCCAGGGGTACCGAAGTGACGTCGTTTGTTCACCAAGGGCCCCCCTATCCGCCACCTGGGGACGCGTCCGATGGGAGATCAGGCAACTCCACACGGAAATCGTGTGGAGTTGCCTGCTTAAAGTAAGCGCTCGTGCGCTTACTTTAATCAATTCTCTGCAAGAAGACAAGAAGCTCCTAATAAGTAAAACTGAGCACTTGCAGTCACAACTACGCTCCTTGCAGTCTATGTTGTCTAATGCTGATGTTGTTTCCGAAATTGCCTCTTTGTCTGCTGAGGTCAAAGACCTGCGTGGTGTGGTCTCTAAAGCCTTTATTGGTGTTTTGCCTGCTATCGCTGCTGCTGGTCCTGCTTCTAATGCTGCTACTGCTGTCAATGCTGTTTCAATAGATAACGCTGCTGCTGCTTCTCCAATCGCGCCCTCTGCCGCCCCGCCCTCCCTATGTTGTGGTGCCCATAAACCCATCATTGAGGCCTCGCCTGCTGCAGTTGCTGCCCTTCCTGCTGAAAATGCTGATACTGCTGTTAACGCTGCTGTTGCTGTTTCAAGACCATCTAGGTCCTATGCTGCCGCCGCTGCTGCTGCTAAGCGTACTCTTCCAACTCGTTCCGTTGTCTCTAATGTGTCTAAACCCGAAGATACCGCTGCTGTACGCCCCCCCGGATCTTCACAGTTGCCGCCTCCTCAGCATAGCTTGGATTGGATGAGCGCAAAGAGAAAAAACAGACGGACGAAACTACTTGTAGTTGGCTCTAATACTAGCTCAGAACTTGATGTTGCTGTTCGGATGAAGTGGCTGCATTTATCGTCATTCGCACCTTCATTTACCGCCGATAGCATCATTGAAGATTCGATCTGGCAACCCTGCACGTAGGCAGTCAAGTGTTCGTTCGCTCTGATAAAAATTTCTAAAAAAATTAGTTTTCGCAACTTATTTGGCTGCAAATTTGCATTTTTGTGTGTTCCGGTGTGAGCGTCGCGAGTGTGCATTGCAGGTGCTTCGTGAAGTGCAACTTGGAGTGGGAAACTGGTGTGCAGGCGCTGCTGAGCCTGGTGTGCAGGCGCTGCGGAGCCTGGTGTGCAGGCGCTGTGACTTTTGGGTTCGCTCGGTGAGGGCTCGGTCCGTGCTGCGCTGCATACTCGTCGCGTGTGTCGTCGCTGAGTGCACGGTGTTGGTCTGGAGAGGGAGCGGTCTGTGGACGGTCGCCTTGGGCGTTTCTGGAGGTGCTCCAGTGGCTGGAATTGGACCGGTGCTCCGGCTGGTTTGCAAAATTTGCCGTTATAACCGTAACCGTAAGTATTCACGGCGCCATCTGTTGGCCAGGCGCCGTTATTGACTGGCCACAGCTGACGGCGCTACCATACATAAAAAACAAAAGCTGTGAGCGCCTGCGGCGCCATCTGTTGGGTGGTAGCCATTTATGGCTGCCCACGGCTGGCGGAGTTGCCACGCGTAGCGTTCGGTAATCCCGAAACAAATAAAATAAAAAGTGCTAACTAATAAAAAGAAATTATAAATTATAAAAAATTAGTATTATTACTAATAATTAATTAATTAATTAACTATTAATTAACTAATTAATTAACTATTAATTGATTTATTATTACTAAATAACTATTATTAACTAATATTTCCACCCTTAGTAGAAAGCATCTACGGTACAGCGCTATTGCCAGCACTGGTCGACCGGTGGTCCGATGGACCCCCAAAAAGACAGGGGTGGCGCAAGCGACCAGAAAAGTTTGGCAGCAGAGGCCTCTAAACCTCAAATACCACAGGAGGTAACAGTGGGACCAACTCCATCCACGGCTGGTGCAGATAAGGTGGGGCCTTCAGGTGAGCAAAGGCAGAGGCTTAATGGCGCTGGCAAAAAGAGGCTTATGTACCTCCTAAAGCAAGGCATGGACAAGGAGGAGGCATATGAAAAGGCCCGCCTACCGATGCCAAAACGACGGCTAGATAACAAGCCGTACTCCAAGAGGACCCGGTCAGTGGAGAAAACTCCACCAGAGGCCTCCAACAAGAAGAAGCCGAGGGAAGATGAGCCCTCAACATCAAAGGCTGCTATAGCCAGTACGAAGAGGCAGCCCACTGCCTCATACAAGGACGCCCTGCAGGGCGTAAGAATGGCCATTCTGGCAAAAAACTATCCAGATATGGTTCTGTCAACAGAGCAGATGGACTCTATCCAGAACACATTACTGGAAAAAATCTTTAATTTGGACAGCGACACAGTGGAACCTCAGTTCTTGGGTTCTATTTACAAGGCAGGATATCTGGTCCTGCACTGTAAGGAGAGCGCAATTGCAGAGTGGGTGAGGTCCATCGCCTTAGAAATGGCACCATGGGAGGGTGCCTCACTGTGGGCCGTAGAGGAATCCAAAATTCCTAATTCCAGGGTCGCAGTGGGGTACTTTCCAAAATCCGCTGGCGTTGAGACAGCAAGAATTTTGAGGTTCCTCGAAGTCCAAAACAAGGGCCTAAACACAAAGGCCTGGAGGGCCCTTAGGAGGGTCGAAAAAGGATCGAACGCCATGCTTGTACTGGCAGTCGATCAAAAATCGGCAGCGGTCCTAGAGGAACTCAATGGCAGAGCAAGCTACTGCCTTGGAGTAATTAGCCTCAGAATGAAGACCGCCGATACCAATGCTGAAGAGCTAGCCAGACAACTTGACAACGTGGAGATCGCGGAAGATGAGACTAACTCTCTCAGTGGCTCCAGTCTAACAACAACACAATCATGAGATGCCTCCAAGTAAATCTCCATCATGCTAAGGGGGCAGCCGCGGAACTTAGCAGGAGACTTGCTGGCGGCACAACTGACATAGGGCTAATTCAAGAGCCCTGGATAAATAAAGGCCGTATACGAGGACTAAACATAAAAAATCATCAGGTAATCTATGACATTCGTGCTGATAGGCCTAGGGCCGCTATCATTATAAACACCGATATAAAATTTCTGCCTCTTACAGAATTTCTAAACGGAGACACAGTGGCAATAGCTCTGGAGGTGGAGCAGGAGGGAGTGAGGACAGAGGCTGTTTTAGCCTCAGCCTACTTCCCGGGTGACACCGATGTGGTGCCTCCATCGACGGTAAAGCAGCTAGTGGATTACTGCAAGGTCCACAGGAGGAGATTAATCATCGGATGTGATGCAAATGCCCACAATATAGCATGGGCCAGTACGGACACTAACAGTAGGGGTGAGTCGCTCTTTGAGTACCTAATAAACAGTAATTTGACTATTGCAAATAAGGGGAAGAAACCAACTTTTGTTAATGCCATTCGCCAAGAAGTTCTAGATTTAACTCTAGTAACAAATAAATTTTCTGACATGATCCAGAACTGGAGAGTCTTGGATGAGGACTCGATGTCGGATCATAAGTATATTTTGTTCGACATTGAGGGCCCGGTAAAGAGTGTGGCACTATACCGCTGTCCAAAAACAACAGATTGGGTGAGGTATACTGAAAACCTCTCTAGAAAACTAGATGACCAACACCATTTTATTAGAACAACAGATGAATTAGATAGGGAGGTAACGAACACAACGAACCTACTTATCTCATCGTATCATGACTGCTGTCCACCAAAAACTAAGGCCTCTACACAGAGGGTTCCATGGTGGAACAGCTTCCTTTCGAAACTTCGCAGAAAGGCCAGAATTGAATTCAATAGGGCCAAGAAAACAAACATATGGGATACCTACAAAGTAGCCCTAACACTATACAACAAAGAAATAAGAAAATCCAAAAGAAAATCCTGGAGGAAATTCTGTGAGGATTTAGGGGACATCCCTGCCACCGCTAGACTGCAAAGGACCCTCTCGAAAGGGACCACCATTCCAATAGGTACACTAAAAAACTCAAATGGTACCTTAACGCAATCGTTTGGTGATACTTTAGAGCTTCTTCTAAGAACTCATTTCCCAGATTGCAGGGTACAAGAGAGGGATCTACTCACTCCCAATAGTGACCAACCCGAGCCATGCGGGCCATTGGACACAATAGTGAATAGGATAATAACCTTTGATAGGGTAAAATGGGCGGTAAACTCCTTCAAACCCTACAAATCGCCAGGACCAGACGGTATATTTCCAGCACTTCTTTCTAGAGGTACGGAAAAACTGTTTAGGAAAATGGTTCTGTTATTCAGAGCCAGCATAACATTGGAATACGTTCCAAAAATCTGGAGGGGGGTTAAGGTAATTTTCATACCTAAAGGAGGTAACAAACCACCGGACTCCCCCAAATCTTACAGACTGGCTAAATGAGTGCTGTGGTTGTTCAGTGATCTGTCGATCCCACCTCTAATCCCTTCCTTTCCTTATCCTCTTGTACTGATGTTCCCACTATTTATGCTCCCCGGCTTAGGCCGTTGGTCTCGTTCAGTGTTTATTGTCTTTCTATTGTTACTCGTCATCCGTACGTCGTGTAATAAAGATCACCCACAAACCCGATATTACCGTGCGTTTTAATTCTACCGCTCCGCCGACGTAACCATGGTCCTTCGAGCCGCTCGCGATTGTGCCGACGCGGAAAACAAACATTTTTAAAATAAATAACATTTAAAAATCAAACTTACAATAAACATAGTGAAAAGTGAAAACAGATCAACAATTACAAACAGTGACACGACAAATCAAAGTGACACACAAAAAAAAAATAGTGAAAAGTGCAAGAAGACACTCACAACAAAAAACCAAACACATAGTGATAACGTAACAAATAAAAAAAAAAAAAAAAACTAAAAAGTGTACCCACAAAATTAAACAGTGCACAAATTAAAAACAAAAAACAAACTCCAACCACATTAAACACAAGGGCAGTAGAACATAAAAACAACAACAAACACACCCACAAAAGAACACAAGGCAGAAGAGCACTGCAAACAACAACAACACAGCACAACATAGCAGCGCACGAACGGCAAACAACAACAGCCAACTACACAGTACAGCACAGGAGCGGACACACAGCTGCAGAGGAGATTCCCATTCTCGGGCACTGGGCCCACTAAGATAAGCCCAAAAATTTTTTATTACAAATTAACTCATTACACATACACTAACACAAATATATACATATAATTTAAAAAAAAAATAAAAAATATATACCCATTCCCAAAAAAAACCCGTAAAATCCAGTCAACAAATTTTACGTACTGGTACCCCACTGTCCGGTTTCCGTGTACATTTCCCTTGTATACATAGAAAATAGCGCAGTGCAGTAAGCAATCCCGCTACTGCACATAATTTTGCGCTTTTTATTCGCATTCTCCTTTGTGCGACCTACGCAGGCAAAGCAGCAAAAATTCCCGCTGCAGCCTGCTTCCCACTCACTCACTAATTTGCACACAACATTTACCCTCTTGTTGTTTGCGCTTGTACACGATCAGCAGCGACAGCCCAGCTGCTGTGTACATTCTGCGCGCCCACTGCTACACTTATTTCCGCATCTCTCTTTGTGCTGTATTCGCACGCACTTGGTAGTGCAAGTGCATATACATAAACAAGAAAGCACAAAGCGGACACTGTGGGACAAACTGCCCATTTTCACTGCACATTGGAAATTTTCTTCGACTTAGAAAATTTTCAATCGTGCATATATATACACATACATACACTTGTATACAATATCCACATACACATTATCACATACAGTGGGACAACAAGACCCGTCCCAAGTACATTGAAAATTTTCGACTTCGAAAATTTTCAATTGTACATAACAACGATCACTGCGCATACTCTTCATATACATACAGTGGGACAAACTCATCCCACCTGTGCACAAAATTAAAAAAATTTGTTTCCTCCTTATACAAATAAAAAACATTTTAATAAATACACTAACAACTAAGAAATATATTCAAAAATATATTTTTACATACACTTGTACACACATATACACACACACCCATACATATTTATTTTTCATTTTCACACACATTTGACTACACATTTATATCATATTTATATAATAATTTTTACATACATTCCCAATTCCCATATACACATTTCTGTTTATTACCCATTCACTTTTACAAAAAATTTACTTGTTTCCCATATACATATATATTTCCCTACACGTTTGCATACACTGGTGTAAACTTTTTTGCTCGACAAATATATAAATTCGTTTCAACGAATTTTCCCATTCCCAACTCTTCCCATTCTCAAAAATCGTTCGCGCGGACGCGGTTAGACTACACGTCTATTTCCCCCAATACCCTACATTTACATACACATATATTTATTCAAACTTTTGCCCTTTGTCGAGCTTTTTCAAACAAAATGCCTGTTGAGAAATCCCCTAAACGCCAGCTTGTCACAATGGAGACTCCTTCCTCCAGAAACACAAAGTCAGCCAATGCACGTTTGACAGTTCCTGTCACTCGGGAGCCACCAAACAGTCGCTCCAAACTTTCTAGTCCCAAAGCAACCGATCCCAGTGTTGCCAAATTTACTTTCGAGTCCGATAGACTCGTGCAATTATGCACAAAATTTTCATCGGCTCCCATTGAGGATTTGACCAAATCTCTGGTCGAAATTAAGCAAAAAAATTTGCAAGCCCAATGGGAGAGGCTTTTGTGCGCACATGAGGCAGTTTTCATTGGTGAAGACAATAGCCAGCCCGACGGTTTCAAAGAGTCGGCTAGGCAAAAGATTGACGCCTGCACAGACCAGTATGAGTTGTGCATGGCTCAGATGTTGGACATCATTGAGATGCTCCAAACTCAGTCCCCCCAGCCCGCTGCGCATATGGAACCGGTTCGACCCCTAGAACCAGCAAATACCCCCTACATTTGCCTACAAGTTCCACCTTGCGATACCGAAACCTTCTTCGGGGGCTATGAGCAGTGGCCGTCCTTCCGGGACATGTTTACGGCAGTTTACATTAACCACCCCCAGCTCACCCCAAAAATTGTATCACCTCCGATACAAGACGCAAGGTAAAGCCGGTGCTATTGTAAAGCAATATGCATTAACCGATGAGAATTTCGGACTCGCGTGGGAAGCTTTAAAATCACGCTTCGAAAACAAACGCATACTCATTGATACACAAATTAGATCCCTCCTGAATATCGCTCCTGCCCACTCCGAAAATAGTGAGGCACTACAGCGGATCCAGAGCACTATAAACAATTGTCTATCTGTTCTCAATTCCCAGGCCGTAGATACAGACAATTGGGATCCGCTGCTAGTTTACATATGTTGTACCAAATTGCCCCAAGAGACACTTGCTCTATGGGAGCAATCTTTGACATCTCGGAAGGATCTGCAACCCTGGTCGCAAATGGACGAGTTCCTGACCGGCAGATACGAGGTACTTGAACGGCTGCAAAGCATTCGCCCCGCTAAGCCGAAACCTCAACCCTCTACTTCCAATGTCCTCCCAAATCGGCCACACAAATCCCTAAATTATCACACTCAAGTGAAAAGGGACTTCGCGTGCAAACTCTGCAACGCAAACCATCCCATACGGGCTTGCCAGAGCTTCAAAAGACTCACCCCCCAGAGTCGATTAAAATATGTTAAGAAGCACAATATCTGCGTAAATTGTCTTGCTACTTCACACCTTGTTGAGAATTGTACAAGCAATTTTACGTGCGTATATTGCCAAATGAAGCACCATTCCATGCTTCATTCCCCCAAAAGCAATGCGCAGCCCTCTCAATCGCTTAATCGGTCACATTCGACCACTCCACAGGTCGCAACAGCCCAGAAACCAAAGAAAAACAGCTCCGCTACTCATTCCCCCCTTTCGGATGCGCAACCCCGCACATCTTCCAGGCGCAGTACACCCCAAGTACAAGCCTTACACTCCAATAATGGCACCCAATCCCTTCTGCCTACGGCACTGGTGTCCATTGAGCACTCAGGAAAGTTGTTTAAGGTTCGAGCGTTGATCGACCAAGCCTCTCAGCGTACCTTCATATCCTCGAAGGTCCAGAAACGCCTCAAATTGCCAATCGAGAAATCACCCTTCCAAATCTCGGGCATGGGCGGTCAGATTGTGCAAAATGCCAATCATACATGCTTCTTGACATTGGCAGTCCCCCAATCGAGCACGAAACTCCCCGTGCAAGCAATCGTGCTCCAAGAGCTTACGAAATTGCTCCCACCTTCCAATATAAACCCTCCCAATTTGCAAAATTTTGCCATGCTGGATCTCGCTGATCCAAACCCCTTCGAGACAGCGCAGATCGATATAGTGATTGGCAGTGATCTCATCCCGCAGATCATGCTCGAAGGTATCCACCGAAATGTATGTGGCAGCTTACTTGCTCAGCATACAGTATTCGGCTGGGTATTAAGTGGTCCAGTACCCCCTCCATCGCATTTGACATGTGCCACTGAGGTACGAAATCGCCATATGCATACTGGTTCCGCCCTTCGAAATAACCTTCCTACCCTAAAGGAAGCCCTTTCGCAAGTGATTGCCGCCCTCAATCCCGTAGGGTTTCCACCACAGGAAAAAATGGAAAATCATTCTGAACCCACCACTCCTGCAAACTCATTCCCAAACCGGCAAATTCCCCCCTTCGTTGCCAACCATTTCGACCCCGCAGGATGGCTTTCGCCTCTAATGAGACGGAGAAAAAGGGTTCGACAAGAGCGTTGGCTTCACGCCACTCGTTTCACACCCCCAACAACTGACGGAAATTGCAATCCCTCGCAATTCCTCATTACACCTCCTCCATCCCGGGTCCGAAAAGAGGACAGTTGCCACTCCAGTGCGACTTGCTCCAAGCGCTGCAAATCCCGCAGACGTCGGACTGATCGGGTATAAACTCCAAGATCTATAAGATCTCGCTCTCGGGTGGAACGGCTCCAGCAACTCCATGCTCGTACAAGTCCAATTCCGGACCAAAGAGCGGTTGACTGCCCCCACCCTCTCGAAGAGCAAACCGACATCCTCGATCGGTTCCCTTGCTTCTCTCGAGCCCTACGAATAGGTGCATATATACTCCAAAAATCCCCCACACTTGAAAAAAAGTAAATGGCAACTTGGCCAATTTTTTAATTTATATATCTCCATATTTCCCGGCTATAGCTTAAGCGAACCCCGCAGCTCAGCCGCGTTTTCTCATACTCATGATGTCAGCCTCATAACTTTTATTAACTGACATCCACCATCTTTTTGCAGATCAGCCGACCAAAGCAGCAGGTGCCTCTCAGACTGCCCCGCACGGCCGGATGGATCATCCCCCCGCAAAAGAAGTCATCGGCGCACCCACAGCCAGCCTGCCGTGAGCCGCACCACCACCCCCTCGGCTACTTCATTAATTGCACTCTGCAATGGCGGCCGCGATGGCTAAATGAGTGCTGTGGTTGTTCAGTGATCTGTCGATCCCACCTCTAATCCCTTCCTTTCCTTATCCTCTTGTACTGATGTTCCCACTATTTATGCTCCCCGGCTTAGGCCGTTGGTCTCGTTCAGTGTTTATTGTCTTTCTATTGTTACTCGTTATCCGTACGTCGTGTAATAAAGATCACCCACAAACCCGATATTACCGTGCGTTTTAATTCTACCGCTCCGCCGACGTAACCACAGACCTATCAGTCTCTCATCTTTCATGTTAAAAACGTTGGAAAAAATCATAGATTACTATATAAGGGAGGAGGTGCTAATAGAATCTCCACTAAATAAACTTCAATTTGCCTATCAAAAGAGCAAATCCACGATCACGGCAATACACTCGCTGGTGTGCAGCATAGAGAAAACAATGGACACCAAAGGCATCGCTCTCTGTACCTTTATGGACATTGAAGGAGCTTTCGATAATGCCAACTTTCAATCAATGGTTTCGGCCCTCACAAATAGAGGTACTAACCCAAAAATAATCAAATGGATAGGAAAGGTCCTTAGCCAAAGAACGATTAAAGCCAACTTAGGGTCTGAGGAGCTAAGTATCAACGCTGTAAAAGGCTGCCCACAAGGAGGGGTTCTATCTCCTCTACTATGGTCTATACTAGTTGATGACTTAGTTAAACTTCTCAACTCAAAAGGCTTCAAAACCCTGGGATTCACTAAACGACACATGGAGCTGGTGTAGGGCTGAAGGGTTATCAATTAACCCCGGCAAAACTACAATTGTACCATTTACAAAAAGAAGGAAACTAAATCTTCCGGATCTCAGAATCAATAACACGGTCGTTCCCCTAAAGGAAGAGGTCAAGTATCTAGGCATCACTCTAGATCGAAAGCTCACCTGGGAACCTCATCTAAACTCCGCAATTAAGAAGGCGACCAAAGCATTGTGGACAACAAACCGTAGCCTTGGCAAGTCTTGGGGCCTATCACCCAAAATGACGCACTGGGTCTACACTCAAATGATCAGACCCATCATTCTATACGGTGCTCTAGTATGGTGGGGCAAAACAAATCAGAGCACAGTCATAAGAAAACTAAACAAAATACAACGGCTTGCGTGCCTCAGTATTACAGGGGCTATGAAAACGACCCCGACTGCAGGCATGGAAGCCCTAATTAACCTTACACCCCTTCACTTAGCCATCCAAGAGGAAGCGCTATCGAGTGCACTCACGCTACACAGGCACAATGGATACAAACAAGGCAACCTCACAGGTCACCTGGGAATACTAAACCAAATAGAGAATACTCTCTATAAAGCAGCTTGCCTTGACCTCATAGATCCTCAACTTAGTCACGTGAAGAAGTACACTATAATCTTCCCGACTAGGGAGATGTGGGGCAGCAATCCAGTATGGTTAAACGACGACTCACAAAAATGGTACACCGATGGCTCCAAAACCTCTGCTGGTGTAGGAGCTGGCATAGTGGGACCAACAGTCAAAACATTCTTTTCATTAAGCAACGACACGTCCATATTTCAAGCTGACCTCTTTGCAATAATAAAGGCAGTTCGGATCATCACCAAAGGCAAACCCGAAAGAGCAAAAATTACAATACTCTCGGATAGCCTTTCAGTTTTAAAAGCTTTAGACAGCTACTCTTTCTCATCGAAAACACTCTTGGACTGCCACAAGGAGCTCAACAACCTAGGTACACGGAACCGTGTAGTTTTGGTTTGGATACCGGGGCATGAGGGCCATGAAGGCAATGAAATGGCGGATGCACAAGCCAAAAATGGAGCAGAGAGCCCATTCATAGGGCCAGCCCAGATGTTCGGTTTTAGCAAAAAAGACCTGAAACAGGACATTCAAAACTGTACGCAAAAACATAAACAGAAATACTGGAACAACTTGGAAGGTCTACACCACTCCAAAAAGTTCCTAAACTTCAACAGAGAGAGAGCTATCTCCGCTCTAGACCTCAACAGAAACCAACTTAGGACCCTATGTGGTGCTGTAACAGGCCACTTTTTCTGTAACAACCACCTCTACAAACTTGGTCTTACCGACAGCAGAACTTGCAGATTCTGCCAGGAAGCGTATGAAACAATGGAACACATTATCACCAACTGTCCTGCCCTGACACACAGACGTGCAAAGTTTCTGGGGAAACATAGCCTCGGTGAAGAGGACCTGATGCAAATATCGCAGAAAGGTCTGATTCAATACCTGAGCATATAAAACACCAGATGATTTAAGGGGCACAATAAACCTTTCAGGTTGCGGTGCGCAAGGGCTTGGCCCAACCCATAATCATTACATTACATTACATTACATTACATCATTGAATATGTTGCGAATCAGTCTAATGTGGTGTAGTGATACCACATATGCACTCATTAATATTCCCACAGTAACACCGCTTCACGCTACAATCATTATCACAGTAATCAATAACATAGCAGCGCCACTTCGCGCCGTGCTACAACAACAACGCATACACAACCGTATGCTTAACACTTTCGCACACTTTGCGCATAGCCAAGCATAAAGCCAATACCCGTGTTTGGTTACCAGCCAACGACACGTAATGCTTTGGGAGAATCAATTGCTAACACCAGCAATTTTTGAACTGTTCCGAATGTCTGGAGTTACTGGGTGCATTCGTGGGAACTCAAGGCCACTTGCAATTGCATTAGTTAGCGTTAAGAAATTTAGTATAAATAAGGGTCAAAACCGAAAATAAATTTAGTTCAAGCAAATCAAGCTCTGTCTCTTGAACTCCAAAAGTTTCGCTCCAGTTTGTCGAGCGTCTTTGATCAGCCTTAGTCTTGTGGCTTTGAACAAGACCGGACACCAAACACATTACATGGCGATCCTGCCAATTTGTTGGCTGCCACAAATCCTATAACAGATCCTGCCAAGCTGACACGAATCCTACAGCAGATCCTACCAACCTATAGCTGCCGCAAATGCAACAACAGAACCACTCCACATACATATATCCAACCAATGCCGACAAAAGCCGAATTTGACGAAATTTTTAAAAAATGGGAAAACATACTAAAAAACCACCCACCAGAGGCACAACCAAAACCCATCACAATTGAAGCCTACAGGGAAAGACAGATACAACAGCAGCCGCGAAAAGCCGAGGAGAAGCAACCCACCCAACCAAGCAAGCGTACACGAAGATCAGGAAAGGCATTTAAACACAGGAAGCAACTAGCCCTCCTATATAGATAGCTAAATCTGGCAACAACAACAACGAGCAAAATTGACATTCGGCGACAAATAGAGGAGCAGCGGCAAAAGACAAGGAAAGAACGTCTGCAAAAACAAAAATAAAATTAATAAATAAAATGTAAGCAAATATAAAACAAAAAAAAATAATAATAATAATAATACAAAATAAAAAATAAAAAAATATATATATATATATACATACTTGTATATTGATATATACAAATAGGAAAAATGTATAAGTATAGAAGTAAACAAATAAATACAATAAACTAAGGTAAAACGTTTTCTTACAATGGGGTCGACAAAGTCAAAACCCGTAAACCACAACGGTGACCCACAAATACACATAATTAACACACAACAGTCCCACACAGTACAACTAGAGAACCACGAATTAATGTTATGGATAATACTAATAATAGTAGGATTTCAATTAACTCTAACTATTTACAAAATACAGAAAAAGAACAGACGCAGGGAGGCTTATAAAATAGCTAAATCAGTGGTAGATTTAAGTGATAAGGTATAAAATATTAAAATTATGAAAATATTGTCATCAATAACAACATTAGAACGTATAGCAACCAATATTAAGAAAAGCAAAAATAGAACATATAGTAATGCACACATAGAATATCTTTCTAAGTTCATATCTACATCAAAATACAAATTTTAAGAAGAAATAAAAACCATCAATAACGAGATTGATAAAGCTCAGTGCCGAGACATCTTCAACAAAGTGGTTAAGTACACAGAAAGCAGTTTACAAAAACAGCTCAAAATAGCCCAATTTAACATAATTGAATGCCTAAAGGTGATCCCTGAATTTACAGGAAAACAAGAAGACGTTAATAAATTTACCAGTATAGTGCAAGTACTAAATGAGACAGTACCAGCAGACAAAGCAACGGTATTTCTAGCACTGGTGAAAAACACTAAACTTCCGGATAACGTACGTACTAAATTAGAATTGATAAACGTGTCGAGCATACCAGAACTCATAGTCGAATCAAAAAAATCTGTACAAACCGATCAAAACACCTAATAGCGTTTTAGACGAATTAAACAGAACAAAACGAGGCAATAATAATATCACAAAATTTGCCGAAAAGATAGAGAACCTTATAAATACATTGAACACACTGCAAGTAGCTAATCTAGAAGGAGATGCAAAGAAAGCCATCATACAAAATAATGACCTGTTAGCCTTCAATGGATTTAAACACGGAATAACTAAATTTACGACAGTACAGACCATTGAAGCTAGCAGAGTAAAAAACTTCAAAGAAGCAATAGAAATCGCAAATAAAATAACACGGAAAAGAATATATTTACATTTAACAGAGCTGGAAATCGCGATAATTACAGACAAAGGAACAATTATGAGTACAATAACCGACACCCAAGCAGTTATCAACGAGACAATAGACCACCATATCGTGGACATAATAATAACGGGAACAATACCAGAAGAGGAAGAACTTTCCAAAACAATAATGAAAATTATCAACCCGCAATTAACCAAAATAGAAACAATTGGAATAATCGCGGAAGCCGTCAAAATAACTACCACCAATATAATCAGGGAAATAATAGAACACAACAGCGAAGGATTCATGTGATAAACAACTCACAAGACGCTCAGGGCGAACCCCAATATGATTATCAGGAAAACTAGCTGCACCCCGGCTTCCAAAAGGAAACACTAGCAGGAACATACCGGGGGAAAATACCACAAATTCAAAAATTTTCCAATACCACGTACAAAATGCAGTAACAAACCATATCACACTAAACTGCAACGGTAATAAGTCAACATTCTTAATTGATAGTGGAGCTGACATCTCACTCATAAAAGATTCTTTATTAAAACCCTCTCAAATAGACCTCAATAACACTTGTACTATTTCAGGAATCTCTAACACAAAATTTACTACATTAGGCACTACAATACCAAATTTATATATCGGTAATGTATGCATTAGGCACAACTTTCACGTAGTTCCAGACTCTTTTCCAATTTTAACCGATGGATTACTGGGAAGAGATTTCTTAACAAGATTTTTACCCAAAATCGACTATGAAACTTTTACCATCACAATAACAATTAAAAATACTGATTTCATTTTGCCAATCCATAACAAAATCCATTTCATTAAAATACCTTCAAGAACTGAAATAATCCACCCAATACAAGTAAATATTAAAGAAGACATGCTAATATTAAACAAAAACTTAGGAAATGGAGCATTTATAAGCAATACAATCATTCCAGCAAAAGGTATAAAACACATCAGATTACTGAATACAAGCGATAGTCCAATCACGATTCAAGATATACAATTTGAGATGAAACCAATACAAAATTACTACATGGTCACTAAAGATAGAAAAACTAATGCGAATCGATGGGAAACTCTAAAACCACTCCTTAATATAAACAATAGAGATCCTGAAACAAAGGCATCAATAATAGAACTATGCCGAGAATTTCAAGACATATTTCATCTAAAAGGAGATAAACTTACAGTCAACAACTTCTACACTCAATCACTTCAATTATCCGATAAAAACCCATTATATATTAAAAACTACCGACTACCGCATACTCAACTAGAAACAATTAACAACCAAGTAGAAGAACTTTTAGAATCAGGATTAATTGAACACTCCAAGAGCCCGTACAATTCCCCTCTACTAATAGTACCTAAAAAGACCACCGATGACAACAAACAATGGCGACTAGTAGTTGATTATAGACAACTAAATAAAAAGCTAGTTGATGACAAATTCCCAATGACACGATTGGAAGACGTATTAGACAAACTTGGTAGGGCTAAATATTTCACAACATTGGATATGACTAGTTCATTCCATCAGATTCCTCTAGGCAGTAAATCAAAACCACTCACAGCATTCTCAACCAATACAGGGCATTTCCAATTCAGAAGTTTACCATTCGGATTAAAAATTTCATCTAATAGCTTTCAACGAATGCTAACAATAGCGTTAACTGGATTATATACTAGCGTATTTCTTTACGTAGACGATATTATTGTGATCGGAAAATCAATACGTCATCACAATGACAATCTAAGGAAAGTATTCTCACGACTTCAATCATACAACTTAAAGCTGAATCCAAGTAAATGCAACTTTCTTAAACCAGAAGTGATATTTTTAGGTCATTTAATTACTGATAATGGCATTTTGACAGACCCTGAAAAGTGTAAAGTAGTTGAGAAATACCCAACACCTACAAACAAAGACGAACTCAAAAGATTTGTAGCTTTTTGCAACTACTATAGACGTTTTGTAAATAATTTCGCTGAAATAGCAAAACCACTCACTGCAATACAAAAGAAAAATGTAGAGTTTAAATGGGATGAGAAATGCCAACAAGCTTTTGAGAAACTCAAACACACCATCACCAACCCACCTGTCTTACAATATCCTGACTTTTCTAAAGAATTCATTCTTACAACTGATGCATCTAATCTAGCCCTAGGAGCAATTCTATCACAAGGTGAAATTGGAAAAGACCTACCAATAGCATTTTCCAGTAGAGCCCTAAACAAACATGAAGTGAATAAACCTGTCATTGAAAAAGAACTCCTTGCAATACACTGGGCGATTAAACACTTCAAGGAATACCTATACGGTACAAAATTTAAAGTGATCACGGATCACCGCCCATTAGTGTCATTGTTTACTCATCGTGATCTATCTTCAAAGATGACTCGAATTAGATTGGATTTAATGTAGTATGACTATGACGTAATATTTAAACAAGGAAAAATGAATACCAATGCTGACGCACTATCACGAATAGACATAAACTGAGATACGTTAAAAGCAATGATACCAAGGGTCGCAGTTATTACAAGATCTAAAACTGCCATACAAACGAATGAACAACATGTGAAACGGGCCGGCCACCCGATCATATGGAAATGCACTTCGATAAGCGACATAAAGGGGATAAAAAATTTACAATTTGTGCACAAGAAAAAGAATGAAATGATAAAGGATCCAATTATATATATGAATGCAAAAGATATTACGATCGAGTTTAGTGATAATCCTAATTCTGTCCTCGGTACAATTATGGAGAAACTAACTATGACGTTAAACAGCCATGGCATTAAAAAGGTAGCGCTATCCAAGAAGGATTATATATTTGAACGCATGCAAGAAAAAGAATTTAAAGATTTATATATAAGCATTCAACTAGAAAACAATATGAAGAACATTAATACCCCCACAATCATTTTATATGACCCACCGAAACGTATCACAAACACTGAAGAGCAAACAAAACTGATCCAAGACCACCACGCGACATCTTATGGAGGACACACAGGAATACGAAGAACAATATTAAAACTCAGACAAAAATATGTCTGGAAAAATATGACCAAAATGGTCAAAGAGTACATCAACAACTGTGATGAATGTATAACAAACAAAATAACAAAACACACAAAAGAAAAAATGGTAGTGACAGACACACCAACCGACAGTTTTCAAACCATAGTAGTAGACACAATGGGACCTTTACGCATTTCAAATGGTTACAGGTATATACTTACCATCCAATGTGAACTGACCAAATTTGTTGAATGTCATCCAATGTACACTAAAGAAGCACAAGAAGTAGCCACTACGTTAGTAGAAAAGTTTATTTTAAGGTATGGACTATTTAAAACATTAAAAGCTGATATGGGAAGAGAATTTGTAAATGAACTTAATAAGAATCTATGTCTCACACTAGGAATTGAACACAAAACATCTGCACCATACCAGTAGAACGAAACCATAGAGTTCTAAAATAATATATTTTAACCTCCACAGAACAACAAGAATGGGACAAATACTTACCTTTCTATGCATTTTCATATAACACAACACCACAATCTGACACTGGCTATACCCCATTCGAGTTAATTTATGGAAAAATACCAAAAATACCTTCAGACATTGCAGTTTGCAACCGAGAAAACACATATATTAACGATTTAGAAAGTAGACACACATGCAAGAGATAATGCAAGAAAACTGCTAGATGCGGCAAAAACCAGAAGAAAAACAATTTATGATAAAACTAACAAATGTAGTAACTTTAGTATAGGAGATTTAGTACTTGTAAGAAATTTAGCAAAAAAAACTTAGATAAGCCTTATTTAGGACCATACAAAGTAATCAAGAAATTAGGAGTAAATACTGTTATACTTAAGAATGATAAAGAAAAAATTGTGCATAATAATAATCTTAAAAAATTTAAATAATACCTATAATAAATATAAGAAAACAAAACAAAGCTAAAATATATACATAGGAATAATCTACAGATGTACAAAAATAAAACCATGTAACATATATAAGTAAAGAAAACAACAAGTACACAAAAAAACAAAAAAAGGTCAAAAATTTTGTAAAAAAAATTTTTTTTTAGAAGGCCAATGGTGTAGTGATACCAAAGACAATTAAACAATAAGATGTCTTACGGCCATACAACCGAATGGCATAGGGCGAGCTCGAATTTGCAAAATTTTCACTATCGAGAGCAGGCAAGCGTCGGTACAGTGTGAGCGTAATAATATTAACGCTCTTTGTTTTGCTCACACAGAGCACAACGGCTTTGATCACTGCCAAGCAAAAGCAAAATTGGGTGGCGTCACTTTACATGCGTTGAAGTCAGTGGCGCAGGCAGGACTTCTTTTTGGAGGGATATTTCACTACTAATTTTTGTATTTGAGGGGGTTTGAATCCCCAAATGCTCCCGTCCCGTGTGCGCTACTGATTAAAACAATCAACCACAAGAGCACATAGAGATCACACGCATATTCACATCTCTGCCGACTGCAAGCAGAGAGAGTTGCTTGCGTGGCTTCATCGTTGCGCAGAGAGAGTTACTTGCGTGGCTTCAGCGTTGCTCTCCGGATGTGGCGCTGCTGTAAAAACCACTCTCACGTGGCTTTATTGAAAAAGCCACGGCAAATTTTTGAAGCGCCACTGATTTGTATGAACGTAAGACATCTTATACTTTAATTGTCTTTGGTGATACCACATATGCACTCATTAATATTCCCACAGTAACACCGCTTCACGCTACAATCATTATCACAGTAATCAATAACATAGCAGCGCCACTTCACGCCGTGCTACAACAACAACGCATACACAACCGTATGCTTAACACTTTGCGCATAGCCAAGCATAAAGCCAATACCCGTGTTTGGTTACCAGCCAACGACACGTAATGCTTTGGGAGAATCAATTGCTAACACCAGCAATTTTTGAACTGTTCCGAATGTCTGGAGTTACTGGGTGCATTCGTGGGAACTCAAGGCCACTTGCAATTGCATTAGTTAGCGTTAAGAAATTTAGTATAAATAAGGGTAAAAACCGAAAATAAATTTAGTTCAAGCAAATCAAGCTCTGTCTCTTGAACTCCAAAAGTTTCGCTCCAGTTTGTCGAGCGTCTTTGATCAGCCTTAGTCTTGTGGCTTTGAACAAGACCGGACACCAAACACATTACAGTGGAAAAGAGATTCCTCTCATGCTACAAACTGGTAAAGAAGAAGGTCTCAGTTGAGTCTCTTAAGAGAGTTAATTTTAAATTGGGTATTGCGGAACCACTTTATGAGAAGTTGTTGACTCCTGATCTATGGCCCGCCAACGTTTATGTGCGCCTATTTGAGTTTTCTCCGAGGGCCGCGGAACAACGTCTGAAATCTTTGACAGATATGTACTACGAAGTTTATCGCAGAGATCGAGTCTTACATTCCGGAGTTACGAGAGGAGGCGGCGTACTAGTCGCTGTATCATCATCGTTTGCTAGTCGCCAGATAAAACTATTACATACCGACAGTTGTATCGAACAGATCTGCGTTGCAGTTAGTACAGGGCAGGCTGAGGAGAGCCAACTAAAGTGGCAATTTTAATTTTTAAACCGCAAATGCTGTTAATTCAATAGTTCATATTATTGCAATTATGTGACATAAGCTTGTGATAAAAAGATAAACTTCTGAAACAGCGTAACGGAAGCGATACTCAAAAATGAACAATGTGAAATAACAGGTTACATTACATTTATAGATTTAGATTAGATTTTACTGTATTTAGATACGAAATATTTTCATTAAAAATTAACAAACGTAATCAAGTTGCAGCTGGGATGTCTACTAGCCAAAACATTTTCCTGGGATTAATTCAAAAATTAAATTTTTAAAGAAGATACAATTTTACAACACTGATAAAAAATATTGTTCTTCGTGTTTCGTTTTTTTGCTATATGTACTACTGTGTACAAAGAATACCCGGAATTCGATTTCTTCGATTATCGTGGTGTTGTGCATTATGAGTTCCTTCCGCCGGGCCAAACTGTCAACAAGGAATATTACTTGAGCGTTATGCGTCGTTTGCGTGAAGCTATTCGCAAAAAGAGGCCGGATTTATGGAGAGACAACTCTTGGTTTTTGCATCACGATAATGCACCATCTCACACGGCATTGGTTCTTCGTGAGCATTTCGCCAACTCATATCGTTCCACAGCCACCGTATTCGCCTGATTTAGCTCCTTGTGACTTCTGGCTATTCTCCAAACTCAAAAGACCACTGCGAGGACACCGTTTTGAATCGATTGAAGAGATTCAACGTGAATCGCCGCGCGCATTGAAGGCCATACCGGAAGGTGACTATTTGGCATGCTTCGAAGATTGGAAAGTCCGTTGGCATAAGTGCATTGCATCGGGGGGGACTACTTTGAAGGCGATGAAATTGATTTGGAAGAATAAATAAAGATTTTTTGAATTATAAACAAATTCCGGGTATTCTTTGTACACAGTAGTATATGTGCAGTGTCTCCAGTACGTCTACCGACAGCGAGTATGTGTCGATTAAAATCTGCTGCAGAATTAGCAGATTCCGGCATATCGAAAATATGCACAACAAAATTGAACATTTTAAAACCACTCTGAAGGAAAACGAATGAGCGTGCCTTATTGTGGCATTAAATTTAAATTAAATTGCAGAAAATGCAGCCAAATTGACACGTACGTATTAGGGATTGCAGTCCCGGACCAGTTTTACAATCCCAGGATTTTCGGGAGTAAAAATTGCAATTCCTGTATTTTTTCGGGATTGAAGATATTACTTTAAGGAATTAAATGAGATTTTTTTCAATCAAATATTTTGAATTAGCATTAAATCTGTGTTCTTACTTTAAAACTAAAAACAAAATATTTTTAACAAATAGCATCAAAATGCATTTAATTGCCAAACCACCTGGCATACCTACTGATTAAAAGCATCTCTCTGGTTCAATACTAGTAGGTGAAATCCTATCTAAAACTTCATATACGAGTACTATTTCGATGTATTGGCAATGGATTCCACTATTTCAAAATAAGTCGAATTCGCTATCACTAATAACAATAATTCAAGTTTTCCTATACTTTAAACCTAAAAAAACGTTTATATCAGCTGGTTCTTTCTTCTACCCTTTTATTTACACCGTTTTCCCTGTGTGTTGCCAATGTGTCAAGCCACATTGTTGTAAACAAGAGTCAAACTTGCAAGTTTTTCCAAATTTCTGGTTTTTCGATGGATTTATTTTTGTGAGCGTAAGCGTCTTTACTTCCTGATTTTAACTACCGATAAATTTTAATGGAAAAGTACCCAAACAAAACTAGTTTGTACAAATTTGTACAAAGTATCCGTACACAAACAGAGCTGTTGTTGCATTGAAACATATTCAAACGTCACAGGCAGTATGTAGTTAATTTTTAAATAAAATAAGGTTTGCATAAGGTTTGTATAAAATAAGGGTTGCCTCTTTCAAAATTAAAGTGACAAAAGTAAGTTATTTTATGTTTCGCTCCCGGGATCGGATTTTGTCAATCTCGGGATTTTTCGTAACTGAAATTGTCCGGGATCCCTAGTGCGTATAAGCGTTTTACTTGCAACTTGTAAACTGAAAACCAAATGTTAAAAGAAGACATACAACAACTTAAAAAAGAAAGAGAAAACGACCGAAAGGAAATAGAGCGGTTGGTTAGCCAAAGTAAGAGAAATATGACATCACCCACAAAAATAGTCCAAAATATGTGTAAAGAGCGACTGAATTTGCAGCATATTGTTGTTCAGTTAATATAGTAGCGGAAGTAGAAACAGCACATATGGCGGAAATTTAAAAAGCGCCAAAAAGCTAAAAGGCAGCAATATTTTTGTTGAAAAAGATCTAATCACAGAGAAACAACAAAATAAAAAGGCACTGTTACAATTAAAGATTTGTCAGCTTTAAATCAGTCCCAGAAAATGCTCGTAAAGGGTGATAGTATCTGTGTCAACAACCAGTGGATGGCCTTTAACAACGACAAAGTTCTGATGTGCAAAAACCAGCCCGCTGAAAAAATACTCGCATCGATTTAAGGTATAGATTTTGCAAAAATTAGCCTAAATCGTAATCACCTGTTAGAAAATAGTAAGACAAAAAACTAAAAAATTTACAGATAGTAAATCACAATTTAAATGTAATAAGCAACCGTGACAAACATACAGAAAAGCTTTCCAAAATGACTATAAATTGAAACTTGTATCTTATAATGTCCATGGTCTTAGTAGTAAAACTTTATTTAATGAATTTTTTGATTACATAAAATCATTTGATATATTTATTTGTTATGTATCGTGTTGTATGTATGTTGCACGTCTGTAACCATGTAACCGACGGTTACAGACGCTCCTGCGCAAGGATGATACGGTATCAGAGGCTTCATGGTCCTCCGGCCTTGATTGGTGAGAGTAGGTGTGGTGGAAGTTGTGGGGATGTTGACCTGGCTAACCCGTGTGCACTTGGCTTTTTAATTGACCTGTAGCTTCAGCGGGGGTGGGTTGAATAAGGCCAACCAGGTTTAAAGAAAACACCTATCCGCATGGCTATCATTAAGTGTTAGCCCGAATCGTTTGCGCGAGGACATAACAACACAAAAACAAAAAGTTATGCACACGATTGCATCAAAACGAGTGAAAAAATCTGCAAACTAAATCGGACCGACTGTGGTGCACCAACGCATTGCACCTGCGAACCTTTTCCTTCTAGTATCCTGATGATGACGTTGTCGGATAGTCCTTGCCCACCCTACCATTGTTCCTCGTAGCTGACGCAGAGAAACCCTTTGACGAAATATTTCCTACTCCCTTATTCCCAGGCCAAACTCAAATTCTTTCAATTAAACATTACAATCAAAATCATTTTTATTGATACATTCCAAAAAAACATAGCCCATATTTATAAAAAGAAATCTATATCGACAAAATTAAGACCGAAACCCAATATAGCAGCAGAAAGGTACAAATTTGGCAAAACTTAAGTCTAAATACATTAGGAAAATTATTAACAATAGCAAATTTTACAATTTTTTTTGTTTAGCAAATTTTACTAAAATTTATTTTAACAAATTATAAATTTTAAAAGAATTATACATTTTAAAGGACATTAACTCCCTTCCTTTTCTTTTCTTTTCTCCCCTTCAAAATCCTAGTAAACCCCTTTTAGCAGCTGATCAAATCTAGCCAAAATTTTTATATAGATAAATGCATGGTACTTTTAGGAAACAAATTTACAAAAAAAAATCCTTTATTTTTTATGTGATCTTTATTTATCTTCTTCGAAATATTTGTAAATATTTTTTTTTTGTTTTTTTTTTTTTGTTTGTTAGAAAAATTGTGCCAAAAGTGACGTTGACTTACGTGAGTGTCTGTATGTACGTGTAGTCCATCGTTGGGCCCATCGATGCAGCTGAGGTACACTGAAAAAAATTATCGACATCCAAGCCAAAGCTTGACTGGTAATTTGGCACAACACAAAAATAATATGGAAATTTTGTAATTTTCTTAAACTTTCACCCTTTTTTTCCCCCACCAGGCATTTACCTTTACACTAAATGTATTTTTTTTCCACTTTTATTTTCACTATATATATGCATGAAGCCCTTTGTTTTCCTCTTTTCTTAAAATTTCTAAATTTTCTCATAGGATTTTAACTTTTACACATTTTTACTTTTAATAATTTCAACCCTCAGTCTTCGATTTTTCCCTTCAAACATTTATTTTCTTCCTTTTTACACTTTTGGTTTCCTCAAAACTTTAAAAACCCTTTTTTTTTTTAAACAAAAGCCAGGATTCAAATTTTTACACTCGTTGATCGCCGTCGGCAGTTATCGTTGGACCCCTCGGAATTTTATGCTGGTGATGGCTGTGGTGGCACAATGCCGAAATGGATGATGAAAATTGTTGTTGTTGCTGTGGTGTTGAATTTAATTTCCCAAAACTTGTTGTTGCTTGCATGCGTGTGTTGTTGAGGTTGTTGTGGTGTTGGCGTTTTATTGTTCAACCGAATGTTGTTGTTTGTCTTTGTTAAGTATTTTAGAACAAATTTTATTTCGACAGAAATGTTGTTGCGATTTGCATTTTCTAGTTTAGAAAACGTTTTTTTTTTTTTCTTTTACCAACTATTGTTGTTGTTTTTTTGTTTGCAATTTATAATTTTTATAGTCTCACGCAAAAATGGTGTTGTTGCAGCCATTTTATTTTAAAAAATGTTCACTCCAAAAAATGTCTACGTTAAGAAAATGTTCGAAATACGTTCGCGGTTTTTTTGTTTCATCGTTAGTAACCACGCAAGAATTTTAGAATGTAATTTTGTCTTTTATTTCGATTTTAATGATGTTCGCACCGGCAATTTTCTTTAGACACATATTTTTAATAGCATCTTTAACTTTAATTTAATTAATGTTAAATGTCTTTTTTTCTTTTATTTTATGAAAGTGACAAATGCCCTCGCATCGCGCAGCCGGCAGCGAGTCCGCGTCGGAGTGTGGCGTCTACTGATCTTCCTCCCGTTTGCGTTGGGTTGGCGCTATATATTAGTGTCAAAACAACGCCAAACCGTTTTTGTCCGTTTGTTCGACCTAATCCGCGCTATCCCGTTTTCTCTCACCGTAACTCATTTGCGTACATGTGTTTGTGCGTTTGTGCATCATTTTTCGCTCTACCAAAAAAAAATATCCCACTTAGCAACAGCGGCAAAATAAACAACAACATTCCTTTATTTTTCCGTGTAACAACTTCGCTGATCGACAAAACCCGTCGATCACAACAACCACATTTAATTTGCATAACATTACAACAACCACATTTAATTTGCATTGGGCTACAACACCCAACTTAGTGCATTACAACAACCACTTGCCTACTTGCTGGTCAGTACAACAACCACATTTAGTGACCGGCACGTTGAGCTTGCTCACGCACACTGATACAAATGTTTCGCAACATTTTGCGTCTACGTAGAAGTTTGAGCGATGTTGCGTGGGTGGTCTGAGTAACATGCGCAATGTTGAGCAACTTGCGCAGAATGTTTCTGGGGTTCCAAAACTTTTTTTTTTCCGAGCAAGCATGCAGACCCCAACAACACCAGATATTGCGGCTACGCTGCAATATTTGTAAAAAGGACTGCATGCTAATTGTAATTAGTCGCAAAAGAAAGTATCTGATACCCAAGATCAGATCGGCATGATCTCGACAAAAACTCCATCCAACCAACAAATGAAAAAAATTCACATCAGCAGCAGCAAACGATAAATCTGGTCCAACCACAAAACGATAACTATCAGCGATAACGATATAACCTCAAAAAATACAAATTTTCAAAATATGAGTTATTTGGCCTGTTATGGAAAAGAGATTCGGAAATATTTCATGAAATGAGGAAAAGTTCGAAGTGCAGCGTTGGTTATTAACCCTGACTACTTATCAGCAACAGCAATCGTGGTTATGAGTATCTTTCAACTCACTAAAATCCACGAAGCCTCGCGGTCGCAACGGTCAAGTACAAAAAAACAACATGGAAATTCTTCTCGCAAACAACAGAACGGTTAGTGCTACTAGCATTTAGCCAAGTTAGCACTACAATCCAGAATCCGCGCTTGGCAAAAAAAACATCCAACCTAAAAACAAAAACTTTTGGAAGTTATTTGGACGTAATCACGCAGCGGTAAAGTTCCATGATATCTAACCATCAGAACTCAAAATCCATCGTACGTGCATTACGCAAAGCTACCAAAGCGATATTCGGACGGACGGACTACATTACTACAATAGCAATGCATGAACCCCACCTAAAGTGAGGCCCCACGTTGGGCGCCATTTTTTTTTTATGTATCGTGTTGTATGTATGTTGCACGTCTGTAACCATGTAACCGACGGTTACAGACGCTCCTGCTCAAGGATGATACGGTATCAGAGGCTTCATGGTCCTCCGGCCTTGATTGGTGAGAGTAGGTGTGGTGGAAGTTGTGGGGATGTTGACCTGGCTAACCCGTGTGCACTTGGCTTTTTAATTGACCTGTAGCTTCAGCGGGGGTGGGTTGAATAAGGCCAACCAGGTTTAAAGAAAACACCTATCCGCATGACTATCATTAAGTGTTAGCCCGAATCGTTTGCGCGAGGACATAACAACACAAAAACAAAAAGTTATGCACACGATTGCATCAAAACGAGTGAAAAAATCTGCAAACTAAATCGGACCGACTGTGGTGCACCAACGCATTGCACCTGCGAACCTTTTCCTTCTAGTATCCTGATGATGACGTTGTCGGATACTCCTTGCCCACCCTACCATTGTTCCTCGTAGCTGACGCAGAGAAACCCTTTGACGAAATATTTCCTACTCCCTTATTCCCAGGCCAAACTCAAATTCTTTCAATTAAACATTACAATCAAAATCATTTTTATTGATACATTCCAAAAAAAACATAGCCCATATTTATAAAAAGAAATCTATATCGACAAAATTAAGACCGAAACCCAATATAGCAGCAGAAAGGTACAAATTTGGCAAAACTTAAGTCTAAATACATTAGGAAAATTATTAACAATAGCAAATTTTACAATTTTTTTTGTTTAGCAAATTTTACTAAAATTTATTTTAACAAATTATAAATTTTAAAAGAATTATACATTTTAAAGGACATTAACTCCCTTCCTTTTCTTTTCTTTTCTCCCCTTCAAAATCCTAGTAAACCCCTTTTAGCAGCTGATCAAATCTAGCCAAAATTTTTGTATAGATAAATGCATGGTACTTTTAGGAAACAAATTTACAAAAAAAATCCTTTATTTTTTATGTGATCTTTATTTATCTTCTTCGAAATATTTGTAAATATTTTTTTTTTGTGTGTTAGAAAAATTGTGCCAAAAGTGACGTTGACTTACGTGAGTGTCTGTATGTACGTGTAGTCCATCGTTGGGCCCATCGATGCAGCTGAGGTACACTGAAAAAAATTATCGACATCCAAGCCAAAGCTTGACTGGTAATTTGGCACAACACAAAAATAATATGGAAATTTTGTAATTTTCTTAAACTTTCACCCTTTTTTTTCCCCCACCAGGCATTTACCTTTACACTAAATGTATTTTTTTTTCCACTTTTATTTTCACTATATATATGCATGAAGCCCTTTGTTTTCCTCTTTCCTTAAAATTTCTAAATTTTCTCATAGCATTTTAACTTTTACACATTTTTACTTTTAATAATTTCAACCCTCAGTCTTCGATTTTTCCCTTCAAACATTTATTTTCTTCCTTTTTACACTTTTGGTTTCCTCAAAACTTTAAAAACTTTTTTTTTTAAAACAAAAGCCAGGATTCAAATTTTTACACTCGTTGATCGCCGTCGGCAGTTATCGTTGGACCCCTCGGAATTTTATGCTGGTGATAGCTGTGGTGGCAAAATGCCGAAATGGATGATGAAAATTGTTGTTGTTGCTGTGGTGTTGAATTTAATTACCCAAAACTTGTTGTTGCTTGCATGCGTGTGTTGTTGAGGTTGTTGTGGTGTTGGCGTTTTATTGTTCAACCGAATGTTGTTGTTTGTCTTTGTTAAGTATTTTAGAACAAATTTTATTTCGACAGAAATGTTGTTGCGATTTGCATTTTCTAGTTTAGAAAACGTTTTTTTTTTTTCTTTTACCAACTATTGTTGTTGTTTTTTTGTTTGCAATTTATAATTTTTATAGTCTCACGCAAAAATGGTGTTGTTGCAGCCATTTTATTTTAAAAAATGTTCACTCCAAAAAATGTCTACGTTAAGAAAATGTTCGAAATACGTTCGCGGTTTTTTTGTTTCATCGTTAGTAACCACGCAAGAATTTTAGAATGTAATTTTGTCTTCTATTTCGATTTTAATGATGTTCGCACCGGAAATTTTCTTTAGACACATATTTTTAATAGCATCTTTAACTTTAATTTAATTAATGTTAAATGTCTTTTTTTCTTTTATTTTATGAAAGTGACAAATGCCCTCGCATCGCGCAGCCGGCAGCGAGTCCGCGTCGGAGTGTGGCGTCTACTGATCTTCCTCCCGTTTGCGTTGGGTTGGCGCTATATATTTATTTATTTATTTATTTATTTAATTATAAAATATTAGCATTTAAGAATTATTTCTTTTGCATGCCACAAATTGTTACTTATTAATTAATAATTGATTAGCTCAACAAATAACAATAGATTAACAACAATTCATTATTAACAATATATTTTAATTCAGTGGAATCTTAATATTTAAAAGAGAAGAAAGAAAAGGAAAATAAAAGAGTGCAAAAAGTAGAGAGGGACAGAGTTAGGAAAAGTGTTTGAAAATATAATGCTTAAAGTGGCGTCTATTGGCAATCGATTTGATATGTATGGGCAACGAATTCCATAATCGAATGGTGCTAACAAAGAATAGTCGACTGGAGTTGGGGAAATTGTGGGCTGGAGGTAGTAAATTCATATGTCGGTGACACTTGGAAAACTTAAGTTTTTCATACAAATACTGGGGCCTTTTTGAATGGATAATTTTATGCAAGAAGATGCAATTTCTTGCTTCCATGTAACTCTGTAAGCTGCAGCCCAGTATTTTGTTGCTGTAGATGGAAATGTGGTCAAACCTTTTGACAGGGTACACATATCGAGCTGCATTATTGAAAGCAACCTGTAGCTTGTGCATGGATCTGGAATCCAATTTGCTATACACAGCCTCCGAGTATGTCATAATAGGCAACAACAACTGAATCACCAACTTCCGTTTGGTTTCGACTGGTACAAACCCCGAGGTCCGCCTCAGATTACGTAGTCCATAATAGATTTTCGACACAACGGAATTAATGTGGTCCACGCAAGACAGTAAAGTGTTGATTTGATACCCAAGATTGACAACTTTACTAACAAACTTCAGTTCTACGCCATTAAGAAGAATAGGTGGAAGATCTGAACAGTGGGAAACAGTTCTCGATATGGGTAGTACAAATGATTTCAGGGGGTTTAAAAATAGTTTGTTTTCCCTAGCCCACTCACCTATAGCTCCTAAGTCTTCGTTAACTCTTGCACATAAATCCTCAACCATCCCAATTGGTCCCGACAAGTACAATTGCAGGTCATCTGCATACGCATGCATGGTAACATGACTGCAGCTGCTAAATATATCATTAATAAACATTGTAAACAGCAGAGGACCCAGGACAGAACCCTGAGGCACCCCGCTGGTAATACCTTTAAATGCAGAGAAAGTCTCACCAACCTTCACTCTCTGAGATCTTCCAACCAGGTAGCTTTTTAGCAAGTTAACCGCAGAACCAGAAAAATCAAAATAACATTCAAGTTTGTGACAGAGCATTGCATGATTAACTGTATCAAACGCTTTTGAGAAGTCTAACAGGCAGAGTAGAGACAAGTTTCCCATATCATAAGGCCCTCTAAGATCATCTAAGATTTTAACCACAGCAGTAGAACAGCTATGCCCTGACCGAAATCCTAATTGTAAAGAAGACATAAGGCTAAACTTGTTCAAATACGTGGTGATCTGCTCAGCCATGAGTGACTCACATACTTTGGAAATCGAGCACAGAATACTAATGGGGCGAAAATCACCAGGTTCACGAGCTGCTGATTTTTTTGCTATTGGAATAATAGTTGCTACTTTCCACACTTCAGGGAATCTGGAAGTAGTGAAACAGTGGTTAATGATGTGAGTTAGAGGACCTAACACAGCGGGTAATATGATTTTGATAAACTTTATAGCTATTCGATCATCTCCAATGGCGTTCGACTTGATTTTCATTATGCAGCGAGCAACATCCATTTCACTAACCGCGTCAATTGAAATTTAATTTTAGGGACTCGCGTACGCTGAAATACGGATACAAAAGGCGCGCTAGACATCGAATTGGAAATGAAATGATCATTAAGAATATTGGGATCAATCTGGCATGCCTCTGTCTCCTTAGTACAAATACCTATTTGCCTCAAATTATTCCATAGCAGTTTCGGTGGAAGTGACGGGCTAAGTTTCGACAGGAAGAATTTTTTTTTCGAAATGCTGACAGCAGAAGTAGCACCATTCCTGGCCTTCCTATACGTTTCCCAGTTATAAGCAGTAGGATTTCGTTTCCATTTACTGTATGCCTTATGCCGCTTCTTTAGTGCCAAGAGCACGCAATGTGTGAACCAGGGGCAGGTATGAGCTGCGCCAGGAGCACGTTTTGTACGAAGCGGAACATGTAGCTCAAACAAATTATTGACCTTATCGATGAAAAAATTCAGCTTATCATCAACAGTACGCAGAAACCAACAATCCGACCAATTTATACAAGACAAGTCATTGAACAGCGAGTCGTAATCAATTGATTTGTAGTCCCGAAAAGAGTAAAATGTATTAGAGGTTTCAGGGGCAAGGCTAATATTCAAAGTGCAGAAAATCAGATCATGATCGGATAGAAAGGAAATTTGATCAAACAGCAGCACAAGCGAAACATCCGAGACAGCGAACAAGTCTAACAGACTAGGACTAGAGTTGTGAGAGAACCTAGTTGGAGATATAGTATTTACCACAGAAAGACCCACCTCAGTTAAGCAATCAAGGAATTTGATAGCAGCAGTGTCCTTGCTTAATAGATTAATATTGAAGTCTCCACACAAGACAAAATGATCATATTCAGTAACACAGCTCGATATAGAATCAAAAAATGGATCTAAACAGCAACTATGATTAGGGTTGTATGCGCACGATAGAAAAACTTTAGTATGGTGGTCATTGATTACAACAGATAGGAACTCCACCTCCGAGCCACAGGACTTCCCTAGAAGCTTAACATTGAGATGAGATTTACAATATATTGCAACCCCCGCCTCTTTTATCAGATCTGTCATTGCGAAAAAGTTTGTAATTTACTATATTTAGAGACGAATCATTTACATCCTCTTGAAACCAAGTTTCAGTAACACAGATTATATCGACAGAAGAGTCAGCAAAAGTGAACTTGGCGCAGTCAAGCTTGAAATCGTTGAGACTTCTGGCATTGAAATGTACGATTTTTAGTCCAGAGTGTTGTCTACTAAGAACATCAATCATAATTTTGTAATTCTCGTTAGCATTAGAATTGGATTTATTCGCAGTCACCATAATATAGCTGAGTGGTATAGATATATAGATAGAAGAAGAAGATAGTGAAAGAAAGAATAGTAAAATAAAAAGTACCAAGATAATAGATAGTAAAATAGTACAATAGAATAATCTAGTCTGTAGCAGCAACACTTTTAGCACCAGGAAGTTCATCAACAGCGCTGATTTGAATGCCATCGCCGCCTTTATGCATTCTAATATACACAGAGCCACGGACTGTAAACGCATTATAGATGGATTTATTGCGTTTACATGCAATTGCAGCATGGAGAAGCTTCCTAACATCAGGGCTAAGGCTCTCATGGATGTAAACATTGTTGTCGTACTCAAGCCCGGCATCTCTTAGATTAACCGCCTTATTTGTACGCCTGCGATAATCACCGAAAGCCTTCAGTGCACGATTACGATCATACGGCGTGTAGAATTTGAGGATCACCAGCGAGTTAGAGTTGTTTGAATTACTTTTTACTCGGAAAACGTCTTTTAGTTGCGGAGATAAGAAGTCAATTGAGCGGCAGATCGAGTTAAAGACACTTTTCAGATTTTCTTCTTTAGAGAACGGCACTCCAAACAAGACAGCATCCGAAGAGTAGTCTACTGAGGGTTTCTCACTACTAAACTTGTTGCTAGTGTCGCTGATAAATTTATTTAGCTGTTCAGTGAGTTTATCGCAGCGTAACCCCAGGGCACAAACGCTCTCCTCAAGTGTAAGAATCTTTTTATCATACTCTGCGCATTTGACACCAAAAGCGCGCACTTCAGTTTCGAGCTTACCAACAATGCGAGTAACTTCGTCAGAGAGCCGACTAACTAGCTCGTCAGTATGCTGGCGAAGACGACTTTCAAGTTGCCTCAGCTCCTCTTTCGCATTCGCCTTAAGCCTCTCCTCCAGGGCTAGGAGCTGAGCACAGTATGAGTTGGCACGTTGATGGCGCGTAAGCACAGGAGTAGAATTCATTTGCTCAGTGTGTGACGATGAGTAGAAAATTAGAAAATTAGCGCTGGTAACGCTGCGCGTAACCGGCAAGCAGTCAACGTTGCTAGCCAACGCTAGATGACGCCTTGCAGCAATGTTTAAGCGCCCACGCAGCGCAAACCGCAACAACACCAACACAGCACTAACCGCAACAACAGCAACACAGCAATAACCGCAACAACAGCAACACAGTACAATACGCAGCAGTCCAGCACAGCAGAATCCTTGCTCGTGAAGAGTTAGGGCTGACAGAAGACCCAGCACTCGATCAGCACAGATGCTCCAGACGTAGGGCAAGATCCTTGGCACAAAATCTCGAGCTGTCACAAGGTTTGGTCGAGGCTTTTTGAATTTAAAAAGTTGCCAAGAGCACGACCAGAAAAAAATACTTCCACTTGCCACGGCGTTGCCAGACGATCATTTCATTTTATTAGTGTCAAAACAACGCCAAACCGTTTTTGTCCGTTTGTTCGACCTAATCCGCGCTATCCCGTTTTCTCTCACCGTAACTCATTTGCGTACATGTGTTTGTGCGTTTGTGCATCATTTTTCACTCTACCAAAAAAAAATATCCCACTTAGCAACAGCGGCAAAATAAACAACAACATTCCTTTATTTTTCCGTGTAACAACTTCGCTGATCGACAAAACCCGTCGATCACAACAACCACATTTAATTTGCATAACATTACAACAACCACATTTAATTTGCATTGGGCTACAACACCCAACTTAGTGCATTACAACAACCACTTGCCTACTTGCTGGTCAGTACAACAACCACATTTAGTGACCGGCACAGTTGAGCTTGCTCACGCACACTGATACAAATGTTTCGCAACATTTTCGTCTACGTAGAAGTTTGAGCGATGTTGCGTGGGTGGTCTGAGTAACATGCGCAATGTTGAGCAACTTGCGCAGAATGTTTCTGGGGTTCCAAAACTTTTTTTTTCCGAGCAAGCATGCAGACCCCAACAACACCAGATATTGCGGCTACGCTGCAATATTTGTAAAAAGGACTGCATGCTAATTGTAATTAGTCGCAAAAGAAAGTATCTGATACCCAAGATCAGATCGGCATGATCTCGACAAAAACTCCATCCAACCAACAAATGAAAAAAATTCACATCAGCAGCAGCAAACGATAAATCTGGTCCAACCACAAAACGATAACTATCAGCGATAACGATATAACCTCAAAAAATACAAATTTTCAAAATATGAGTTATTTGGCCTGTTATGGAAAAGAGATTCGGAAATATTTCATGAAATGAGGAAAAGTTCGAAGTGCAGCGTTGGTTATTAACCCTGACTACTTATCAGCAACAGCAATCGTGGTTATGAGTATCTTTCAACTCACTAAAATCCACGAAGCCTCGCGGTCGCAACGGTCAAGTACAAAAAAACAACATGGAAATTCTTTTCGCAAACAACAGAACGGTTAGTGCTACTAGCATTTAGCCAAGTTAGCACTACAATCCAGAATCCGCGCTTGGCAAAAAAAACATCCAACCTAAAAACAAAAACTTTTGGAAGTTATTTGGACGTAATCACGCAGCGGTAAAGTTCCATGATATCTAACCATCAGAACTCAAAATCCATCGTACGTGCATTACGCAAAGCTACCAAAGCGATATTCGGACGGACGGACTACATTACTACAATAGCAATGCATGAACCCCACCTAAAGTGAGGCCCCACGTTGGGCGCCATTTTTTTTGTTATGTATCGTGTTGTATGTATGTTGCACGTCTGTAACCATGTAACCGACGGTTACAGACGCTCCTGCGCAAGGATGATACGGTATCAGAGGCTTCATGGTCCTCCGGCCTTGATTGGTGAGAGTAGGTGTGGTGGAAGTTGTGGGGATGTTGACCTGGCTAACCCGTGTGCACTTGGCTTTTTAATTGACCTGTAGCTTCAGCGGGGGTGGGTTGAATAAGGCCAACCAGGTTTAAAGAAAACACCTATCCGCATGGCTATCATTAAGTGTTAGCCCGAATCGTTTGCGCGAGGACATAACAACACAAAAACAAAAAGTTATGCACACGATTGCATCAAAACGAGTGAAAAAATCTGCAAACTAAATCGGACCGACTGTGGTGCACCAACGCATTGCACCTGCGAACCTTTTCCTTCTAGTATCCTGATGATGACGTTGTCGGATACTCCTTGCCCACCCTACCATTGTTCCTCGTAGCTGACGCAGAGAAACCCTTTGACGAAATATTTCCTACTCCCTTATTCCCAGGCCAAACTCAAATTCTTTCAATTAAACATTACAATCAAAATCATTTTTATTGATACATTCCAAAAAAAACATAGCCCATATTTATAAAAAGAAATCTATATCGACAAAATTAAGACCGAAACCCAATATAGCAGCAGAAAGGTACAAATTTGGCAAAACTTAAGTCTAAATACATTAGGAAAATTATTAACAATAGCAAATTTTACAATTTTTTTTGTTTAGCAAATTTTACTAAAATTTATTTTAACAAATTATAAATTTTAAAAGAATTATACATTTTAAAGGACATTAACTCCCTTCCTTTTCTTTTCTTTTCTCCCCTTCAAAATCCTAGTAAACCCCTTTTAGCAGCTGATCAAATCTAGCCAAAATTTTTATATAGATAAATGCATGGTACTTTTAGGAAACAAATTTACAAAAAAAAATCCTTTATTTTTATGTGATCTTTATTTATCTTTTTCGAAATATTTGTAAATATTTTTTTTTTGTTTTTTTTTTTTTTGTGTGTTAGAAAAATTGTGCCAAAAGTGACGTTGACTTACGTGAGTGTCTGTATGTACGTGTAGTCCATCGTTGGGCCCATCGATGCAGCTGAGGTACACTGAAAAAAAATTATCGACATCCAAGCCAAAGCTTGACTGGTAATTTGGCACAACACAAAAATAATATGGAAATTTTGTAATTTTCTTAAACTTTCACCCTTTTTTTTCCCCCACCAGGCATTTACCTTTACACTAAATGTATTTTTTTTCCACTTTTATTTTCACTATATATATGCATGAAGCCCTTTGTTTTCCTCTTTCCTTAAAATTTCTAAATTTTCTCATAGGATTTTAACTTTTACACATTTTTACTTTTAATAATTTCAACCCTCAGTCTTCGATTTTTCCCTTCAAACATTTATTTTCTTCCTTTTTACACTTTTGGTTTCCTCAAAACTTTAAAAACCCTTTTTTTTTTTAAACAAAAGCCAGGATTCAAATATTTACACTCGTTGATCGCCGTCGGCAGTTATCGTTGGACCCCTCGGAATTTTATGCTGGTGATGGCTGTGGTGGCCCAATGCCGGAATGGATGATGAAAATTGTTGTTGTTGCTGTGGTGTTGAATTTAATTTCCAAAAACTTGTTGTTGCTTGCATGCGTGTGTTGTTGAGGTTGTTGTGGTGTTGGCGTTTTATTGTTCAACCGAATGTTGTTGTTTGTCTTTGTTAAGTATTTTAGAACAAATTTTATTTCGACAGAAATGTTGTTGCGATTTGCATTTTCTAGTTTAGAAAACGTTTTTTTTTTTCTTTTACCAACTATTGTTGTTGTTTTTTTGTTTGCAATTTATAATTTTTATAGTCTCACGCAAAAATGGTGTTGTTGCAGCCATTTTATTTTAAAAAATGTTCACTCCAAAAAATGTCTACGTTAAGAAAATGTTCGAAATACGTTCGCGGTTTTTTTGTTTCATCGTTAGTAACCACGCAAGAATTTTAGAATGTAATTTTGTCTTTTATTTCGATTTTAATGATGTTCGCACCGGCAATTTTCTTTAGACACATATTTTTAATAGCATCTTTAACTTTAATTTAATTAATGTTAAATGTCTTTTTTTCTTTTATTTTATGAAAGTGACAAATGCCCTCGCATCGCGCAGCCGGCAGCGAGTCCGCGTCGGAGTGTGGCGTCTACTGATCTTCCTCCCGTTTGCGTTGGGTTGGCGCTATATATTAGTGTCAAAACAACGCCAAACCGTTTTTGTCCGTTTGTTCGACCTAATCCGCGCTATCCCGTTTTCTCTCACCGTAACTCATTTGCGTACATGTGTTTGTGCGTTTGTGCATCATTTTTCGCTCTACCAAAAAAAAATATCCCACTTAGCAACAGCGGCAAAATAAACAACAACATTCCTTTATTTTTCCGTGTAACAACTTCGCTGATCGACAAAACCCGTCGATCACAACAACCACATTTAATTTGCATAACATTACAACAACCACATTTAATTTGCATTGGGCTACAACACCCAACTTAGTGCATTACAACAACCACTTGCCTACTTGCTGGTCAGTACAACAACCACATTTAGTGACCGGCACAGTTGAGCTTGCTCACGCACACTGATACAAATGTTTCGCAACATTTTGCGTCTACGTAGAAGTTTGAGCGATGTTGCGTGGGTGGTCTGAGTAACATGCGCAATGTTGAGCAACTTGCGCAGAATGTTTCTGGGGTTCCAAAACTTTTTTTTGCCGAGCAAGCATGCAGACCCCAACATATTTTATTAGAAAGACATGGATGGACACAAGGATTTTCTCTTTATTGGAAACAAGGATTTTCTCTTATATGGACGTGCAAGTGGTGGAAATTTATCTGGGGTTAAAAAGAGCCTAGATAAGATGGGAGTCATATATTCGTTTAAGTGTGTAGAAAGTGTAGATGTCATTTAAGTGTCCGTGGCTGGAAGTAAAATTAGTATCGTACCGTTGTATCTAAAGCGTTGCAACTGGACCAAAGAATTCGATCTGGTAACAGAATGCTTTGAGCAACATGATCTCATCAATCCTATTGTGATCGGGGACTTGAATGTTCGAATCGGAGATTTACAAGTAGACATGGCTAACATTTTACAGAGTGATATTGTTGGAGGTAAAGAACAGCGAAATTCAAAAGACAAAGTTGTCAATAGAAATGGGAAAGAATTTATGGATTTTTGTGAAAACATTGGACTTATAGTACTCAACGGAATGACGAAAAGCGATGATAATGGAAACTTTACTTTTATAAGCAGTGTAGGGGAGTCCGTAAACGACATTTGTGCTGTCTCTAGAGACGTAGCCAAACTTGTGTTGGATTTTAAGGTAGAAGATAAGGTATGGTCTGATCACATGCCAATTGCACTTTCGCTGCAACTGAAGCTGAATGATTCCAGTAAAAAGCACGAAAGCCTATTACCTAAATTGAGTTGGGATAGTTCACAAGTAGAATTGTACAATAGACGGCTTATAAACGAAATGCACAAGAGGAAAGAAGAAAACGATGAGTTGAATTTAGGTGACTTTTCGGATATAATAAATTCCGCAGAAGTACGAAGACAAACTGCAAGGAAGTTAACGGGTTAAAGTCTCGCACTGACCTCGGCTTTTGATGCTTTTACTCCTCGTTAAAAAAAAAAAAAACTTGTTGTACCGTCGCTGTGCACCACCCGCTCAATTGGTAGTCCCGATATAAAGTCAGCAAGTGGATCTGCCCATTAATATAGCTATAGGTTAGGTTAGGTTGGAGTGGCAGCCTTCTACATGAAAGCACACTTAAGCACGCTCACGCGGCTCATTGTGATACCACAGTTTTACGGCGCGACTCCCCCGAGTTAACTTTCTGAGAACCACGAGGATTTCAGTATGAACCTGGCTATGTCCCTGATGCTCAGTGAAGATAGCTCAGTCAAACTAGTAAGGAATGGTGAGCCAAGAATCTTAAGCCTGCTTCTGGCAAGAGAAGGGCATTGACACATGAGGTGAAGGACGGCCTCTTCCTCCTCCACGGAGTTACAGCCTCGGCAAAAGTCATAATGTTGCACACCTAATAGTTCCGCGTGCTTGCCAATTAAACAGTGCCCGGTGAGTACAGATACCGGCAGGCTAATGGAGTCGCGATTGAGGTGCAACAGTTGGTTGGTACGTCTTAAGTTATACGAAGTCCAGGTTTGCCTAGCAGTGTAACAGGTGGGTTCGTACGACCACAATCTGCTCGATACGTTCAAGTATTGTCGTTTGAGGTCCAGCTTAACAGACGCAAGCGGAAAATAGCTATATATTATATTATAGCTAAAAATGAGCGATTTGGCGTGGCTCGTATCCGATGAGTCACTTTTGCCACTACAATTTTAAAAAAGTACAATCCCACTACCTACGTAAACACGTTTTTCAGATTAGTCAGCAGCCGCGTCATAATATTGCGCTCCTTCAGCTGCTGTGTTGTTGTCTTAGCTCCTTACGTTTAGTATTAATTCCGACTGGAAGGCCCAAATGTTATGTTGCCATCAGCATACCCAGGGGGGCGAACAACACCTGATAGTCCGTAAATTTCTAGCGCACATTGCTTTGGTGCAACTTAGAAGTCCAACGAGATCTCAGAAAATTCAAGCACATTCTGATAGGTGTATTAAGTGCAATAGGAACAGTCCTTCCAGTAAATGTAACGATTGCAATTGTGCTTTGCATTCACGTTCTTATAGCAATAGCCGCCTGCCTTCTCAACCAATTTTATGTCCTGCACCGTGCGTTGAGTCGCACCCAAAAATGCGAGTATTGAGTTGTATCTCGACCCAATCTTCCTTCCTCGAGCTGTCCAAGCACTTCGCGGTAAAACAAACTAACAGTGTCCATATTAAAAGGTGCAGCAAGTTATTTTTTTTTGTATTTTTCTAATTCAATTTCCTTTCGATTGCGAATTATAAAAAACCTAATTTCATCAATCATGGCGTCCGAGCACTTCGCACTATTGGGTAAGTAGTGTTGGCAGCACAGTGTTTTGGTTTTATATTAAATATATGAGACGACCAAATCGCACAGATCGTACAACAAGAAGATTATATATTTTAGCAAATACGATGTGTTTGGTACAAGAATTGTTCAACAAGCCAAACCAGCGTCCCCGTTGCTAAATTTTTTTGCGATCAAGCAAATGGAATTCTCGTAGAGTTACCGTTGTCCAACTCAAGTGGCAATTTTACTTTTTCAACCGCGTTGCCAATTTGATACGACTTTTTTCAAATGTTAACAAATGCTGTTAATTCAATAGTTCATATTATTGCAATTATGTGACATAAGCTTGTGATAAAAAGATAATCTTCTGAAACAGCGTAACGGAAGCGATACTCAAAAATGAACAATGTGAAATAACAGGTTACATTAAATTTATAGGTTTAGATTAGATTTTACTGTATTTAGATACAAAATATTTTCATTAAAAATTAACAAACGTAATCAAGTTGCAGCTGGGATGTCTACTAGCCAAAACATTTTCCTGGGATTAATTCAAAAATTAAATTTTTAAAGAAGATACAATTTTACAACACTGATAAAAAATATTGTTCTTCGTGTTTCGTTTTTTGCTATATGTATATGTGCAGTGTCTCCAGTACGTCCACCGACAGCGAGTATGTGTCGATTAAAATCTGCTGCAGAATTAGCAGATTCCGGCAGATCGAAAATCTGCACAACAAAATTGAACGTTTTAAAACCACTCTGAAGGAAAACGAATGAGATGATGAATGACCTTATTGTGGCATTAAATTTAAATTAAATTGCAGAAAATGCAGCCAAATGGACACGTACGTATTAAGGATTACAGTCCCGGACCAGTTTTACAATCCCAGGATTTTCGGGACTAAAAATCGCAATTCCTGTATTTTTTCGGGATTGAAGATATTACTTCAAGGAACTAAATGAGATTTTTTTCAATCAAATATTTTGAATTAGCATTGGATCTGTGTTCTTACTTTAAAACTAAAAACAAAATATTTTTAACAAATAGCATCAAAATGCATTTAATTGCCAAACCACCTGGCAAACCTACTGAATACTAGTAGGTGAAATCCTATGTAAAACTTCATATATGAGTACTATTTCGATGTATTGGCAATGGATTCCACCATTTCAAAATAAGTCGAATTCGCTATCAGTAATAACAATAATTCAATTCTGGTTCTTTCTTCTACCCTTTTATTTACACCGTTTTCCCTGTGTGTTGCCAATGTGTCAAGCCACATTGTTGTAAACAAGAGTCAAAGTTGCAAGTTTCTGGTTTTTCGATGGATTTATTTTTGTGAGCGTAAGCGTCTTTACTTCCTGATTTTAACTACCGATAAATTTTAATGGAAAAGTACCCAAACAAAACTAGTTTGTACAAATTTGTACAAATTATCCGTACACAAACAGAGCTGTTGTTGCATTGACACATATTCAAACGTACAGGCAGTATGCAGTTTATTTTTTGTATAAATAAGGTTTGCCTTTTTTGAAATTAAGGTGACAAAAGTAAGTTATTTTATGTTTCGCTCCCAGGATCGGATTTTGTCAATCCCGGGATTTTTCGTAACTGAAATTGTGCGGGATCCCTAGTGTGTATAAGCGTTTTATAGCTAGATTACCGTTATTTATACGCCAACAGCAGGCTCATCGCCTGGCGCACGTTGCCAATGGCCTGCAACTTCTGACGTATGCTCACCAGAACGCTGCTGTGCAATACTTCGCAATCCGATTCGCCGGCTAATATTTCATCGGTGAGCTTTGAGATGATTACATTCGGCATTTTCAACTGATACAGGCGCCTGTTCAAATCCGTTTTAACCTCGTCGCACAGCCAACATTCTAGTTGTGCAATTTACCCGATCAGCTGCACCACGTTCTCGCCGCCACGTTCGTTGCATACAAAATATATAGGCACCACAGTGTCCATGTTAAAATCATCGGCGGCCAACATGGACGCAGTAATGAGAAGTTGTTCTTCTTCACAACATACACACGGCGTCGATGGACTCCAATATGACACAGGCGCCTCGATATCGCCAGAAAATCCTCGTCTTTAATTTTGAACTCTATCACCTCATTCTGGATCTCGTCCTCGACCGCCTGACGGACTTTCTCCTTCAACACGGCCATGGTACAGTGCTTGGCATCGAAGCGCAGGTTGGTTGTTCGGAACATCTGTATTAATTCATAAATTATGTGAAAACTAAATGAATATTGATTTGGATGCAAATACTCACAATTAGCGCCCGAGAGATAACTTCGCGCTCGCAGTTGCCGCGCTGAAATCTGCATGAGCAATAAGCTTCGCGCGGGAACATGCTGTGCTCAGTCCCGATACAGTAGCGATCAGGAACTGGCTCCAGCGCTCCAGATACCGAACTCATGCCAAAGGCGCGCATCAGCGGATAGCTTAGCACGCTAAAGCCGCCCTCGGCATTGGTCCACAGTGCCCAAATTCCGCACTGCTGCTTCTACCCAACTCATGCCCAAGACGCACAGGCGCAAATCGCAAATCACTGCTCTTTGCTAAAAGTGTTAACATATTATAAGACACTTTGGATTCT
Source organism: Melieria picta (assembly GCA_964056695.1). Lineage (NCBI taxonomy): Eukaryota > Metazoa > Arthropoda > Insecta > Diptera > Ulidiidae > Melieria > Melieria picta. The sequence continues at coordinate 46,352,749 of OZ057400.1, read as the reverse complement.
TCATTTTCTATACCGCAAAACATTGCAACTCACTTCCTTCCTCACGTCCTTGCACACAATCAATGGAGCACACTTTTTGTACCGTCGCTGTGCACCACCCGCTCAATTGGTAGTCCCGATATAAAGTCAGCAAGAGGATCTGCCCATTAATATAACTGAAAATGAGCGATTTGGCGTGGCTCGTATCCGAAGAGTCACTTTTGCCACTACAATTTTAAAAAAGTACAATCCCACTACCTACGTAAACGCGTTTTTCAGATTGGTCAGCAGCCGCGTCATAATATTGCGCTCCTTCAGCTGCCGTGATGTTGTCTTAGCTCCTTACGTTAAGTATTAATTCCGACTGGAAGGCCAGCCCAAATGTTATGTTGCCGTCAGCATACCCAGGCGGTCCTGTTCGTTGATGGGGGCGAACAACACTCGATAGTTCGTAAATTTCTAGCGCACATTGCTTTGGTGCAACTTAGAAGTCCAACGAGATCTCAGAAAATTCAAGCACATCCTAATAGGTGTATTAAGTGCAATAGGAACATTGTTTCCAGTAAATGTAACGATTGCAATTGTGCTTTGCATTCACGTTCTTATAGCAATAGCCGCCTGCCTTCTCAACCACTTTTATGTCCTGCAGCGTGCGTTGAGTCGCACCTAAAAATGCGAGTATTGAGTTGTATCTCGACCCAATCTTCTTCCTCGAGCTGTCCGAGCACTTCGCCAAAGACTAATAAGACATTACACTCGCTCATTTTGCCAAAAAGAGCTGAAATTTCCTATACGTGTGATTATCTAGATAACCAAGATAAAAACTCTTTGAGAGCAAAGAAATCAGCTGTTTGCAATTTGGTTGCCGGGGAAAAAATTGAAAGCGTTTGGTTTTTGATGAAAAGGCTTGCCGGAATAAATGTTTTTCACTCCGAACATCTCACATAGTACATATATGTGGTTTGCGTGCCTTACAATGTCTTAGAATGCGTCGATTGTCTGTTATTTTACGTAAAACTTTCGCCTTCTGCCATACAAATTTCCTTTTTATTTTGCATTCAATTCATGGTGAATTGGTGCTCAGCTGGTTTTTGTATTTATCTATTGTCCGGAGCAGCTCGCGGACTTATTTTGCTGCCGGAAAATGATAATTAGTTTTCCAATAAAACAGCAATCGGAAACATCTTCCTGTATATTAATCAATAAATTATTCATATCTAAGAAAAACGCGATCATAAAATTGCTTATAGCTCATTCAATTTTGCTATAATTTTGCATTGCTTATTGGCTATTTTTCATACAAGTTTCAATTTAGCAATGCGTTTGCAATTCGTGGTGAAACCCAATCAGCTGTTTTCTGCTTGAAAATTTTTCGGGGATGGATGTTTGTGCACAAAATTATGATTTACAGTAAAATCGCTGCCGGAACAAGAATATGTGTTCATTCTGTAATCTAAATGTGATGTAAAAAAGTTTGCCAGTAATCAAAATTGTTTTGGTTCGTTCATATTGTTATATTTTTGCATTATTCTGCCTCCCTTTTGCATAGAAATTTTGTGCTGCCAATTGGTAAAAGTGGCAAAGTTGCAAGCACCGTGGACAAAAAAGTATGCAAAAGGTTGGTTCCCCACCTATTCCCTGCACTAATATTGTGAAAACACTAGTGCCACCCTATGTGTACGATTTTCATCGCCAAAATCCTCTAAGCCTATGATTCGATCTGATTTTCGATCGTATTGGAGATGTCGCTTAAGTGACATTTCGTCACATGCTATTGATACGAACTTTTGCTCGCGGCTGTAACCGCGGCTTCGCAGTTCCAACGACTTTATGCTGCTATTAGTGCAACCTGGGGAGCGAGGCCAATCCGATACAAACTCATAAAGAGTTTTCTCGTCTGGAAAACTAAGTTACGTCTTCAAGTGCCTATAGCACAAGGGTGATAAAAAAAATATTCCTAAAGCCAGAGTCTTGAAAGAATCTTCATACCTACGACCGTTAGGATGACGGCAGCTATTCTTCATACTATTTTTCAGGCATGCACTGATGTAAGGGGGCAACTTTCTACTAACTTCCTCAATTTGCCCAAAATCTACTAATCTATACTCCTTACTTTTGAGCTCCTCCTTGCATGCTTTTAATTCAGAAGCCATGTGGCTTAACTGATTTTTTAAATCCTTAAGCTCAGAATATCTTTCACCTAACATTGTTCTTAAAATTCTATTCTCTTCTAACAATTTTTGTTTTCTTGAAGTCCCTGCACTCCTAACTTAATTTTTTTGGCTGAGGGGCTACAATCTACTAAAGGCAAAGGCTCAGCAGGTGTCGACGGAATTTCTGTAGAAAAAAGTGGAAAAAGGGGTTTTCGCGAATTAACCCGTTTAATTGTAGTTGAAGGCAAAAAATCTTCAACTCCCAATTCAATTAGAGAACTATTGTCGCTCAGGGTGGATGAACAAAATGGCAAATTTTGGTCAGGAACCGCATCTGACACCAGTTTTCTTTTCCCCTTCATACTATGCGAGGAGTGGCGTTCGCATGCAAATTGGCCATCCACCCGGAGTAGACGGATCCATTCTTCCCTCCTACTTATAATTAATGATACAATAGGTTACTACGCAAATAAAACTACAGTATAAAAGCAAAATAAACAATATAATAAAAAGCAAGAAACAGTAATATAATAAAAAGCGAGGAATCTTCCGCTTTCCAAACCCCCTAGAAATTGAAAAATAAGCAATGTTATTTACAAATAAATAGTTTATCAATTTAAAAATTGTTAGTTACAAATTCAAAAATGATTTTAAAAATAAAAAATTATTTTATTAGTAGTAATGTTTTTAATAATTATCCTAATCAATGAACTTAAAACGCAATTTTATTTCATTTGTTATAAAACTTCTAAAAAAACAAACATCAACAAGAAATGCCAGTATGAAATTTTTTTTTATAGTTTAGTTACATATGAGAATGATTTTATATTTTTTATGTTTCGTACTACTTTCTACTTTCCCTCTTCCTGGACATGGACCTCCACTCATGCTTCCACTACAATCGCACGACGGTTCCACTTTTACTCACGCGGATAGTTGTCTTTTTTTTATAATTGCGCTTTCTTTACCACAATATTTTCACTTGCACACATATATTTGATTTGGTAACATTTCGGGAACAGCAAACTCAAACGCGTTACTTCAAATTGAATTGATGTGTAAAAATTCGTAAAGAAATTGACATTTTTAATGCAAGGGTCAAGATGCTTGCACATATCTGACCCATAAAAACACAGAAAAAAAGATGACAAACACGCGACAAAACCCTTCATGTGACACCACCACAATGCAGAGGTCAAGACGCTTGCACACATCTGACCCATATAAACACCGACAAAAACACGACAAACACGCGACCAAACACTTTATTGGTAACACAATCAATACTTACCGATTCGAATCCAGCTCCTTGGACGGATAGTTGTAGTAGCTGGCACACGGAGGGCATCCTAATGCACATCGTCTTTCTCTGGGCATTTTCTATAAAGAAAAACTAAAGCTTAGCTATATTTTACCTTTAAAACATAATGAATGTACTTACGCTTGCAAAAATCACTTCTTTAAGTTTATATATCAGTCAAATTACTTTATTATTTTAGTTTTAAATTCTCGGTGTCCTCTGCCTAGTCTGCTGCACAATAAACAAACGATAAGAATTCAAATTATGTTCACCATGAAGTATGGTAGGAAGTTTATTTGGCAGCACCAGTAAAGCAATGTCGTATGTAGAAATGACTTCTATGATACATACTACATTCATTTTTTCGGGTACCCATGGGTACTAATGTACACACCACGAAATGTATCTAAATGGCTCGGGTATTTATGTGACAGCGGGTATTTATTTGACAGCAAGAAATGAGTCTGTATAAGTGAGAGCAACCCGAAGTGTAAAGTCTTTATTGTCTATGACTTCGCGGTAAAACAAATTAACAGTAAGTAGTGTTGCCAGCACAGTGTTTTGGTTTTATATTAAATATAAGAGACGACCAAATCGCACAGATCGTACAACAAGAAGATTATATATTTTAGCAAATACGATGTGTTTGGTACAAGAATTGTTCAACAAGCCAAACCAGCGTTGCTAAATTTTTTTGCAATCAAGCAAATTGAATTCTCGTAGGGTTATCGTTGTCCAACTAAAGTGGCAATTTTACTTTTTCAACCGCGTTGCCAATTTGATACGACTTTTTTCAAATGTTAACAAATTCTGTTAATTCAATAGTTCATATTATTGCAATTATATGACATAAGCTTGTGGTAAAAAGATAAACTTCTGAAACAGCGTAACGGAAGCGATACTCAAAAATGAACAATGTGAAATAACAGGTTACATTAAATTTATAGATTTAGATTAGATTTTACTGTATTTAGATACAACAATAGCTCGTATTTAGATACAAATAGCTCGTGTAGTAAGCAATTTGGAGAGCGAAGTAAGCTCTATCAGCGCCAATTTCGTCAAGTATGACGAAACAATTCACTGTTTGGAGGAACAAATTAATGCTCTGACTGCGCGATGTGATGAGCTTTCTCAACAACTAAGCAAAAACAATAATCATTACAGCACGGTTGACCATTCTTTGGATGCTGTTCTTTTCGGTGTGCCTTTTTCGAAGGAGGAAAATCTCAAGAGCATTTTCAATTTAATTTGTCGCTCTATTGACTTTTTGTCTCCTCAGCTTAAAGATATTTTTCGCATCAAGTCAATATCCAACAACTCCAATCCTGCGATCATCATAAAATTTTACACTCCTTACGATCGCAATCGGGTGCTGAAGGCTTTTGGCGATTATCGCCGGCAAGCAAAACAAGCAGTCAAACTGAGAAAAGCTGGAATTGACTCTGATAACAACGTGTACATACATGAAAGTATCTCAGCTGATACCCGTAAAGTTCTACATGCAGCGATTGCCTGTAAGCGCAAGAAAAGTATCCATAATGCGTTTACTCTGCGTGGCTCCGTGTACATCAGATTGGAGAAAAACGGAGATGGAATTAAAGTTGATAGCATTGAGGAACTGCGGAAAGTTACAAGCGCTGGTACTCGCGGCGAATGATTTCTCATCTCTTGTCGCACTATCTAATTCCTTACTGTGCACCTTTATTTATAATTCAGATAAATTGTTTGTATGTTCTCTACTATCCATTACTAACACCCTTCCCTCCTTCATTCTTTTCTTTACTGTTAACTTTTTCTACGTCTACTCTGATGCTTATAGTTGGGGTTTTACAATAGTTTTATATTATTACTTCTGGTGTTATTGTCCCAGTGGCTGACGATATTTATAAGGCAATGATTGACATTCTCTGTAAACGGCACGCCGGTTTCAGCATTGTGCATTTTAATGCAAGAAGTCTCAATGATGTTAAGCTTGATTGCGTCAGACATACATTTGAGGGTTCTTCTGTTGATGTGATTTGTGGTTCTGAAACATGGTTTCATAAAGACTTGAATGACTCTTGCTTAAATCTTAATAACTACAAGATTTACCGCAATGATCGACCGAATAAAAAAGGTGGGGGTGTTGCAATATTTTGTAAAAATAGTTTAAAAGTAAATGTTTTACGTTCATCTTGTGACTCTGAGGTTGAATTTCTTAACATCGAAATCTATGACAACAGTACGAAAATGTTTCTGTCATGTGTGTATAACCCAAACCGTAACTGCAGCTTAGACCCACTATTTTCCTCCTTGTCTGATTGTGTAATTGATTATGACCATTTTGTTTTATGTGGTGATTTTAATATAAATCTTTTATCCAATGACCTACTCAGCATTAGTTTTCTTAACAGTGTAAATGAGGTTGGACTTAGTTTTGTGAATACCACTATGCCAACTCGCTTCGCCAAAAATGCTCCTCCTAGTTTGTTGGACAGCTTTATTGTCTCTGATTTGTCGTATGTTCTGCTTTTTGATCAGTTATCTTTTATCTCTGATCATGATCTTATCTTTTGCTCGTTAAACATAAGCTTTACCCCAGCTCCTATTGATAGCACCTTCTCTTATCGCGACTATAAGTCAATTGATTTTGACTCCTTGTTCAGTGATCTGGCTCTCATTGACTGGTCCGAGTGTTGGTTGTTCAGTTCTGTTAATGATAAGCTAAGTTTTTTCACCCGTAAGATCTACGATTTGTTTGACCTTCATGTTCCTATGCGTACTTGTCGCGTTCCAAATAGTTCTTGTCCCTGGTTTACGAATTCTGTGAAATTAGCTATTAAGTTTCGTCATAAAACCTATAACAAATGGAAAAGAAATCCAACTGCTGCTAACTGGGAAAATTATAGAAGAGCTCGAAACGAAGCTAGCTCTTCTGTTAAATGGGCCAAACATAAATATTTTATGCACAAGTTGAGCCCTACCCAATCTCCAAAAGAGCTTTGGAACAACTTGAGGCAAGTCGGTGTATGTAACAGAGCATCCGACGGGTGTCTTTTGGACCCCAATCTACTCAATGACTTTTTCATTTCGTCTCCCTCATCTAGCACGTTGAATGCATCTGATAATAGTGAAGACTTTAATGGCAATTTTCCTTGCATGTTCGACTTTGTTGCTGTCGGGGAGGGTGATGTTGCGCGCTGTGTCAACAAAATTAGGTCAAACGCTGTCGGTGAGGATGGCATCCCAATTAAATTCGTTAAACTCATTCTGCCCTATGTGTTAAGCCTCTTGACTCATTTAATGAACCATTGTTTCACCAGCTCGTGCTTTCCTGATATCTGGAAGAGGGCGACAATTATTCCTATAGCCAAAAAACCCAATGGCACTGAACCATCCGACTATCGTCCGATAAGTTTGCTATCGTCAATTTCAAAAGTATGCGAGGCTCTCATGGCTGAGCAGATCTCTAAACATATCAATGAGGGCGTCCTTTTGTCACCTTTCCAATCTGGTTTTCGGGCAGGGCACAGCTGTTCCACAGCCATAGTCAAGATTTTAGATGACATCAGAGCGTCATACAACATGGGGCATTTATCCCTGCTTTGCCTTCTGGATTTCTCCAAAGCATTCGATTCTGTCGATCATTTAATACTTTGCAATAAGCTTAAATCAAACTTTGGGTTCTCTCGTTTGGCAGTCCGTCTGATGTATAGCTACCTAGCTGGAAGATCTCAAAGGGTAAGGGTGGGTAAATGTCTGTCTGAATTCAATATATTAACTTGCGGTGTGCCACAAGGCTCAGTTCTTGGTCCGCTTTTATTCACAATGTACATTAATGATATTGCCAATAAATGTCAGCATGCTACTATGCATGCATACGCTGATGACCTCCAGTTGTACTTATCAAGATCAATCGGTCTCGTTGAAGACCTTTGTGCCAAGTTGAACGATGACCTGAACACTATAGCAGCATGGGCCAGGGACAATAAGTTGAGGCTAAATCCTCTAAAATCTTTTGTTATGCCAATTTCTAAAAATGCCCACTCATTTTCTGAATTTCCACCAATTCAGCTCAATAATGTACCTTTGAAATTTGTAAGCAAGGTAAAGAATTTGGGGTTCTATATCAACTGTACTCTTTCTTGTGAGGATCACATAAATTCTGTGGTGAGCAAGGTTTATTATACCCTACGTAATTTGAGAAGGACTGCACCATTCGTGCCAGTTGAAACTAGGCGGAAACTGGTACTTCATCTAATACTGCCAATCATATCCTACTCGGAGGTAGTCTATAGCTCGTTTGACTCTAAGTCCAAGCAAAAACTTCAAGTCGCATTTAATAATGCAGTTCGCTATGTGTACGGTCTTAGAAAGCATGACCACATATCTGATCATAGTCATCAGCTACATGGTTGTAGCTTACCGAATTTCTTAGCTGTCAGGAACTGCTTATTTTTGCACAGACTAGTTCATACGAAAAGACCATTATATTTGTTTGAAAAGCTGCAGTTCTGCAAATCTAGGAGGAGTATGAACCTTGTTGCACCGCCATTTAACTTTGTCAATTCCAGCAGGCTGTTTTACGTGACCGCAATTAGAATGTGGAATTCTTTGCCAATTAATATTAAAAGTGTATCTAATAGCCGCATCTTTAAGCATCTTCATTTCCAGCATTTCTCCTAATTATCTATCTCCCTATATCTTCACATCTCTCTTTCTCTGTTTTCCTCCATATCTTATCATTTCCTAAATACTAACTGATATTTTCAATTTAATTTATATTTAGTGCTATTTATTATTATTACTCTGTTTTGATGCATTTTTTTTTGTAGCATTTAAAAGTTGAAACTTGTATGCTGAAATTAACCAATAAATAAATAAAATAAATAAATAAATAAATAAATAAATCTAAAGTTTACGAATTGATTTGAGCACCTTTCCGTTGGAATAGCAATGAGATCGAACCCTTTTTAGAAAGCTGAAAACTTTTACTGCCCAACGAGCCATAATTCATAGCTGTAGCTCGAAAATTGTAGAAGTTACAGCAGGTTAAAGGCGCAACTTGATGTGCAAAGTTTTAGGCCTCTATCTCTTCTCCTTTAGGAGCTACGCGCATTTAAAGTTTACGAATTGATTTGAGCACCTTTCCGTTGGAATAGCAAGGAGATCGAACCCTTTTTAGAAAGCTCAAAACTTTTACTGTCCAACGAGCCATAATTCATAGCTGTAGCTCGAAAAGTGTATAAGTTACATTAGGTTAAAGGTGCAACTTGATGTGCAAAAATTTAGGCCTCTATCTGTTCTCCTTTAGGAGCTACGCGCATTTAAAGTTTACGAATTGATTTGAGCACCTTTCCGTTGGAAAAGCAAGGAGATCGAACCCTTTTTAGAAAGCTCAAAACTTTTACTGTCCAACGAGCCATAATTCATAGCTGTAGCTCGAAAAGTGTATAAGTTACACTAGGTTAAAGGTGCAACTTGATGTGCAAAAATTTAGGCCTCTATCTGTTCTCCTTTAGGAGCTACGCGCATTTAAAGTTTACGAATTGATTTGAGCACCTTTCCGTTGGAATAGCAAGGAGATCGAACCCTTTTTGGAAAGCTGAAAACTTTTTCTGTCCAATGAGCCATAATTCATAGCTGTAGCTCGAAAAGAAGAAGTTACAGCAGGTTAAAGGTGCAACTTGATGTGCAAAGTTTTAGGCCTCTATCCCTTCTCCTTTACGAGCTACGCGCATTTAAAGTTTACTAATTGATTTGAGCACCTTTCCGTTGGAATAGCAAGGAGATCGAACCCTTTTTAAAAAGCTGAAAACTTTTACTGTCCAACGAGCCATAATCTAGGAGGAGTATGAACCTTGTTGCACCGCCATTTAACTTTGTCAATTCCAGCAGGCTGTTTTACGTGACCGCAATTAGAATGTGGAATTCATTGCCAATTAATATTAAAAGTGTATCTAATAGCCGCATCTTTAAGCATCTTCATTTCCAGCATTTCTCCTAATTATCTATCTCTCTATATCTTCACATCTCTCTTTCTCTGTTTTCCTCCTTATCTTATCATTTCCTAAATACTAACTGATATTTTCAATTTAATTTATATTTAGTGCTATTTATTATTATTACTCTGTTTGGATGCATTTTTTTTTGTAGCATTTAAAAGTTGAAACTTGTATGCTGAAATTAACCAATAAATAAATAAAATAAATAAATAAATAAATAAATAAATAAATCTAAAGTTTACGAATTGATTTGAGCACCTTTCCGTTGGAATAGCAATGAGATCGAACCCTTTTTAGAAAGCTGAAAACTTTTACTGTCCAACGAGCCATAATTCATAGCTGTAGCTCGAAAATTGTATAAGTTACAGCAGGTTAAAGGCGCAACTTGATGTGCAAAGTTTTAGGCCTCTATCTCTTCTCCTTTAGGAGCTACGCGCATTTAAAGTTTACGAATTGATTTGAGCACCTTTCCGTTGGAATAGCAAGGAGATCGAACCCTTTTTAGAAAGCTCAAAACTTTTACTGTCCAACGAGCCATAATTCATAGCTGTAGCTCGAAAAGTGTATAAGTTACACTAGGTTAAAGGTGCAACTTGATGTGCAAAAATTTAGGCCTCTATCTGTTCTCCTTTAGGAGCTACGCGCATTTAAAGTTTACGAATTGATTTGAGCACTTTTCCGTTGGAATAGCAAGGAGATCGAACCCTTTTTAGAAAGCTGAAAACTTTTTCTGTCCAATGAGCCATAATTCATAGCTGTAGCTCGAAAAGAAGAAGTTACAGCAGGTTAAAGGTGCAACTTGATGTGCAAAGTTTTAGGCCTCTATCCCTTCTCCTTTACGAGCTACGCGCATTTAAAGTTTACGAATTGATTTGAGCACCTTTCCGTTGGAATAGCAAGGAGATCGAACCCTTTTTAGAAAGCTGAAAACTTTTTCTGTCCAATGAGCCATAATTCATAGCTGTAGCTCGAAAAGAAGAAGTTACAGCAGGTTAAAGGTGCAACTTGATGTGCAAAGTTTTAGGCCTCTATCCCTTCTCCTTTACGAGCTACGCGCATTTAAAGTTTACTAATTGATTTGAGCACCTTTCCGTTGGAATAGCAAGGAGATCGAACCCGTTTTAGAAAGCTGAAAACTTTTTCTGTCCAATGAGCCATAATTCATAGCTGTAGCTCGAAAGTTGTAGATGTTGCAGCAGGTTAAAGGTGCAACTTGATGTGTAAAGTTTTAGGCCTCTATCTCTTCTCCTTTAGGAGCTACGCGCATTTAAAGTTTACGAATTGATTTGAGCACCTTTCCGTTGGAATAGCAAGGAGATCGAACCCTTTTTAGAAAGCTGAAAACTTTTACTGTCCAACGAGCCATAATTCATAGCTGTAGCTCGAAAAGTGTATAAGTTACACTAGGTTAAAGGTGCAACTTGATGTGCAAAAATTTAGGCCTCTATCTGTTCTCCTTTAGGAGCTACGCGCATTTAAAGTTTACGAATTGATTTGAGCACTTTTCCGTTGGAATAGCAAGGAGATCGAACCCTTTTTAGAAAGCTGAAAACTTTTTCTGTCCAATGAGCCATAATTCATAGCTGTAGCTCGAAAGTTGTAGATGTTGCAGCAGGTTAAAGGTGCAACTTGATGTGTAAAGTTTTAGGCCTCTATCTCTTCTCCTTTAGGAGCTACGCGCATTTAAAGTTTACGAATTGATTTGAGCACCTTTCCGTTGGAATAGCAAGGAGATCGAACCCTTTTTAGAAAGCTCAAAACTTTTACTGTCCAACGAGCCATAATTCATAGCTGTAGCTCGAAAAGTGTATAAGTTACACTAGGTTAAAGGTGCAACTTGATGTGCAAAAATTTAGGCCTCTATCTGTTCTCCTTTAGGAGCTACGCGCATTTAAAGTTTACGAATTGATTTGAGCACTTTTCCGTTGGAATAGCAAGGAGATCGAACCCTTTTTAGAAAGCTGAAAACTTTTTCTGTCCAATGAGCCATAATTCATAGCTGTAGCTCGAAAGTTGTAGATGTTGCAGCAGGTTAAAGGTGCAACTTGATGTGTAAAGTTTTAGGCCTCTATCTCTTCTCCTTTAGGAGCTACGCGCATTTAAAGTTTACGAATTGATTTGAGCACCTTTCCGTTGGAATAGCAAGGAGATCGAACCCTTTTTAGAAAGCTGAAAACTTTTACTGTCCAACGAGCCATAATTCATAGCTGTAGCTCGAAAATTGTAGAAGTTACAGCAGTTTAAAGGTGCAACTTGATGTGTAAAGTTTTAGGCCTCTATCTCTTCTCCTTTAGGAGCTACGCGCATTTAAAGTTTACGAATTGATTTGAGCACCTTTCCGTTGGAATAGCAAGGAGATCGAACCCTTTTTAGAAAGCTCAAAACTTTTACTGTCCAACGAGCCATAATTCATAGCTGTAGCTCGAAAAGTGTATAAGTTACACTAGGTTAAAGGTGCAACTTGATGTGCAAAAATTTAGGCCTCTATCTGTTCTCCTTTAGGAGCTACGCGCATTTAAAGTTTACGAATTGATTTGAGCACTTTTCCGTTGGAATAGCAAGGAGATCGAACCCTTTTTAGAAAGCTGAAAACTTTTTCTGTCCAATGAGCCATAATTCATAGCTGTAGCTCGAAAGTTGTAGATGTTGCAGCAGGTTAAAGGTGCAACTTGATGTGTAAAGTTTTAGGCCTCTATCTCTTCTCCTTTAGGAGCTACGCGCATTTAAAGTTTACGAATTGATTTGAGCACCTTTCCGTTGGAATAGCAAGGAGATCGAACCCTTTTTAGAAAGCTGAAAACTTTTACTGTCCAACGAGCCATAATTCATAGCTGTAGCTCGAAAATTGTAGAAGTTACAGCAGGTTAAAGGTGCAACTTGGTGTGCAAAGGTTTAGGCCTCTATCTCTTCTCCTTTAGGAGCTACGCGCATTTAAAGTTTACGAATTGATTTGAGCACCTTTCCGTTGGAATAGCAAGGAGATCGAACCCTTTTTAGAAAGCTGAAAACTGTTACTGTCCAACGAGCCATAATTCATAGCTGTAGCTCGAAAATTGTAGAAGTTACAGCAGGTAGCTACAGCTAGTGTAACTTCTATAATTTTCGAGCTACAGCTATGAATTATGGCTCATTGGACAGTAAAAGTTTTCAGCTTTCCAAAAAGGGTTCGATCTCCTTGCTATTCCAACGGAAAGGTGCTCAAATCAATTCGTAAACTTTAAATGCGCGTAGCTCGTAAAGGAGAAGGGATAGAGGCCTAAAACTTTGCACATCAAGTTGCACCTTTAACCTGCTGTAACTTCTACAATTTTCGAGCTACAGCCATGAATGGCTCGTTGGACAGTAAAAGTTTTGAGCTTTCTAAAAAGGGTTCGATCTCCTTGCTATTCCAACGGAAAGGTGCTCAAATCAATTCGTAAACTTTAAATGCGCGTAGCTCCTAAAGGAGAAGAGATAGAGGCCTAAAACTTTACACGTCAAGTTGCACCTTTAACCTAGTGTAACTTCTACAATTTTCGAGCTACAGCTATGAATTATGGCTCATTGGACAGTAAAAGTTTACTGATTTCCAAAAAGGGTTCGATCTCCTTGCTATTTCAACGGAAAGGTGCTCAAATCAATTCGTAAACTTTAAATGTGCGTAGCTCCTAAAGAAGAAGATATAGAGGCCTTAAACTTTGCACATCAAGTTGCACCTTGATCTCTTTGCTGTTCCAACGGAAAGGTGCTCAAATCAATTCGTAAACTTTAAATGCGCGTAGCTCCTAAAGGAGAAGAGATAGAAGCCTAAAACTTTGCACATCAAGTTGCACCTTTAACGTAGTGTAACTTCTACAATTTTCGAGCTACAGCTATGAATTATAGCTCGTTGGACAGTAAAAGTTTTCAGCTTTCTGAAAAGGGTTCGATCTCCTTGCTATTCCAACGGAAAGGTGTTCAAATCAATTCGTAAACTTTAAATGCGCGTAGCTCCTAAAGGAGAAGAGATAGAGGCCTAAAACTTTGCACATCAAGTTGCACCTTTAACCTGCTGTAACTTCTACAATTTTCGAGCTACAGCTATGAATTATGGCTCGTTGGACAGTAAAAGTTTTCAGCTTTCTAAAAGGGTTGCTATTCCAACGGAAAGGTGCTCAAATCAATTCGTAAACTTTAAATGCGCGTAGCTCCTAAAGGAGAAGAGATTGTTTAATCGATGCGCGGCGGAGCGGTTGAAATAAAACGCAATGGTTTTTCGGGTTTATGGGGTGTCGGATCTTTATTCGTCGGCTTACGAATAATGAATGACAAGTAATACAATAAACATTAAACGATACAAACAGCCGAAGCCGGGGAGCAGAAAATAGGGGGACACATGATTACAAAAGGAGAAGGAAAGGACGGGATTAAAGGTGGGATCGACAGATCACACGAGACAGCACTCATTTAGCCATCGCGGCCGCCATTGCATATTGCAATTTATTAGAGCTGCGGCGGAGGGCTGCAGGATGGGCTGACAGCTGAGGGGTTGTCGTCGATCATCGATGATGGAATCCTGGAGAGTGCGTTCTTGCCTCCTTGCTGCCATGCGGGATAAACTTGAGGGCAGCTGCTGCGATGGTCGGCTAGCGTACGATCTGCAAAGGAGGTAGATGTCAGATTATTGGAAATTACAGTATTGAGGCGACATCGTGGGTATGGGAAATCGGCTTAGCTGCGGGGTTCGCTTAAGCTTCAGCCGAGGGAGTATGGAGATATATAAATTTGAAAATTGGTCAAGTTGCCATGTACTTTTTCTAAGCGTGGGGGAATTGTTGGAGTGTATATGGAGATTTTTAGGTGCATATACACCTATTCGTAGGGCTCGAGAGAAACAAGGGAACCGATCGAGGATGTCGGTTTGCTCTTCGAGAGGGTGGTGGCAGTCAACCGCTCTTTGATCCGGAATTGGAACTGTCTGAGCAGGACCGTTTGGCTCAGCATCGAAGAATTGCTGGAGCCGTTCCACCCAAGAGGGAGATCTTATAGATCTTGGAGTTTATACCCGATCAGTCCGACGTCTGCGGGATTTGCAGCGCTTGGAGCAAGTCGCACTGGAGTGGCAACTGTCCTCTTTTCGGACCCGGGATGGAGGAGGTGTAATGAGGAATTGCGAGGGATTGCAATTTCCGTCAGTTGTTGGGGGTGTGGAACGAGTGGCGTGAAGCCAACGCTCTTGTCGAACCCTTTTTCTTTGTCTCATTAGAGGCGAAAGCCATCCTGCGGGGCCGAAATGTTTGGCAACGAAGGGGGGAATTTTCCGGTTTGGGAATGAGTTTGCAGGAGTGGTGGGTTTAGAGTGATTTTCCATTATTTCCGCGGGTGGAAACCCTACGGGATTGAGGGCGGCAATCACTTGTGAAAGGGCTTTCTTTAGGGCGGGAAGGTTATTTCGAAGGGCGGTTCCAGTATGCATACGGCGACTTGGTACCTCTGTGGCACATGTCAAATGCGAAGGGGGTACTGGACCGCTTAATACCCAACCAAATACTGTATGCTGAGCAAGTAAGCTGCCGCATACATTCCGGTGGATACCTTCGAGCATGATCTGCGGGATGAGATCACTGCCAATCACTATATCGATCTGCGCTGTCTCGAAGGGGTTTGGATCAGCGAGATCTAGCATGGCAAAATTTTGCAAATTGGGAGGGTTTATATTGGAAGATGGGAGCAATTTCGTAAGCTCTTGGAGCACGATTGCTTGCACGGGGAGTTTCGTGCTCGTTTGGGGGACTGCCAATGTCAAGAAGCATGTATGATTGGCATTTTGCACAATCTGACCGCCCATGCCCGAGATTTGGAAGGGGGATTTCTCGATTGGCAATTTGAGGCGTTTCTGGACCTTCGAGGAAATGAAGGTACGCTGAGAGGCTTGATCGATCAACGCTCGAACCTTAAACAACTTTCCCGAGTGCTCAATGGACACCAGTGCCGTAGGCAGAAGGGATTGGGTGCCATTAATGGAGTGGAGGGCTTGTACTTGGGGCGTACTTTGCCTGGAAGATGTGCGGGGTTGCGCATCCGAAAGGGGGGGATGAGTAGCGGAGTTGTTGTGCGTTCGTTTTGGAGCTGTTGCGACCTGTGGTCGGGTCGAATGTGACCGATTGGGAGATTGAGAGGGTTGCGCATTGCCTGTGGGGAAATGAAGCAGGGAATGATGCTTCCTTTGGCAATATACGCACGTAAAATTGCTTGTACAATCCTCAACAAGGTGAGATGTAGCAAGGCAATTTACGCAGAGATTGTGGTTCTTAACGTATTCTAATCGACTCTGGGGGGTGAGTCCTTTGAAGCTGTGGCAAGTCCGTATAGGGTGATTTGTGGCGCAGAGTTTGCACGTGAAGTCCCTTTTCACTTGAGTGTGATAGTTCAGGGATTTGTGTGGCCGATTTGGGAGGACATTGGAAGTAGAGGGTGGTGATTTCGGCTTAGCAGGGCGAATGCTTTGCAGCCGTTCAAGAACCTCATATCTGCCGGTCAGGAACTCGTCCATTTGCGACCAGGGTTGCAGATCCTTCCGGGATGTCAAAGATTGCTCCCATAGAGCAAGTGTCTCTTGGGGCAATTTGGTACAACATATGTAAACTAGCAGCGGATCCCAATTGTCTGTATCTACGGCCTGGGAATTGAGAACAGACAGACAATTGTTTATTGTGTTTTGGATCCGCTGTAGCGCCTCACTATTTTCAGTGTGGGCAGGAGCGATATTCAAAAGGGATCGGATTTGAGTATCAACGAGTATGCGTTTATTTTCGTAACGGGATTTTAGAGCTTCCCACGCGAGTCCGAAATTCTCATCGGTTAATGCATATTGCTTAACAATAGCACCGGCTTTACCTTGCGTCTTGTATCGGAGGTGATACAATTTTTGGGCTGGAGTGAGCTGGGGGTGGTTTATGTATACTGCCGTAAACATGTCCCGGAAGGACGGCCACTGCTCATAGCCCCCGAAAAAGGTTTCGGTATCACAAGGTGGAACTTGTAGGCAAATGTAGGGGGTATTTGCTGGTTCTAGGGGTCGAACCGGTTCCATATGCGCAGCGGGCTGGGGGGACTGAGTTTGGAGCATCTCAATGATGTCCAACATCTGAGCCATGCACAACTCATACTGGTCTGTGCAGGCGTCGATTTTTTGCCTAGCCGACTCTTTGAAACCGTCGGGCTGGCTGTTGTCTTCAGCAATGAAGACTGCCTCATGTGCGCACAAAAGCCTCTCCCATTGGGCTTGCAAATTTTTTTGCTTAATTTGGACCAGGGATTTGGTCCAATCCTCAATGGGAGCCGACGAAAATTTTGTGCATAATCGCACGAGTCTATCGGACTCGAAAGTGAATTTGGCAACACTGGGATCGGTTGCTTTGGGACTAGAGAGTTTAGAGCGAGCGTTTAGTGGCTCCCGAGTGACAGGAACTGTCAAACGTGCATTGGCTGACTTTGGGTGTCTGGAGGAAGGAGTCTCCATTGTGATAAGTTGGCGTTTAGGGGATCGCTCAACAGGCATTTTGTTTTGAAAAGCTCGACAAAGGGTAAAAAGTTTAAATAAATATATGTGTATGTAAATGTAGGGTATTGGGGAAATAGACGTGTAGTCTAACCGCCTCCGCACGAACGATGTTTGAGAATGGGAAGAGTTGGGAATGGGAAAATTCGTTTAAACGAATTTGTATTTTTGTCGAGCAAAAAAAAAAAAAGGGGTTACACCCGTGTGTGTAAATGTGAAATATGTGTGTCTGGGTAATATACAAAAATGTGTATATGGGAAATAAGCAAATTGTTTGTAAATGTGAGTAGGGAATGTATGTAAAAGAATGGGGAATGTATGTACTAGAATATAAATGTAATATAAATGTACAGTCAAATGTGTGTGAAAATATGTTTTTATTTGTGAAAAGTTAATTTATTTTGTAAGGGATTATGTGAATAATTACGTATGTGTATGTATGTATATATATATATTTGTATATATATGTATATATGTGTATGTGTATAAATATGTATATGTATAAATATATATATATGTGTATATATATATATATTGGGTGTACAACTTTGCTTCCGCCGTTTTCCGATAGGTGGCTGTACCGGCTGAGGCTGGTTGAAATACATAGATGGTAATGCCTTTAAAGAGAGTGTGGACAGTGCCTAACGAATTGTCATCGCCGTTTCAGTGACAGTTGTTCTTGTTTTCGTATTATTCACGCTCGAAAATGTCCGTTTATGTGCCCAATTCTCGCCATTTGCGGGATCAGCTCGGTGTGATTTACTACGAGCTCTTAAAACCGGGTGAAACCATCACAGGAGATCGCTACCGAACGCAACTGATGCGCCTTAGTCGCGCGCTAAAAGAAAAGCGGCCACAATATCAAGAGCGACATGACAAAGTCATCCTCCAACACGACAATGCTCGGCCTCACGTCGCAAAAGTGGTCAAAAAGTACCTGGAAACGCTGAAATGGGAAGTCTTGCCCCACCCGCCGTATTCCCCAGATGTCGCCCCTTCTGACTTCCACCTATTCCGTTCGATGGCACACGGCCTGGCAGATCAACATTTTCAATCCTTCGAAGAATTGGAAAAATGGATTGCTTCATGGATAGCGTCAAAAGAGGACTCCTTTTTTCGAGCCGGGATCCGAAAATTGCCGGAAAGATGGGAGAAAGTTGTCGCTAGCGACGGACAATACTTTGAATAATACATCTGTAAGCACTTTTTCGCAATAAAGCTTTTAATTTTGGAAAAAACGGCGGAAGCAAAGTTGTACACCCAATATGTGTATGTGATTATGTGTTTTAGTGTGTTAATGTAAGTAAAAAAGTGTGAAATTAATTTTGTGTACAAAATTTTTGTGTGCAAGAGGGGTAATTTGTCCCACTGTATGCACTTGGGGTGGCAGCAGATGTGCAGTGTGTGTATATGAGTGTACAAGTGTATGTAAAAATATATTTTTGAATATATTTCTTAGTTGTTAGTGTATTTATTAAAAAGAATGCATTTAACAGAATAATTGTTAGCCAGAAATGCGTAGAATCAGTCTAAGAACATCTATGAATTTTTTTCAGAATTTTTTGAGAAATTTTTGCAATTTGTTAAGAATTGACAATTTGCAAAATTTCAAAAGTTGATCAAAACTTTTTCAAAAAATTCAGACGTATTCTCTATCAAATTTTTGTTCTTGAACATTTTTCGTTATAGTGCGTCGTTTTCCAAAAAAAAATTCATGAATGATTGTGAACAAATTTTCCGCCATTTTCATTTTTCTGCCATTTTGAGGTTGTTAAATGTATTCCCATGGGGCAACTTGGGTATTTTCTGAAAGTTCAACATGTTTGTGCACTTTTGTGCATATTTATACCCCAACCAAAAATCTATTTCGGTACGAAATATTGATTTGAAAAAAAAAACTGGTCGAAATTTTTGCATTTTTTTCCGAAAACACCGCCATATTGGATTTCCTTGTGACCAAAATGAAAATCTAATGGCATAATCATGTAGAGCGGACCCGAAAACATATAGAATGACTATTTTCACTATCCGTAACGCCGATTTCATCGCTTGGTACAATCGCAAAGTTGTACAAAAATTTTAGACGTTTTGAGCGCTAATGGGTTAATTTTTGAAATTTGTGCACTGTTTAGTTTTGTGGGTGCACTTTTTAGTTTTTTTTTTTATTTATTACGTTATCACTATGTGTTTGGTTTTTTGTTGTGAGTGTCTTCTTTCACTTTTCACTATGTTTTTGTTTTTTTTTGGTCACTGTTTGTAATTTTTGAGATTTCTGTTTTTTAATGTTTGTGTTTCCGCGTCGCGAGTTCGCGGTTAGCTCGAAGGACCATGTTTAATCGATGCGCGGCGGAGCGGTTGAAATAAAACGCAATGGTTTTTCGGGTTTATGGGGTGTCGGATCTTTATTCGTCGGCTTACGAATAATGAATGACAAGTAATACAATAAACATTAAACGATACAAACAGCCGAAGCCGGGGAGCAGAAAATAGGGGGAAACATGATTACAAAAGGAGAAGGAAAGGACGGGATTAAAGGTGGGATCGACAGATCACACGAGACAGCACTCATTTAGCCAGAGATAGAGGCCTAAAACTTTGCACTTAAAGTTGCACCTTTAACCTAGTGTAATTTCTACAATTTCGAGCTACAGCTATGAATTATGGCTCGTTGGACAGTAAAAGTTTTCAGCTTTCTAAAAAGGGTTCGATCTCCTTGCTATTCCAACGGAAAAGTGCTCAAATCAATTCGTAAACTTTAAATGCGCGTAGCTCCTAAAGGAGAAGAGATAGAGGTCTAAAACTTTGCACATCAAGTTGCACCTTTAACCTGCTGTAACTTCTACAATTTTCGAGCTGCAGCTATGAATTATGGCTCGTTGGACAGTAAAAGTTTTCAGCTTTCTAAAAAGGGTTCGATCTCCTTGCTATTCCAACGAAAAGGTGCTCAAATCAATTCGTAAACTTTAAATGCGCGTAGCTCCTAAAGGAGAAGAGATAGAGGCCTAAAACTTTGCACATCAAGTTGCACCTTTAACCTAGTGTAACTTCTACAATTTTCGAGCTACAGCTATGAATTATGGCTCGTTGGACAGTAAAAGTTTTCAGCTTTTTAAAAAGGGTTCGATCTCCTTGCTTTTCCAACGGAAAGGTGCTCAAATCAATTCGTAAACTTTAAATGCGCGTAGCTCCTAAAGGAGAAGAGATAGAGGCCTAAAACTTTGCACATCAAGTTGCACCTTTAACCTGCTGTAACTTCTACAATTTTCGAGCTACAGCTATGAATTATGGCCCGTTGGACAGTAAAAGTTTTCAGCTTTCTAAAAAGGGTTCGATCTCCTTGCTATTCCAACGGAAAGGTGCTCAAATCAATTCGTAAACTTTAAATGCGCGTAGCTCCTAAAGGAGAAGAGATAGAGGCCTACACCTTTGCACATCAAGTTGCACCTTTAACCTGCTGTAACTTCTACAATTTTCGAGCTACAGCTATGAATTATGGCTCATTGGACAGTAAAAGTTTACTGATTTCCAAAATGGGTTCGATCTCCTTGCTATTCCAACGGAAAGGTGCTCAAATCAATTCGTAAACTTTAAATTCGCGTGGCTCCTAAAGGAGAAGAGATAGAGGCCTAAAACTTTGCACATGAAGTTGCACCTTTAACTTGCTGTAACTTCTAGAATTTTCGAGCTACAGCTATGAATTATGGCTCGTTGGACAGTAAAAGTTTTCAGCTTTCTAAAAAGGGTTCGATCTCCTTGCTATTCCAACGGAAAGGTGCTCAAATCAATTCGTAAACTTTAAATGCGCGTAGCTCCTAAAGAAGAAGAGATAGAGGCCTAAAACTTTGCACATGAAGTTGCACCTTTAACCTGCTGTAACTTCTACAATTTTCGAGCTACAGCTATGAATTATGGCTCATTGGACAGTAAAAGTTTTCAGCTTTCTAAAAAGGGTTCGGTCTCCTTGCTATTCCAACGGAAAGGTGCTCAAATCAATTCGTAAACTTTAAATGCGCGTAGCTCCTAAAGGAGAAGAGATAGAGGCCTAAAACTTTGCACATCAAGTTGCACCTTTAACCTAGTGTAACTTCTACAATTTTCGAGCTACAGCTATGAATTATGGCTCGTTGGACAGTAAAAGTTTACTGATTTCCAAAAAGGGTTCGATCTCCTTGCTATTCCAACGGAAAGGTGCTCAAATCAATTCGTAAACTTTAAATGCGCGTAGCTCCTAAAGGAGAAGAGATAGAGGCCTAAAACTTTGCACATGAAGTTGCACCTTTAACCTGCTGTAACTTCTACAATTTTCGAGCTACAGCTATGAATTATGGCTCATTGGACAGTAAAAGTTTACTGATTTCCAAAAAGGGTTCGATCTCCTTGCTATTCCAACGGAAAGGTGCTCAAATCAATTCGTAAACTTTAAATGCGCGTAGCTCCTAAAGGAGAAGAGATAGAGGCCTAAAACTTTGCACATCAAGTTGCACCTTTAACCTAGTGTAACTTCTACAATTTTCGAGCTACAGCTATGAATTATAGCTCGTTGGACAGTAAAAGTTTTCAGCTTTTTAAAAAGGGTTCGATCTCCTTGCTTTTCCAACGGAAAGGTGCTCAAATCAATTCGTAAACTTTAAATGCGCGTAGCTCCTAAAGGAGAAGAGATAGAGGCCTAAAACTTTGCACATCAAGTTGCACCTTTAACCTGCTGTAACTTCTACAATTTTCGAGCTACAGCTATGAATTATGGCTCGTTGGACAGTAAAAGTTTTCAGCTTTCTAAAAAGGGTTCGATCTCCTTGCTATTCCAACGGAAAGGTGCTCAAATCAATTCGTAAACTTTAAATGCGCGTAGCTCCTAAAGGAGAAGAGATAGAGGCCTAAACCTTTGCACATCAAGTTGCACCTTTAACCTGCTGTAACTTCTACAATTTTCGAGCTACAGCTATGAATTATGGCTCGTTGGACAGTAAAAGTTTTCAGCTTTCTAAAAAGGGTTCGATCTCCTTGCTATTCCAACGGAAAGGTGCTCAAATCAATTCGTAAACTTTAAATGCGCGTGGCTCCTAAAGGAGAAGAGATAGAGGCCTAAAACTTTACACGTCAAGTTGCACCTTTAACCTAGTGTAACTTCTACAATTTTCGAGCTACAGCTATGAATTATAGCTCGTTGGACAGTAAAAGTTTTCAGCTTTCCAAAATAGGTTCGATAAATGCGCGTAGCTCCTAAAGAAGAAGATATAGAGGCCTTAAACTTTGCACATCAAGTTGCACCTTGATCTCTTTGCTGTTCCAACGGAAAGGTGCTCAAATCAATTCGTAAACTTTAAATGCGCGTAGCTCCTAAAGGAGACGAGATAGAAGCCTAAAACTTTGCACATCAAGTTGCACCTTTAACGTAGTGTAACTTCTACAATTTTCGAGCTACAGCTATGAATTATAGCTCGTTGGACAGTAAAAGTTTTCAGCTTTCCAAAATAGGTTCGATCTCCTTGCTATTCCAACGGGAAGGTACTCAAATCAATTCATAAACTTTAAATGCGTGTAGCTCGCAAACGAGAAGAGATAGACCCCTAAAACTTTGCACATCAAGTTGCACCTTTAACCTGCTGTAACTTCTACAATTTTCGAGCTACAGCTATGAATTATGGCTCGTTGGACAGTAAAAGTTCTCAGCTTTCCAAAATGGGTTCGATCTCCTTGCTATTCCAACGGGAAGCTACTCAAATCAATTCATAAAATTTAAATGCGTGTAGCTCGCAAACGAGAAGAGACAGACCCCTAAAACTTTGCACATCAAGTTGCACCTTTAACCTGCTGTAACTTCTACAATTTTCGAGCTACAGCTATGAATTATGGCTCGTTGGACAGTAAAAGTTCTCAGCTTTCCAAAATAGGTTCGATCTCCTTGCTATTCCAACGGGAAGGTACTCAAATCAATTCATAAACTTTAAATGCGTGTAGCTCGCAAACGAGAAGAGATAGACCTTAAAACTTTGCACATCAAGTTGCACCTTTAACCTGCTGTAACTTCTACAATTTTCGACCTATTCAAATGCGTGTAGCTCGCAAACGAGAAGAGATAGACCCCTAAAACTTTGCACATCAAGTTGCACCTTTAACCTGCTGTAACTTCTACAATTTTCGACCTACAGCTATGAATTATGGCTCGTTGGACAGTAAAAGTTCTCAGCTTTCCAAAATGGGTTCGTTGTCCTTGCTATTCCAACGGGAAGGTACTCAAATCAATTCATAAACTTTAAATGCGTGTAGCTCGCAAACGAGAAGAGATAGACCCCTAAAACTTTGCACATCAAGTTGCACCTTTAACCTGCTGTAACTTCTACAATTTTCGACCTACAGCTATGAATTATGGCTCGTTGGACAGTAAAAGTTCTCAGCTTTCCAAAATGGGTTCGATCTCCTTGCTTCTCCAACGGGAAGGTACTCAAATCAATTCATAAACTTTAAATGCGTGTAGCTCGCAAACGAGAAGAGATAGACCCCTAAAACTTTGCACATCAAGTTGCACATTTAACCTGCTGTAACTTCTACAATTTTCGAGCTACAGCTATGAATTATGGCTCGTTGGACAGTAAAAGTTCTCAGCTTTCCAAAATGGGTTCGATCTCCTTGCTATTCCAACGGGAAGGTACTCAAATCAATTCATAAACTTTAAATGCGTGTAGCTCGCAAACGAGAAGAGATAGACCCCTAAAACTTTGCACATCAAGTTGCACCTTTAACCTGCTGTAACTTCTACAATTTTCGAGCTACAGCTATGAATTATGGCTCGTTGGACAGTAAAAGTTCTCAGCTTTCCAAAATGGGTTCGATCTCCTTGCTATTCCAACGGGAAGGTACTCAAATCAATTCATAAACTTTAAATGCGTGTAGCTCGCAAACGAGAAGAGATAGACCCCTAAAACTTTGCACATCAAGTTGCACCTTTAACCTGCTGTAACTTCTACAATTTTCGAGCTACAGCTATGAATTATGGCTCGTTGGACAGTAAAAGTTCTCAGCTTTCCAAAATGGGTTCGATCTCCTTGCTATTCCAACGGGAAGCTACTCAAATCAATTCATAAAATTTAAATGCGTGTAGCTCGCAAACGAGAAGAGATAGACCCCTAAAACTTTGCACATCAAGTTGCACCTTTAACCTGCTGTAACTTCTACAATTTTCGAGCTACAGCTATGAATTATGGCTCGTTGGACAGTAAAAGTTCTCAGCTTTCCAAAATGGGTTCGTTCTCCTTGCTATTCCAACGGGAAGGTACTCAAATCAATTCATAAACTTTAAATGCGTGTAGCTCGCAAACGAGAAGAGATAGACCCCTAAAACTTTGCACATCAAGTTGCACCTTTAACCTAGTGTAACTTCTACAATTTTCGAGCTACAGCTATGAATTATGGCTCGTTGGACAGTAAAAGTTTTCAGCTTTTTAAAAAGGGTTCGATCTCCTTGCTTTTCCAACGGAAAGGTGCTCAAATCAATTCGTAAACTTTAAATGCGCGTAGCTCCTAAAGGAGAAGAGATAGAGCCCTAAAGCTTTGCACATCAAGTTGCACCTTTAACCTGCTGTAACTTCTACAATTTTCGAGCTACAGCTATGAATTATGACTCGTTGGACAGTAAAAGTTTTCAGCTTTCTAAAAAGGGTTCGATCTCCTTGCTATTCCAACGGAAAGGTGCTCAAATCAATTCGTAAACTTTAAATGCGCGTAGCTCCTAAAGGAGAAGAGATAGTGGCCTACACCTTTGCACATCAAGTTGCACCTTTAACCTGCTGTAACTTCTACAATTTTCGAGCTACAGCTATGAATTATGGCTCATTGGACAGTAAAAGTTTACTGATTTCCAAAAAGGGTTCGATCTCCTTGCTATTCCAACGGAAAGGTGCTCAAATCAATTCGTAAACTTTAAATGCGCGTGGCTCCTAAAGGAGAAGAGATAGAGGCCTAAAACTTTGCACATGAAGTTGCACCTTTAACTTGCTGTAACTTCTAGAATTTTCGAGCTACAGCTATGAATTATGGCTCGTTGGACAGTAAAAGTTTTCAGCTTTCTAAAAAGGGTTCGATCTCCTTGCTATTCCAACGGAAAGGTACTCAAATCAATTCGTAAACTTTAAATGCGCGTAGCTCCTAAAGGAGAAGAGATAGAGGCCTAAAACTTTGCACATGAAGTTGCACCTTTAACCTGCTGTAACTTCTACAATTTTCGAGCTACAGCTATGAATTATGGCTCATTGGACAGTAAAAGTTTTCAGCTTTCTAAAAAGGGTTCGGTCTCCTTGCTATTCCAACGGAAAGGTGCTCAAATCAATTCGTAAACTTTAAATGCGCGTAGCTCCTAAAGGAGAAGAGATAGAGGCCTAAAACTTTGCACATCAAGTTGCACCTTTAACCTAGTGTAACTTCTACAATTTTCGAGCTACAGCTATGAATTATGGCTTGTTGGACAGTAAAAGTTTACTGATTTCCAAAAAGGGTTCGATCTCCTTGCTATTCCAACGGAAAGGTGCTCAAATCAATTCGTAAACTTTAAATGCGCGTAGCTCCTAAAGGAGAAGAGATAGAGGCCTAAAACTTTGCACATGAAGTTGCACCTTTAACCTGCTGTAACTTCTACAATTTTCGAGCTACAGCTATGAATTATGGCTCATTGGACAGTAAAAGTTTACTGATTTCCAAAAAGGGTTCGATCTCCTTGCTATTCCAACGGAAAGGTGCTCAAATCAATTCGTAAACTTTAAATGCGCGTAGCTCCTAAAGGAGAAGAGATAGAGGCCTAAAACTTTGCACATCAAGTTGCACCTTTAACCTAGTGTAACTTCTACAATTTTCGAGCTACAGCTATGAATTATAGCTCGTTGGACAGTAAAAGTTTTCAGCTTTTTAAAAAGGGTTCGATCTCCTTGCTTTTCCAACGGAAAGGTGCTCAAATCAATTCGTAAACTTTAAATGCGCGTAGCTCCTAAAGGAGAAGAGATAGAGGCCTAAAACTTTGCACATCAAGTTGCACCTTTAACCTGCTGTAACTTCTACAATTTTCGAGCTACAGCTATGAATTATGGCTCGTTGGACAGTAAAAGTTTTCAGCTTTCTAAAAAGGGTTCGATCTCCTTGCTATTCCAACGGAAAGGTGCTCAAATCAATTCGTAAACTTTAAATGCGCGTAGCTCCTAAAGGAGAAGAGATAGAGGCCTAAACCTTTGCACATCAAGTTGCACCTTTAACCTGCTGTAACTTCTACAATTTTCGAGCTACAGCTATGAATTATGGCTCGTTGGACAGTAAAAGTTTTCAGCTTTCTAAAAAGGGTTCGATCTCCTTGCTATTCCAACGGAAAGGTGCTCAAATCAATTCGTAAACTTTAAATGCGCGTGGCTCCTAAAGGAGAAGAGATAGAGGCCTAAAACTTTACACGTCAAGTTGCACCTTTAACCTAGTGTAACTTCTACAATTTTCGAGCTACAGCTATGAATTATAGCTCGTTGGACAGTAAAAGTTTTCAGCTTTCCAAAATAGGTTCGATAAATGCGCGTAGCTCCTAAAGAAGAAGATATAGAGGCCTTAAACTTTGCACATCAAGGTGCACCTTGATCTCTTTGCTGTTCCAACGGAAAGGTGCTCAAATCAATTCGTAAACTTTAAATGCGCGTAGCTCCTAAAGGAGACGAGATAGAAGCCTAAAACTTTGCACATCAAGTTGCACCTTTAACGTAGTGTAACTTCTACAATTTTCGAGCTACAGCTATGAATTATAGCTCGTTGGACAGTAAAAGTTTTCAGCTTTCCAAAATAGGTTCGATCTCCTTGCTATTCCAACGGGAAGGTACTCAAATCAATTCATAAACTTTAAATGCGTGTAGCTCGCAAACGAGAAGAGATAGACCCCTAAAACTTTGCACATCAAGTTGCACCTTTAACCTGCTGTAACTTCTACAATTTTCGAGCTACAGCTATGAATTATGGCTCGTTGGACAGTAAAAGTTCTCAGCTTTCCAAAATGGGTTCGATCTCCTTGCTATTCCAACGGGAAGCTACTCAAATCAATTCATAAAATTTAAATGCGTGTAGCTCGCAAACGAGAAGAGATAGGCCCCTAAAACTTTGCACATCAAGTTGCACCTTTAACCTGCTGTAACTTCTACAATTTTCGAGCTACAGCTATGAATTATGGCTCGTTGGACAGTAAAAGTTTTCAGCTTTCTAAAAAGGGTTCGATCTCCTTGCTATTCCAACGGAAAGGTGCTCAAATCAATTCGTAAACTTTAAATGCGCGTAGCTCCTAAAGGAGAAGAGATAGAGGCCTACACCTTTGCACATCAAGTTGCACCTTTAACCTGCTGTAACTTCTACAATTTTCGAGCTACAGCTATGAATTATGGCTCATTGGACAGTAAAAGTTTACTGATTTCCAAAAAGGGTTCGATCTCCTTGCTATTCCAACGGAAAGGTGCTCAAATCAATTCGTAAACTTTAAATGCGCGTGGCTCCTAAAGGAGAAGAGATAGAGGCCTAAAACTTTGCACATGAAGTTGCACCTTTAACTTGCTGTAACTTCTAGAATTTTCGAGCTACAGCTATGAATTATGGCTCGTTGGACAGTAAAAGTTTTCAGCTTTCTAAAAAGGGTTCGATCTCCTTGCTATTCCAACGGAAAGGTGCTCAAATCAATTCGTAAACTTTAAATGCGCGTAGCTCCTAAAGGAGAAGAGATAGAGGCCTAAAACTTTGCACATGAAGTTGCACCTTTAACCTGCTGTAACTTCTACAATTTTCGAGCTACAGCTATGAATTATGGCTCATTGGACAGTAAAAGTTTACTGATTTCCAAAAAGGGTTCGATCTCCTTGCTATTCCAACGGAAAGGTGCTCAAATCAATTCGTAAACTTTAAATGCGCGTAGCTCCTAAAGGAGAAGAGATAGAGGCCTAAAACTTTGCACATCAAGTTGCACCTTTAACCTAGTGTAACTTCTACAATTTTCGAGCTACAGCTATGAATTATAGCTCGTTGGACAGTAAAAGTTTTCAGCTTTTTAAAAAGGGTTCGATCTCCTTGCTTTTCCAACGGAAAGGTGCTCAAATCAATTCGTAAACTTTAAATGCGCGTAGCTCCTAAAGGAGAAGAGATAGAGGCCTAAAACTTTGCACATCAAGTTGCACCTTTAACCTGCTGTAACTTCTACAATTTTCGAGCTACAGCTATGAATTATGGCTCGTTGGACAGTAAAAGTTTTCAGCTTTCTAAAAAGGGTTCGATCTCCTTGCTATTCCAACGGAAAGGTGCTCAAATCAATTCGTAAACTTTAAATGCGCGTAGCTCCTAAAGGAGAAGAGATAGAGGCCTAAACCTTTGCACATCAAGTTGCACCTTTAACCTGCTGTAACTTCTACAATTTTCGAGCTACAGCTATGAATTATGGCTCGTTGGACAGTAAAAGTTTTCAGCTTTCTAAAAAGGGTTCGATCTCCTTGCTATTCCAACGGAAAGGTGCTCAAATCAATTCGTAAACTTTAAATGCGCGTGGCTCCTAAAGGAGAAGAGATAGAGGCCTAAAACTTTACACGTCAAGTTGCACCTTTAACCTAGTGTAACTTCTACAATTTTCGAGCTACAGCTATGAATTATAGCTCGTTGGACAGTAAAAGTTTTCAGCTTTCCAAAATAGGTTCGATAAATGCGCGTAGCTCCTAAAGAAGAAGATATAGAGGCCTTAAACTTTGCACATCAAGTTGCACCTTGATCTCTTTGCTGTTCCAACGGAAAGGTGCTCAAATCAATTCGTAAACTTTAAATGCGCGTAGCTCCTAAAGGAGACGAGATAGAAGCCTAAAACTTTGCACATCAAGTTGCACCTTTAACGTAGTGTAACTTCTACAATTTTCGAGCTACAGCTATGAATTATAGCTCGTTGGACAGTAAAAGTTTTCAGCTTTCCAAAATAGGTTCGATCTCCTTGCTATTCCAACGGGAAGGTACTCAAATCAATTCATAAACTTTAAATGCGTGTAGCTCGCAAACGAGAAGAGATAGACCCCTAAAACTTTGCACATCAAGTTGCACCTTTAACCTGCTGTAACTTCTACAATTTTCGAGCTACAGCTATGAATTATGGCTCGTTGGACAGTAAAAGTTCTCAGCTTTCCAAAATGGGTTCGATCTCCTTGCTATTCCAACGGGAAGCTACTCAAATCAATTCATAAAATTTAAATGCGTGTAGCTCGCAAACGAGAAGAGATAGGCCCCTAAAACTTTGCACATCAAGTTGCACCTTTAACCTGCTGTAACTTCTACAATTTTCGAGCTACAGCTATGAATTATGGCTCGTTGGACAGTAAAAGTTCTCAGCTTTCCAAAATAGGTTCGATCTCCTTGCTATTCCAACGGGAAGGTACTCAAATCAATTCATAAACTTTAAATGCGTGTAGCTCGCAAACGAGAAGAGATAGACCCTAAAACTTTGCACATCAAGTTGCACCTTTAACCTGCTGTAACTTCTACAATTTTCGACCTATTTAAATGCGTGTAGCTCGCAAACGAGAAGAGATAGACCCCTAAAACTTTGCACATCAAGTTGCACCTTTAACCTGCTGTAACTTCTACAATTTTCGAGCTACAGCTATGAATTATGGCTCGTTGGACAGTAAAAGTTCTCAGCTTTCCAAAATGGGTTCGTTGTCCTTGCTATTCCAACGGGAAGGTACTCAAATCAATTCATAAACTTTAAATGCGTGTAGCTCGCAAACGAGAAGAGATAGACCCCTAAAACTTTGCACCTCAAGTTGCACCTTTAACCTGCTGTAACTTCTACAATTTTATGAATTATGGCTCATTGGACAGTAAAAGTTTACTGATTTCCAAAAAGGGTTCGATCTCCTTGCTATTCCAACGGAAAGGTGCTCAAATCAATTCGTAAACTTTAAATGCGCGTGGCTCCTAAAGGAGAAGAGATAGAGGCCTAAAACTTTGCACATGAAGTTGCACCTTTAACTTGCTGTAACTTCTAGAATTTTCGAGCTACAGCTATGAATTATGGCTCGTTGGACAGTAAAAGTTTTCAGCTTTCTAAAAAGGGTTCGATCTCCTTGCTATTCCAACGGAAAGGTGCTCAAATCAATTCGTAAACTTTAAATGCGCGTAGCTCCTAAAGGAGAAGAGATAGAGGCCTAAAACTTTGCACATGAAGTTGCACCTTTAACCTGCTGTAACTTCTACAATTTTCGAGCTACAGCTATGAATTATGGCTCATTGGACAGTAAAAGTTTTCAGCTTTCTAAAAAGGGTTCGGTCTCCTTGCTATTCCAACGGAAAGGTGCTCAAATCAATTCGTAAACTTTAAATGCGCGTAGCTCCTAAAGGAGAAGAGATAGAGGCCTAAAACTTTGCACATCAAGTTGCACCTTTAACCTAGTGTAACTTCTACAATTTTCGAGCTACAGCTATGAATTATGGCTTGTTGGACAGTAAAAGTTTACTGATTTCCAAAAAGGGTTCGATCTCCTTGCTATTCCAACGGAAAGGTGCTCAAATCAATTCGTAAACTTTAAATGCGCGTAGCTCCTAAAGGAGAAGAGATAGAGGCCTAAAACTTTGCACATGAAGTTGCACCTTTAACCTGCTGTAACTTCTACAATTTTCGAGCTACAGCTATGAATTATGGCTCATTGGACAGTAAAAGTTTACTGATTTCCAAAAAGGGTTCGATCTCCTTGCTATTCCAACGGAAAGGTGCTCAAATCAATTCGTAAACTTTAAATGCGCGTAGCTCCTAAAGGAGAAGAGATAGAGGCCTAAAACTTTGCACATCAAGTTGCACCTTTAAGCTAGTGTAACTTCTACAATTTTCGAGCTACAGCTATGAATTATAGCTCGTTGGACAGTAAAAGTTTTCAGCTTTTTAAAAAGGGTTCGATCTCCTTGCTTTTCCAACGGAAAGGTGCTCAAATCAATTCGTAAACTTTAAATGCGCGTAGCTCCTAAAGGAGAAGAGATAGAGGCCTAAAACTTTGCACATCAAGTTGCACCTTTAACCTGCTGTAACTTCTACAATTTTCGAGCTACAGCTATGAATTATGGCTCGTTGGACAGTAAAAGTTTTCAGCTTTCTAAAAAGGGTTCGATCTCCTTGCTATTCCAACGGAAAGGTGCTCAAATCAATTCGTAAACTTTAAATGCGCGTAGCTCCTAAAGGAGAAGAGATAGAGGCCTAAACCTTTGCACATCAAGTTGCACCTTTAACCTGCTGTAACTTCTACAATTTTCGAGCTACAGCTATGAATTATGGCTCGTTGGACAGTAAAAGTTTTCAGCTTTCTAAAAAGGGTTCGATCTCCTTGCTATTCCAACGGAAAGGTGCTCAAATCAATTCGTAAACTTTAAATGCGCGTGGCTCCTAAAGGAGAAGAGATAGAGGCCTAAAACTTTACACGTCAAGTTGCACCTTTAACCTAGTGTAACTTCTACAATTTTCGAGCTACAGCTATGAACTATAGCTCGTTGGACAGTAAAAGTTTTCAGCTTTCCAAAATAGGTTCGATAAATGCGCGTAGCTCCTAAAGAAGAAGATATAGAGGCCTTAAACTTTGCACATCAAGTTGCACCTTGATCTCTTTGCTGTTCCAACGGAAAGGTGCTCAAATCAATTCGTAAACTTTAAATGCGCGTAGCTCCTAAAGGAGACGAGATAGAAGCCTAAAACTTTGCACATCAAGTTGCACCTTTAACGTAGTGTAACTTCTACAATTTTCGAGCTACAGCTATGAATTATAGCTCGTTGGACAGTAAAAGTTTTCAGCTTTCCAAAATAGGTTCGATCTCCTTGCTATTCCAACGGGAAGGTACTCAAATCAATTCATAAACTTTAAATGCGTGTAGCTCGCAAGCGAGAAGAGATAGACCCCTAAAACTTTGCACATCAAGTTGCACCTTTAACCTGCTGTAACTTCTACAATTTTCGAGCTACAGCTATGAATTATGGCTCGTTGGACAGTAAAAGTTCTCAGCTTTCCAAAATGGGTTCGATCTCCTTGCTATTCCAACGGGAAGCTACTCAAATCAATTCATAAAATTTAAATGCGTGTAGCTCGCAAACGAGAAGAGATAGACCCCTAAAACTTTGCACATCAAGTTGCACCTTTAACCTGCTGTAACTTCTACAATTTTCGAGCTACAGCTATGAATTATGGCTCGTTGGACAGTAAAAGTTCTCAGCTTTCCAAAATAGGTTCGATCTCCTTGCTATTCCAACGGGAAGGTACTCAAATCAATTCATAAACTTTAAATGCGTGTAGCTCGCAAACGAGAAGAGATAGACCCTAAAACTTTGCACATCAAGTTGCACCTTTAACCTGCTGTAACTTCTACAATTTTCGACCTATTTAAATGCGTGTAGCTCGCAAACGAGAAGAGATAGACCCCTAAAACTTTGCACATCAAGTTGCACCTTTAACCTGCTGTAACTTCTACAATTTTCGAGCTACAGCTATGAATTATGGCTCGTTGGACAGTAAAAGTTCTCAGCTTTCCAAAATGGGTTCGTTGTCCTTGCTATTCCAACGGGAAGGTACTCAAATAAATTCATAAACTTTAAATGCGTGTAGCTCGCAAACGAGAAGAGATAGACCCCTAAAACTTTGCACATCAAGTTGCACCTTTAACCTGCTGTAACTTCTACAATTTTCGACCTACAGCTATGAATTATGGCTCGTTGGACAGTAAAAGTTCTCAGCTTTCCAAAATGGGTTCGATCTCCTTGCTTCTCCAACGGGAAGGTACTCAAATCAATTCATAAACTTTAAATGCGTGTAGCTCGCAAACGAGAAGAGATAGACCCCTAAAACTTTGCACATCAAGTTGCACATTTAACCTGCTGTAACTTCTACAATTTTCGAGCTACAGCTATGAATTATGGCTCGTTGGACAGTAAAAGTTCTCAGCTTTCCAAAATGGGTTCGATCTCCTTGCTATTCCAACGGGAAGGTACTCAAATCAATTCATAAACTTTAAATGCGTGTAGCTCGCAAACGAGAAGAGATAGACCCCTAAAACTTTGCACATCAAGTTGCACCTTTAACCTGCTGTAACTTCTACAATTTTCGAGCTACAGCTATGAATTATGGCTCGTTGGACAGTAAAAGTTCTCAGCTTTCCAAAATGGGTTCGATCTCCTTGCTATTCCAACGGGAAGGTACTCAAATCAATTCATAAACTTTAAATGCGTGTAGCTCGCAAACGAGAAGAGATAGACCCCTAAAACTTTGCACATCAAGTTGCACATTTAACCTGCTGTAACTTCTACAATTTTCTAGCTACAGCTATGAATTATGGCTCGTTGGACAGTAAAAGTTCTCAGCTTTCCAAAATGGGTTCGATCTCCTTGCTATTCCAACGGGAAGCTACTCAAATCAATTCATAAAATTTAAATGCGTGTAGCTCGCAAACGAGAAGAGATAGACCCCTAAAACTTTGCACATCAAGTTGCACCTTTAACCTGCTGTAACTTCTACAATTTTCGAGCTACAGCTATGAATTATGGCTCGTTGGACAGTAAAAGTTCTCAGCTTTCCAAAATGGGTTCGATCTCCTTGCTATTCCAACGGGAAGCTACTCAAATCAATTCATAAAATTTAAATGCGTGTAGCTCGCAAACGAGAAGAGATAGACCCCTAAAACTTTGCACATCAAGTTGCACCTTTAACCTGCTGTAACTTCTACAATTTTCGAGCTACAGCTATGAATTATGGCTCGTTGGACAGTAAAAGTTCTCAGCTTTCCAAAATAGGTTCGATCTCCTTGCTATTCCAACGGGAAGGTACTCAAATCAATTCATAAACTTTAAATGCGTGTAGCTCGCAAACGAGAAGAGATAGACCCTAAAACTTTGCACATCAAGTTGCACCTTTAACCTGCTGTAACTTCTACAATTTTCGACCTACAGCTATGAATTATGGCTCGTTGGACAGTAAAAGTTCTCAGCTTTCCAAAATGGGTTCGATCTCCTTGCTACTCCAACGGGAAGGTACTCAAATCAATTCATAAACTTTAAATGCGTGTAGCTCGCAAACGAGAAGAGATAGACCCCTAAAACTTTGCACATCAAGTTGCACCTTTAACCTGCTGTAACTTCTACAATTTGCGAGCTACAGCTATGAATTATGGCTCGTTGGACAGTAAAAGTTCTCAGCTTTCCAAAATGGGTTCGATCTCCTTGCTACTCCAACGGGAAGGTACTCAAATCAATTCATAAACTTTAAATGCGTGTAGCTTGCAAACGAGAAGAGATAGACCCCTAAAACTTTGCACATCAAGTTGCACTTTAATCTGCTGCAACTTCTACAATTTTCGAGCTACAGCTATGAATTATGGCTCGTTGGACAGTAAAAGTTCTCAGCTTTCCAAAATGGGTTCGATCTCCTTGCTACTCCAACGGGAAGGTACTCAAATCAATTCATAAACTTTAAATGCGTGTAGCTTGCAAACGAGAAGAGATAGACCCCTAAAACTTTGCACATCAAGTTGCACCTTTAATCTGCTGCAACTTCTACAATTTTCGAGCTACAGCTATGAATTATGGCTCGTTGGACAGTAAAAGTTCTCAGCTTTCCAAAATGGGTTCGATCTCCTTGCTATTCCAACGGGAAGCTACTCAAATCAATTCATAAAATTTAAATGCGTGTAGCTCGCAAACGAGAAGAGATAGACCCCTAAAACTTTGCACATCAAGTTGCACCTTTAACCTGCTGTAACTTCTACAATTTTCGAGCTACAGCTATGAATTATGGCTCGTTGGACAGTAAAAGTTCTCAGCTTTCCAAAATGGGTTCGATCTCCTTGCTACTCCAACGGGAAGGTACTCAAATCAATTCATAAACTTTAAATGCGTGTAGCTCGCAAACAAGAAGAGATAGACCCCTAAAACTTTGCACATCAAGTTGCACCTTTAACCTGCTGTAACTTCTACAGTTTTCGAGCTACAGCTATGAATTATGGCTCGTTGGACAGTAAAAGTTCTCAGCTTTCCAAAATCGGTTCGATCTCCTTGCTATTCCAACGGGAAGGTACTCAAATCAATTCATAAACTTTAAATGCGTGTAGCTCGCAAACGAGAAGAGATAGACCCCTAAAACTTTGCACATCAAGTTGCACCTTTAACCTGCTGTAACTTCTACAATTTTCGAGCTACAGCTATGAATTATGGCTCGTTGGACAGTAAAAGTTCTCAGCTTTCCAAAATGGGTTCGATCTCCTTGCTATTCCAACGGGAAGGTACTCAAATCAATTCATAAACTTTAAATGCGTGTAGCTCGCAAACGAGAAGAGATAGACCCCTAAAACTTTGCACATCAAGTTGCACCTTTAATCTGCTGCAACTTCTACAATTTTCGAGCTACAGCTATGAATTATGGCTCGTTGCACAGTAAAAGTTCTCAGCTTTCCAAAATAGGTTCGATCTCCTTGCTATTCCAACGGGAAGGTACTCAAATCAATTCATAAACTTTAAATGCGTGTAGCTCGCAAACGAGAAGAGATAGACCCCTAAAACTTTGCACATCAAGTTGCACCTTTAACCTGCTGTAACTTCTACAATTTTCGAGCTACAGCTATGAATTATGGCTCGTTGGACAGTAAAAGTTCTCAGCTTTCCAAAATGGGTTCGTTGTCCTTGCTATTCCAACGGGAAGGTACTCAAATCAATTCATAAACTTTAAATGCGTGTAGCTCGCAAACGAGAAGAGATAGACCCCTAAAACTTTGCACTTGCACTTTTAACCTGCTGTAACTTCTACAATTTTCGACCTACAGCTATGAATTATGGCTCGTTGGACAGTAAAAGTTCTCAGCTTTCAAAAATGGGTTCGATCTCCTTGCTTCTCCAACGGGAAGGTACTCAAATCAATTCATAAACTTTAAATGCGTGTAGCTCGCAAACGAGAAGAGATAGACCCCTAAAACTTTGCACATCAAGTTGCACATTTAACCTGCTGTAACTTCTACAATTTTCGAGCTACAGCTATGAATTATGGCTCGTTGGACAGTAAAAGTTCTCAACTTTCCAAAATGGGTTCGATCTCCTTGCTATTCCAACGGGAAGGTACTCAAATCAATTCATAAACTTTAAATGCGTGTAGCTCGCAAACGAGAAGAGATAGACCCCTAAAACTTTGCACATCAAGTTGCACCTTTAACCTGCTGTAACTTCTACAATTTTCGAGCTACAGCTATGAATTATGGCTCGTTGGACAGTAAAAGTTCTCAGCTTTCCAAAATGGGTTCGATCTCCTCGCTATTCCAACGGGAAGGTACTCAAATCAATTCATAAACTTTAAATGCGTGTAGCTCGCAAACGAGAAGAGATAGACCCCTAAAACTTTGCACATCAAGTTGCACCTTTAACCTGCTGTAACTTCTACAATTTTCGAGCTACAGCTATGAATTATGGCTCGTTGGACAGTAAAAGTTCTCAGCTTTCCAAAATGGGTTCGATCTCCTTGCTACTCCAACGGGAAGCTACTCAAATCAATTCATAAAATTTAAATGCGTGTAGCTCGCAAACGAGAAGAGATAGACCCCTAAAACTTTGCACATCAAGTTGCACCTTTAACCTGCTGTAACTTCTACAATTTTCGAGCTACAGCTATGAATTATGGCTCGTTGGACAGTAAAAGTTCTCAGCTTTCCAAAATAGGTTCGATCTCCTTGCTATTCCAACGGGAAGGTACTCAAATCAATTCATAAACTTTAAATGCGTGTAGCTCGCAAACGAGAAGAGATAGACCCTAAAACTTTGCACATCAAGTTGCACCTTTAACCTGCTGTAACTTCTACAATTTTCGAGCTACAGCTATGAATTATGGCTCGTTGGACAGTAAAAGTTCTCAGCTTTCCAAAATGGGTTCGATCTCCTTGCTATTCCAACGGGAAGCTACTCAAATCAATTCATAAAATTTAAATGCGTGTAGCTCGCAAACGAGAAGAGATAGACCCCTAAAACTTTGCACATCAAGTTGCACCTTTAACCTGCTGTAACTTCTACAATTTTCGAGCTACAGCTATGAATTATGGCTCGTTGGACAGTAAAAGTTCTCAGCTTTCCAAAATAGGTCGATCTCCTTGCTATTCCAACGGGAAGGTACTCAAATCAATTCATAAACTTTAAATGCGTGTAGCTCGCAAACGAGAAGAGATAGACCCTAAAACTTTGCACATCAAGTTGCACCTTTAACCTGCTGTAACTTCTACAATTTTCGACCTATTTAAATGCGTGTAGCTCGCAAACGAGAAGAGATAGACCCCTAAAACTTTGCACATCAAGTTGCACCTTTAACCTGCTGTAACTTCTACAATTTTCGAGCTACAGCTATGAATTATGGCTCGTTGGACAGTAAAAGTTCTCAGCTTTCCAAAATGGGTTCGATCTCCTTGCTATTCCAACGGGAAGGTACTCAAATCAATTCATAAACTTTAAATGCGTGTAGCTCGCAAACGAGAAGAGATAGACCCCTAAAACTTTGCACATCAAGTTGCACCTTTAACCTGCTGTAACTTCTACAATTTTCGAGCTACAGCTATGAATTATGGCTCGTTGGACAGTAAAAGTTCTCAGCTTTCCAAAATAGGTTCGATCTCTCAATTCATAAACTTTAAATGCGTGTAGCTCGCAAACGAGAAGAGATAGACCCTAAAACTTTGCACATCAAGTTGCACCTTTAACCTGCTGTAACTTCTACAATTTTCGAGCTACAGCTATGAATTATGGCTCGTTGGACAGTAAAAGTTCTCAGCTTTCCAAAATGGGTTCGATCTCCTTGCTATTCCAACGGGAAGCTACTCAAATCAATTCATAAAATTTAAATGCGTGTAGCTCGCAAACGAGAAGAGATAGACCCCTAAAACTTTGCACATCAAGTTGCACCTTTAACCTGCTGTAACTTCTACAATTTTCGAGCTACAGCTATGAATTATGGCTCGTTGGACAGTAAAAGTTCTCAGCTTTCCAAAATGGGTTCGATCTCCTCGCTATTCCAACGGGAAGGTACTCAAATCAATTCATAAACTTTAAATGCGTGTAGCTCGCAAACGAGAAGAGATAGACCCCTAAAACTTTGCACATCAAGTTGCACCTTTAACCTGCTGTAACTTCTACAATTTTCGAGCTACAGCTATGAATTATGGCTCGTTGGACAGTAAAAGTTCTCAGCTTTCCAAAATGGGTTCGATCTCCTTGCTACTCCAACGGGAAGCTACTCAAATCAATTCATAAAATTTAAATGCGTGTAGCTCGCAAACGAGAAGAGATAGACCCCTAAAACTTTGCACATCAAGTTGCACCTTTAACCTGCTGTAACTTCTACAATTTTCGAGCTACAGCTATGAATTATGGCTCGTTGGACAGTAAAAGTTCTCAGCTTTCCAAAATGGGTTCGATCTCCTTGCTACTCCAACGGGAAGCTACTCAAATCAATTCATAAAATTTAAATGCGTGTAGCTCGCAAACGAGAAGAGATAGACCCCTAAAACTTTGCACATCAAGTTGCACCTTTAACCTGCTGTAACTTCTACAATTTTCGAGCTACAGCTATGAATTATGGCTCGTTGGACAGTAAAAGTTCTCAGCTTTCAAAAATGGGTTCGATCTCCTTGCTTCTCCAACGGGAAGGTACTCAAATCAATTCATAAACTTTAAATGCGTGTAGCTCGCAAACGAGAAGAGATAGACCCCTAAAACTTTGCACTTGCACTTTTAACCTGCTGTAACTTCTACAATTTTCGACCTACAGCTATGAATTATGGCTCGTTGGACAGTAAAAGTTCTCAGCTTTCAAAAATGGGTTCGATCTCCTTGCTTCTCCAACGGGAAGGTACTCAAATCAATTCATAAACTTTAAATGCGTGTAGCTCGCAAACGAGAAGAGATAGACCCCTAAAACTTTGCACATCAAGTTGCACATTTAACCTGCTGTAACTTCTACAATTTTCGAGCTACAGCTATGAATTATGGCTCGTTGGACAGTAAAAGTTCTCAACTTTCCAAAATGGGTTCGATCTCCTTGCTATTCCAACGGGAAGGTACTCAAATCAATTCATAAACTTTAAATGCGTGTAGCTCGCAAACGAGAAGAGATAGACCCCTAAAACTTTGCACATCAAGTTGCACCTTTAACCTGCTGTAACTTCTACAATTTTCGAGCTACAGCTATGAATTATGGCTCGTTGGACAGTAAAAGTTCTCAGCTTTCCAAAATGGGTTCGATCTCCTCGCTATTCCAACGGGAAGGTACTCAAATCAATTCATAAACTTTAAATGCGTGTAGCTCGCAAACGAGAAGAGATAGACCCCTAAAACTTTGCACATCAAGTTGCACCTTTAACCTGCTGTAACTTCTACAATTTTCGAGCTACAGCTATGAATTATGGCTCGTTGGACAGTAAAAGTTCTCAGCTTTCCAAAATGGGTTCGATCTCCTTGCTACTCCAACGGGAAGCTACTCAAATCAATTCATAAAATTTAAATGCGTGTAGCTCGCAAACGAGAAGAGATAGACCCCTAAAACTTTGCACATCAAGTTGCACCTTTAACCTGCTGTAACTTCTACAATTTTCGAGCTACAGCTATGAATTATGGCTCGTTGGACAGTAAAAGTTCTCAGCTTTCCAAAATAGGTTCGATCTCCTTGCTATTCCAACGGGAAGGTACTCAAATCAATTCATAAACTTTAAATGCGTGTAGCTCGCAAACGAGAAGAGATAGACCCTAAAACTTTGCACATCAAGTTGCACCTTTAACCTGCTGTAACTTCTACAATTTTCGAGCTACAGCTATGAATTATGGCTCGTTGGACAGTAAAAGTTCTCAGCTTTCCAAAATGGGTTCGATCTCCTTGCTATTCCAACGGGAAGCTACTCAAATCAATTCATAAAATTTAAATGCGTGTAGCTCGCAAACGAGAAGAGATAGACCCCTAAAACTTTGCACATCAAGTTGCACCTTTAACCTGCTGTAACTTCTACAATTTTCGAGCTACAGCTATGAATTATGGCTCGTTGGACAGTAAAAGTTCTCAGCTTTCCAAAATAGGTCGATCTCCTTGCTATTCCAACGGGAAGGTACTCAAATCAATTCATAAACTTTAAATGCGTGTAGCTCGCAAACGAGAAGAGATAGACCCTAAAACTTTGCACATCAAGTTGCACCTTTAACCTGCTGTAACTTCTACAATTTTCGACCTATTTAAATGCGTGTAGCTCGCAAACGAGAAGAGATAGACCCCTAAAACTTTGCACATCAAGTTGCACCTTTAACCTGCTGTAACTTCTACAATTTTCGAGCTACAGCTATGAATTATGGCTCGTTGGACAGTAAAAGTTCTCAGCTTTCCAAAATGGGTTCGATCTCCTTGCTATTCCAACGGGAAGGTACTCAAATCAATTCATAAACTTTAAATGCGTGTAGCTCGCAAACGAGAAGAGATAGACCCCTAAAACTTTGCACATCAAGTTGCACCTTTAACCTGCTGTAACTTCTACAATTTTCGAGCTACAGCTATGAATTATGGCTCGTTGGACAGTAAAAGTTCTCAGCTTTCCAAAATAGGTTCGATCTCTCAATTCATAAACTTTAAATGCGTGTAGCTCGCAAACGAGAAGAGATAGACCCTAAAACTTTGCACATCAAGTTGCACCTTTAACCTGCTGTAACTTCTACAATTTTCGAGCTACAGCTATGAATTATGGCTCGTTGGACAGTAAAAGTTCTCAGCTTTCCAAAATGGGTTCGATCTCCTTGCTATTCCAACGGGAAGCTACTCAAATCAATTCATAAAATTTAAATGCGTGTAGCTCGCAAACGAGAAGAGATAGACCCCTAAAACTTTGCACATCAAGTTGCACCTTTAACCTGCTGTAACTTCTACAATTTTCGAGCTACAGCTATGAATTATGGCTCGTTGGACAGTAAAAGTTCTCAGCTTTCCAAAATAGGTTCGATCTCTCAATTCATAAACTTTAAATGCGTGTAGCTCGCAAACGAGAAGAGATAGACCCTAAAACTTTGCACATCAAGTTGCACCTTTAACCTGCTGTAACTTCTACAATTTTCGAGCTACAGCTATGAATTATGGCTCGTTGGACAGTAAAAGTTCTCAGCTTTCCAAAATAGGTTCGATCTCCTTGCTATTCCAACGGGAAGGTACTCAAATCAATTCATAAACTTTAAATGCGTGTAGCTCGCAAACGAGAAGAGATAGACCCTAAAACTTTGCACATCAAGTTGCACCTTTAACCTGCTGTAACTTCTACAATTTTCGACCTATTTAAATGCGTGTAGCTCGCAAACGAGAAGAGATAGACCCCTAAAACTTTGCACATCAAGTTGCACCTTTAACCTGCTGTAACTTCTACAATTTTCGAGCTACAGCTATGAATTATGGCTCGTTGGACAGTAAAAGTTCTCAGCTTTCCAAAATGGGTTCGTTGTCCTTGCTATTCCAACGGGAAGGTACTCAAATCAATTCATAAACTTTAAATGCGTGTAGCTCGCAAACGAGAAGAGATAGACCCCTAAAACTTTGCACATCAAGTTGCACCTTTAACCTGCTGTAACTTCTACAATTTTCGACCTACAGCTATGAATTATGGCTCGTTGGACAGTAAAAGTTCTCAGCTTTCCAAAATGGGTTCGATCTCCTTGCTTCTCCAACGGGAAGGTACTCAAATCAATTCATAAACTTTAAATGCGTGTAGCTCGCAAACGAGAAGAGATAGACCCCTAAAACTTTGCACATCAAGTTGCACCTTTAACCTGCTGTAACTTCTACAATTTTCGAGCTACAGCTATGAATTATGGCTCGTTGGACAGTAAAAGTTCTCAGCTTTCCAAAATGGGTTCGATCTCCTTGCTACTCCAACGGGAAGCTACTCAAATCAATTCATAAAATTTAAATGCGTGTAGCTCGCAAACGAGAAGAGATAGACCCCTAAAACTTTGCACATCAAGTTGCACCTTTAACCTGCTGTAACTTCTACAATTTTCGAGCTACAGCTATGAATTATGGCTCGTTGGACAGTAAAAGTTCTCAGCTTTCCAAAATGGGTTCGATCTCCTTGCTACTCCAACGGGAAGCTACTCAAATCAATTCATAAAATTTAAATGCGTGTAGCTCGCAAACGAGAAGAGATAGACCCCTAAAACTTTGCACATCAAGTTGCACCTTTAACCTGCTGTAACTTCTACAATTTTCGAGCTACAGCTATGAATTATGGCTCGTTGGACAGTAAAAGTTCTCAGCTTTCAAAAATGGGTTCGATCTCCTTGCTTCTCCAACGGGAAGGTACTCAAATCAATTCATAAACTTTAAATGCGTGTAGCTCGCAAACGAGAAGAGATAGACCCCTAAAACTTTGCACTTGCACTTTTAACCTGCTGTAACTTCTACAATTTTCGACCTACAGCTATGAATTATGGCTCGTTGGACAGTAAAAGTTCTCAGCTTTCAAAAATGGGTTCGATCTCCTTGCTTCTCCAACGGGAAGGTACTCAAATCAATTCATAAACTTTAAATGCGTGTAGCTCGCAAACGAGAAGAGATAGACCCCTAAAACTTTGCACATCAAGTTGCACATTTAACCTGCTGTAACTTCTACAATTTTCGAGCTACAGCTATGAATTATGGCTCGTTGGACAGTAAAAGTTCTCAACTTTCCAAAATGGGTTCGATCTCCTTGCTATTCCAACGGGAAGGTACTCAAATCAATTCATAAACTTTAAATGCGTGTAGCTCGCAAACGAGAAGAGATAGACCCCTAAAACTTTGCACATCAAGTTGCACCTTTAACCTGCTGTAACTTCTACAATTTTCGAGCTACAGCTATGAATTATGGCTCGTTGGACAGTAAAAGTTCTCAGCTTTCCAAAATGGGTTCGATCTCCTCGCTATTCCAACGGGAAGGTACTCAAATCAATTCATAAACTTTAAATGCGTGTAGCTCGCAAACGAGAAGAGATAGACCCCTAAAACTTTGCACATCAAGTTGCACCTTTAACCTGCTGTAACTTCTACAATTTTCGAGCTACAGCTATGAATTATGGCTCGTTGGACAGTAAAAGTTCTCAGCTTTCCAAAATGGGTTCGATCTCCTTGCTACTCCAACGGGAAGCTACTCAAATCAATTCATAAAATTTAAATGCGTGTAGCTCGCAAACGAGAAGAGATAGACCCCTAAAACTTTGCACATCAAGTTGCACCTTTAACCTGCTGTAACTTCTACAATTTTCGAGCTACAGCTATGAATTATGGCTCGTTGGACAGTAAAAGTTCTCAGCTTTCCAAAATAGGTTCGATCTCCTTGCTATTCCAACGGGAAGGTACTCAAATCAATTCATAAACTTTAAATGCGTGTAGCTCGCAAACGAGAAGAGATAGACCCTAAAACTTTGCACATCAAGTTGCACCTTTAACCTGCTGTAACTTCTACAATTTTCGAGCTACAGCTATGAATTATGGCTCGTTGGACAGTAAAAGTTCTCAGCTTTCCAAAATGGGTTCGATCTCCTTGCTATTCCAACGGGAAGCTACTCAAATCAATTCATAAAATTTAAATGCGTGTAGCTCGCAAACGAGAAGAGATAGACCCCTAAAACTTTGCA
This sequence comes from Melieria picta, assembly GCA_964056695.1. NCBI lineage: Eukaryota > Metazoa > Arthropoda > Insecta > Diptera > Ulidiidae > Melieria > Melieria picta. The sequence continues at coordinate 46,309,161 of OZ057400.1, read as the reverse complement.
CATCAAGTTGCACCTTTAACCTGCTGTAACTTCTACAATTTTCGAGCTACAGCTATGAATTATGGCTCGTTGGACAGTAAAAGTTCTCAGCTTTCCAAAATAGGTCGATCTCCTTGCTATTCCAACGGGAAGGTACTCAAATCAATTCATAAACTTTAAATGCGTGTAGCTCGCAAACGAGAAGAGATAGACCCTAAAACTTTGCACATCAAGTTGCACCTTTAACCTGCTGTAACTTCTACAATTTTCGACCTATTTAAATGCGTGTAGCTCGCAAACGAGAAGAGATAGACCCCTAAAACTTTGCACATCAAGTTGCACCTTTAACCTGCTGTAACTTCTACAATTTTCGAGCTACAGCTATGAATTATGGCTCGTTGGACAGTAAAAGTTCTCAGCTTTCCAAAATGGGTTCGATCTCCTTGCTATTCCAACGGGAAGGTACTCAAATCAATTCATAAACTTTAAATGCGTGTAGCTCGCAAACGAGAAGAGATAGACCCCTAAAACTTTGCACATCAAGTTGCACCTTTAACCTGCTGTAACTTCTACAATTTTCGAGCTACAGCTATGAATTATGGCTCGTTGGACAGTAAAAGTTCTCAGCTTTCCAAAATAGGTTCGATCTCTCAATTCATAAACTTTAAATGCGTGTAGCTCGCAAACGAGAAGAGATAGACCCTAAAACTTTGCACATCAAGTTGCACCTTTAACCTGCTGTAACTTCTACAATTTTCGAGCTACAGCTATGAATTATGGCTCGTTGGACAGTAAAAGTTCTCAGCTTTCCAAAATGGGTTCGATCTCCTTGCTATTCCAACGGGAAGCTACTCAAATCAATTCATAAAATTTAAATGCGTGTAGCTCGCAAACGAGAAGAGATAGACCCCTAAAACTTTGCACATCAAGTTGCACCTTTAACCTGCTGTAACTTCTACAATTTTCGAGCTACAGCTATGAATTATGGCTCGTTGGACAGTAAAAGTTCTCAGCTTTCCAAAATAGGTTCGATCTCTCAATTCATAAACTTTAAATGCGTGTAGCTCGCAAACGAGAAGAGATAGACCCTAAAACTTTGCACATCAAGTTGCACCTTTAACCTGCTGTAACTTCTACAATTTTCGAGCTACAGCTATGAATTATGGCTCGTTGGACAGTAAAAGTTCTCAGCTTTCCAAAATAGGTTCGATCTCCTTGCTATTCCAACGGGAAGGTACTCAAATCAATTCATAAACTTTAAATGCGTGTAGCTCGCAAACGAGAAGAGATAGACCCTAAAACTTTGCACATCAAGTTGCACCTTTAACCTGCTGTAACTTCTACAATTTTCGACCTATTTAAATGCGTGTAGCTCGCAAACGAGAAGAGATAGACCCCTAAAACTTTGCACATCAAGTTGCACCTTTAACCTGCTGTAACTTCTACAATTTTCGAGCTACAGCTATGAATTATGGCTCGTTGGACAGTAAAAGTTCTCAGCTTTCCAAAATGGGTTCGTTGTCCTTGCTATTCCAACGGGAAGGTACTCAAATCAATTCATAAACTTTAAATGCGTGTAGCTCGCAAACGAGAAGAGATAGACCCCTAAAACTTTGCACATCAAGTTGCACCTTTAACCTGCTGTAACTTCTACAATTTTCGACCTACAGCTATGAATTATGGCTCGTTGGACAGTAAAAGTTCTCAGCTTTCCAAAATGGGTTCGATCTCCTTGCTTCTCCAACGGGAAGGTACTCAAATCAATTCATAAACTTTAAATGCGTGTAGCTCGCAAACGAGAAGAGATAGACCCCTAAAACTTTGCACATCAAGTTGCACCTTTAACCTGCTGTAACTTCTACAATTTTCGAGCTACAGCTATGAATTATGGCTCGTTGGACAGTAAAAGTTCTCAGCTTTCCAAAATGGGTTCGATCTCCTTGCTATTCCAACGGGAAGCTACTCAAATCAATTCATAAAATTTAAATGCGTGTAGCTCGCAAACGAGAAGAGATAGACCCCTAAAACTTTGCACATCAAGTTGCACCTTTAACCTGCTGTAACTTCTACAATTTTCGAGCTACAGCTATGAATTATGGCTCGTTGGACAGTAAAAGTTCTCAGCTTTCCAAAATGGGTTCGATCTCCTTGCTACTCCAACGGGAAGCTACTCAAATCAATTCATAAAATTTAAATGCGTGTAGCTCGCAAACGAGAAGAGATAGACCCCTAAAACTTTGCACATCAAGTTGCACCTTTAACCTGCTGTAACTTCTACAGTTTTCGAGCTACAGCTATGAATTATGGCTCGTTGGACAGTAAAAGTTCTCAGCTTTCCAAAATCGGTTCGATCTCCTTGCTATTCCAACGGGAAGGTACTCAAATCAATTCATAAACTTTAAATGCGTGTAGCTCGCAAACGAGAAGAGATAGACCCTAAAACTTTGCACATCAAGTTGCACCTTTAACCTGCTGTAACTTCTACAATTTTCGAGCTACAGCTATGAATTATGGCTCGTTGGACAGTAAAAGTTCTCAGCTTTCCAAAATGGGTTCGATCTCCTTGCTACTCCAACGGGAAGGTACTCAAATCAATTCATAAACTTTAAATGCGTGTAGCTCGCAAACGAGAAGAGATAGACCCCTAAAACTTTGCACATCAAGTTGCACCTTTAACCTGCTGTAACTTCTACAATTTGCGAGCTACAGCTATGAATTATGGCTCGTTGGACAGTAAAAGTTCTCAGCTTTCCAAAATGGGTTCGTTGTCCTTGCTATTCCAACGGGAAGCTACTCAAATCAATTCATAAAATTTAAATGCGTGTAGCTCGCAAACGAGAAGAGATAGACCCCTAAAACTTTGCACATCAAGTTGCACCTTTAACCTGCTGTAACTTCTACAATTTTCGAGCTACAGCTATGAATTATGGCTCGTTGGACAGTAAAAGTTCTCAGCTTTCAAAAATGGGTTCGATCTCCTTGCTTCTCCAACGGGAAGGTACTCAAATCAATTCATAAACTTTAAATGCGTGTAGCTCGCAAACGAGAAGAGATAGACCCCTAAAACTTTGCACATCAAGTTGCACATTTAACCTGCTGTAACTTCTACAATTTTCGAGCTACAGCTATGAATTATGGCTCGTTGGACAGTAAAAGTTCTCAGCTTTCCAAAATGGGTTCGATCTCCTTGCTATTCCAACGGGAAGGTACTCAAATCAATTCATAAACTTTAAATGCGTGTAGCTCGCAAACGAGAAGAGATAGACCCCTAAAACTTTGCACATCAAGTTGCACCTTTAACCTGCTGTAACTTCTACAATTTTCGAGCTACAGCTATGAATTATGGCTCGTTGGACAGTAAAAGTTCTCAGCTTTCCAAAATGGGTTCGATCTCCTCGCTATTCCAACGGGAAGGTACTCAAATCAATTCATAAACTTTAAATGCGTGTAGCTCGCAAACGAGAAGAGATAGACCCCTAAAACTTTGCACATCAAGTTGCACCTTTAACCTGCTGTAACTTCTACAATTTTCGAGCTACAGCTATGAATTATGGCTCGTTGGACAGTAAAAGTTCTCAGCTTTCCAAAATGGGTTCGATCTCCTTGCTATTCCAACGGGAAGCTACTCAAATCAATTCATAAAATTTAAATGCGTGTAGCTCGCAAACGAGAAGAGATAGACCCCTAAAACTTTGCACATCAAGTTGCACCTTTAACCTGCTGTAACTTCTACAATTTTCGAGCTACAGCTATGAATTATGGCTCGTTGGACAGTAAAAGTTCTCAGCTTTCCAAAATAGGTTCGATCTCCTTGCTATTCCAACGGGAAGGTACTCAAATCAATTCATAAACTTTAAATGCGTGTAGCTCGCAAACGAGAAGAGATAGACCCTAAAACTTTGCACATCAAGTTGCACCTTTAACCTGCTGTAACTTCTACAATTTTCGAGCTACAGCTATGAATTATGGCTCGTTGGACAGTAAAAGTTCTCAGCTTTCCAAAATGGGTTCGATCTCCTTGCTATTCCAACGGGAAGCTACTCAAATCAATTCATAAAATTTAAATGCGTGTAGCTCGCAAACGAGAAGAGATAGACCCCTAAAACTTTGCACATCAAGTTGCACCTTTAACCTGCTGTAACTTCTACAATTTTCGAGCTACAGCTATGAATTATGGCTCGTTGGACAGTAAAAGTTCTCAGCTTTCCAAAATAGGTTCGATCTCCTTGCTATTCCAACGGGAAGGTACTCAAATCAATTCATAAACTTTAAATGCGTGTAGCTCGCAAACGAGAAGAGATAGACCCTAAAACTTTGCACATCAAGTTGCACCTTTAACCTGCTGTAACTTCTACAATTTTCGACCTATTTAAATGCGTGTAGCTCGCAAACGAGAAGAGATAGACCCCTAAAACTTTGCACATCAAGTTGCACCTTTAACCTGCTGTAACTTCTACAATTTTCGAGCTACAGCTATGAATTATGGCTCGTTGGACAGTAAAAGTTCTCAGCTTTCCAAAATCGGTTCGATCTCCTTGCTATTCCAACGGGAAGGTACTCAAATCAATTCATAAACTTTAAATGCGTGTAGCTCGCAAACGAGAAGAGATAGACCCCTAAAACTTTGCACATCAAGTTGCACCTTTAACCTGCTGTAACTTCTACAATTTTCGAGCTACAGCTATGAATTATGGCTCGTTGGACAGTAAAAGTTCTCAGCTTTCCAAAATGGGTTCGATCTCCTTGCTATTCCAACGGGAAGCTACTCAAATCAATTCATAAACTTTAAATGCGTGTAGCTCGCAAACGAGAAGAGATAGACCCCTAAAACTTTGCACATCAAGTTGCACCTTTAATCTGCTGCAACTTCTACAATTTTCGAGCTACAGCTATGAATTATGGCTCGTTGCACAGTAAAAGTTCTCAGCTTTCCAAAATAGGTTCGATCTCCTTGCTATTCCAACGGGAAGGTACTCAAATCAATTCATAAACTTTAAATGCGTGTAGCTCGCAAACGAGAAGAGATAGACCCCTAAAACTTTGCACATCAAGTTGCACCTTTAACCTGCTGTAACTTCTACAATTTTCGAGCTACAGCTATGAATTATGGCTCGTTGGACAGTAAAAGTTCTCAGCTTTCCAAAATGGGTTCGTTGTCCTTGCTATTCCAACGGGAAGGTACTCAAATCAATTCATAAACTTTAAATGCGTGTAGCTCGCAAACGAGAAGAGATAGACCCCTAAAACTTTGCACATCAAGTTGCACCTTTAACCTGCTGTAACTTCTACAATTTTCGACCTACAGCTATGAATTATGGCTCGTTGGACAGTAAAAGTTCTCAGCTTTCCAAAATGGGTTCGTTGTCCTTGCTATTCCAACGGGAAGGTACTCAAATCAATTCATAAACTTTAAATGCGTGTAGCTCGCAAACGAGAAGAGATAGACCCTAAAACTTTGCACATCAAGTTGCACCTTTAACCTGCTGTAACTTCTACAATTTTCGAGCTACAGCTATGAATTATGGCTCGTTGGACAGTAAAAGTTCTCAGCTTTCCAAAATGGGTTCGATCTCCTTGCTATTCCAACGGGAAGATACTCAAATCAATTCATAAAATTTAAATGCGTGTAGCTCGCAAACGAGAAGAGATAGACCCCTAAAACTTTGCACATCAAGTTGCACCTTTAACCTGCTGTAACTTCTACAATTTTCGACCTATTTAAATGCGTGTAGCTCGCAAACGAGAAGAGATAGACCCCTAAAACTTTGCACATCAAGTTGCACCTTTAACCTGCTGTAACTTCTACAATTTTCGAGCTACAGCTATGAATTATGGCTCGTTGGACAGTAAAAGTTCTCAGCTTTCCAAAATGGGTTCGTTGTCCTTGCTATTCCAACGGGAAGGTACTCAAATCAATTCATAAACTTTAAATGCGTGTAGCTCGCAAACGAGAAGAGATAGACCCCTAAAACTTTGCACATCAAGTTGCACCTTTAACCTGCTGTAACTTCTACAATTTTCGACCTACAGCTATGAATTATGGCTCGTTGGACAGTAAAAGTTCTCAGCTTTCCAAAATGGGTTCGATCTCCTTGCTTCTCCAACGGGAAGGTACTCAAATCAATTCATAAACTTTAAATGCGTGTAGCTCGCAAACGAGAAGAGATAGACCCCTAAAACTTTGCACATCAAGTTGCACCTTTAACCTGCTGTAACTTCTACAATTTTCGAGCTACAGCTATGAATTATGGCTCGTTGGACAGTAAAAGTTCTCAGCTTTCCAAAATGGGTTCGATCTCCTTGCTATTCCAACGGGAAGCTACTCAAATCAATTCATAAAATTTAAATGCGTGTAGCTCGCAAACGAGAAGAGATAGACCCCTAAAACTTTGCACATCAAGTTGCACCTTTAACCTGCTGTAACTTCTACAATTTTCGAGCTACAGCTATGAATTATGGCTCGTTGGACAGTAAAAGTTCTCAGCTTTCCAAAATGGGTTCGATCTCCTTGCTACTCCAACGGGAAGCTACTCAAATCAATTCATAAAATTTAAATGCGTGTAGCTCGCAAACGAGAAGAGATAGACCCCTAAAACTTTGCACATCAAGTTGCACCTTTAACCTGCTGTAACTTCTACAGTTTTCGAGCTACAGCTATGAATTATGGCTCGTTGGACAGTAAAAGTTCTCAGCTTTCCAAAATCGGTTCGATCTCCTTGCTATTCCAACGGGAAGGTACTCAAATCAATTCATAAACTTTAAATGCGTGTAGCTCGCAAACGAGAAGAGATAGACCCTAAAACTTTGCACATCAAGTTGCACCTTTAACCTGCTGTAACTTCTACAATTTTCGAGCTACAGCTATGAATTATGGCTCGTTGGACAGTAAAAGTTCTCAGCTTTCCAAAATGGGTTCGATCTCCTTGCTACTCCAACGGGAAGGTACTCAAATCAGTTCATAAACTTTAAATGCGTGTAGCTCGCAAACGAGAAGAGATAGACCCCTAAAACTTTGCACATCAAGTTGCACCTTTAACCTGCTGTAACTTCTACAATTTGCGAGCTACAGCTATGAATTATGGCTCGTTGGACAGTAAAAGTTCTCAGCTTTCCAAAATGGGTTCGATCTCCTTGCTACTCCAACGGGAAGGTACTCAAATCAATTCATAAACTTTAAATGCGTGTAGCTTGCAAACGAGAAGAGATAGACCCCTAAAACTTTGCACATCAAGTTGCACTTTAATCTGCTGCAACTTCTACAATTTTCGAGCTACAGCTATGAATTATGGCTCGTTGGACAGTAAAAGTTCTCAGCTTTCCAAAATGGGTTCGATCTCCTTGCTACTCCAACGGGAAGGTACTCAAATCAATTCATAAACTTTAAATGCGTGTAGCTTGCAAACGAGAAGAGATAGACCCCTAAAACTTTGCACATCAAGTTGCACCTTTAATCTGCTGCAACTTCTACAATTTTCGAGCTACAGCTATGAATTATGGCTCGTTGGACAGTAAAAGTTCTCAGCTTTCCAAAATGGGTTCGATCTCCTTGCTTCTCCAACGGGAAGCTACTCAAATCAATTCATAAAATTTAAATGCGTGTAGCTCGCAAACGAGAAGAGATAGACCCCTAAAACTTTGCACATCAAGTTGCACCTTTAACCTGCTGTAACTTCTACAATTTTCGAGCTACAGCTATGAATTATGGCTCGTTGGACAGTAAAAGTTCTCAGCTTTCCAAAATGGGTTCGATCTCCTTGCTATTCCAACGGGAAGGTACTCAAATCAATTCATAAACTTTAAATGCGTGTAGCTCGCAAACGAGAAGAGATAGACCCCTAAAACTTTGCACATCAAGTTGCACCTTTAACCTGCTGTAACTTCTACAATTTTCGAGCTACAGCTATGAATTATGGCTCGTTGGACAGTAAAAGTTCTCAGCTTTCCAAAATGGGTTCGATCTCCTTGCTATTCCAACGGGAAGGTACTCAAATCAATTCATAAACTTTAAATGCGTGTAGCTCGCAAACGAGAAGAGATAGACCCTAAAACTTTGCACATCAAGTTGCACCTTTAACCTGCTGTAACTTCTACAATTTTCGACCTATTTAAATGCGTGTAGCTCGCAAACGAGAAGAGATAGACCCCTAAAACTTTGCACATCAAGTTGCACCTTTAACCTGCTGTAACTTCTACAATTTTCGAGCTACAGCTATGAATTATGGCTCGTTGGACAGTAAAAGTTCTCAGCTTTCCAAAATGGGTTCGTTGTCCTTGCTATTCCAACGGGAAGGTACTCAAATCAATTCATAAACTTTAAATGCGTGTAGCTCGCAAACGAGAAGAGATAGACCCCTAAAACTTTGCACATCAAGTTGCACCTTTAACCTGCTGTAACTTCTACAATTTTCGACCTACAGCTATGAATTATGGCTCGTTGGACAGTAAAAGTTCTCAGCTTTCCAAAATGGGTTCGATCTCCTTGCTTCTCCAACGGGAAGGTACTCAAATCAATTCATAAACTTTAAATGCGTGTAGCTCGCAAACGAGAAGAGATAGACCCCTAAAACTTTGCACATCAAGTTGCACCTTTAACCTGCTGTAACTTCTACAATTTTCGAGCTACAGCTATGAATTATGGCTCGTTGGACAGTAAAAGTTCTCAGCTTTCCAAAATGGGTTCGATCTCCTTGCTATTCCAACGGGAAGCTACTCAAATCAATTCATAAAATTTAAATGCGTGTAGCTCGCAAACGAGAAGAGATAGACCCCTAAAACTTTGCACATCAAGTTGCACCTTTAACCTGCTGTAACTTCTACAATTTTCGAGCTACAGCTATGAATTATGGCTCGTTGGACAGTAAAAGTTCTCAGCTTTTCAAAATGGGTTCGATCTCCTTGCTACTCCAACGGGAAGCTACTCAAATCAATTCATAAAATTTAAATGCGTGTAGCTCGCAAACGAGAAGAGATAGACCCCTAAAACTTTGCACATCAAGTTGCACCTTTAACCTGCTGTAACTTCTACAGTTTTCGAGCTACAGCTATGAATTATGGCTCGTTGGACAGTAAAAGTTCTCAGCTTTCCAAAATCGGTTCGATCTCCTTGCTATTCCAACGGGAAGGTACTCAAATCAATTCATAAACTTTAAATGCGTGTAGCTCGCAAACGAGAAGAGATAGACCCTAAAACTTTGCACATCAAGTTGCACCTTTAACCTGCTGTAACTTCTACAATTTTCGAGCTACAGCTATGAATTATGGCTCGTTGGACAGTAAAAGTTCTCAGCTTTCCAAAATGGGTTCGATCTCCTTGCTACTCCAACGGGAAGGTACTCAAATCAATTCATAAACTTTAAATGCGTGTAGCTCGCAAACGAGAAGAGATAGACCCCTAAAACTTTGCACATCAAGTTGCACCTTTAACCTGCTGTAACTTCTACAATTTGCGAGCTACAGCTATGAATTATGGCTCGTTGGACAGTAAAAGTTCTCAGCTTTCCAAAATGGGTTCGATCTCCTTGCTACTCCAACGGGAAGGTACTCAAATCAATTCATAAACTTTAAATGCGTGTAGCTTGCAAACGAGAAGAGATAGACCCCTAAAACTTTGCACATCAAGTTGCACTTTAATCTGCTGCAACTTCTACAATTTTCGAGCTACAGCTATGAATTATGGCTCGTTGGACAGTAAAAGTTCTCAGCTTTCCAAAATGGGTTCGATCTCCTTGCTACTCCAACGGGAAGGTACTCAAATCAATTCATAAACTTTAAATGCGTGTAGCTTGCAAACGAGAAGAGATAGACCCCTAAAACTTTGCACATCAAGTTGCACCTTTAATCTGCTGCAACTTCTACAATTTTCGAGCTACAGCTATGAATTATGGCTCGTTGGACAGTAAAAGTTCTCAGCTTTCCAAAATGGGTTCGATCTCCTTGCTTCTCCAACGGGAAGCTACTCAAATCAATTCATAAAATTTAAATGCGTGTAGCTCGCAAACGAGAAGAGATAGACCCCTAAAACTTTGCACATCAAGTTGCACCTTTAACCTGCTGTAACTTCTACAATTTTCGAGCTACAGCTATGAATTATGGCTCGTTGGACAGTAAAAGTTCTCAGCTTTCCAAAATGGGTTCGATCTCCTTGCTATTCCAACGGGAAGGTACTCAAATCAATTCATAAACTTTAAATGCGTGTAGCTCGCAAACGAGAAGAGATAGACCCCTAAAACTTTGCACATCAAGTTGCACCTTTAACCTGCTGTAACTTCTACAATTTTCGAGCTACAGCTATGAATTATGGCTCGTTGGACAGTAAAAGTTCTCAGCTTTCCAAAATGGGTTCGATCTCCTTGCTATTCCAACGGGAAGGTACTCAAATCAATTCATAAACTTTAAATGCGTGTAGCTCGCAAACGAGAAGAGATAGACCCTAAAACTTTGCACATCAAGTTGCACCTTTAACCTGCTGTAACTTCTACAATTTTCGAGCTACAGCTATGAATTATGGCTCGTTGGACAGTAAAAGTTCTCAGCTTTCCAAAATAGGTTCGATCTCCTTGCTATTCCAACGGGAAGGTACTCAAATCAATTCATAAACTTTAAATGCGTGTAGCTCGCAAACGAGAAGAGATAGACCCTAAAACTTTGCACATCAAGTTGCACCTTTAACCTGCTGTAACTTCTACAATTTTCGACCTATTTAAATGCGTGTAGCTCGCAAACGAGAAGAGATAGACCCCTAAAACTTTGCACATCAAGTTGCACCTTTAACCTGCTGTAACTTCTACAATTTTCGAGCTACAGCTATGAATTATGGCTCGTTGGACAGTAAAAGTTCTCAGCTTTCCAAAATGGGTTCGTTGTCCTTGCTATTCCAACGGGAAGGTACTCAAATCAATTCATAAACTTTAAATGCGTGTAGCTCGCAAACGAGAAGAGATAGACCCCTAAAACTTTGCACATCAAGTTGCACCTTTAACCTGCTGTAACTTCTACAATTTTCGACCTACAGCTATGAATTATGGCTCGTTGGACAGTAAAAGTTCTCAGCTTTCCAAAATGGGTTCGATCTCCTTGCTTCTCCAACGGGAAGGTAGTCAAATCAATTCATAAACTTTAAATGCGTGTAGCTCGCAAACGAGAAGAGATAGACCCCTAAAACTTTGCACATCAAGTTGCACATTTAACCTGCTGTAACTTCTACAATTTTCGAGCTACAGCTATGAATTATGGCTCGTTGGACAGTAAAAGTTCTCAGCTTTCCAAAATGGGTTCGATCTCCTTGCTATTCCAACGGGAAGGTACTCAAATCAATTCATAAACTTTAAATGCGTGTAGCTCGCAAACGAGAAGAGATAGACCCCTAAAACTTTGCACATCAAGTTGCACCTTTAACCTGCTGTAACTTCTACAATTTTCGAGCTACAGCTATGAATTATGGCTCGTTGGACAGTAAAAGTTCTCAGCTTTCCAAAATGGGTTCGTTCTCCTTGCTATTCCAACGGGAAGGTACTCAAATCAATTCATAAACTTTAAATGCGTGTAGCTCGCAAACGAGAAGAGATAGACCCCTAAAACTTTGCACATCAAGTTGCACCTTTAACCTGCTGTAACTTCTACAATTTTCGAGCTACAGCTATGAATTATGGCTCGTTGGACAGTAAAAGTTCTCAGCTTTCCAAAATGGGTTCGATCTCCTTGCTATTCCAACGGGAAGCTACTCAAATCAATTCATAAAATTTAAATGCGTGTAGCTCGCAAACGAGAAGAGATAGACCCCTAAAACTTTGCACATCAAGTTGCACCTTTAACCTGCTGTAACTTCTACAATTTGCGAGCTACAGCTATGAATTATGGCTCGTTGGACAGTAAAAGTTCTCAGCTTTCCAAAATGGGTTCGATCTCCTTGCTACTCCAACGGGAAGGTACTCAAATCAATTCATAAACTTTAAATGCGTGTAGCTCGCAAACGAGAAGAGATAGACCCCTAAAACTTTGCACATCAAGTTGCACCTTTAACCTGCTGTAACTTCTACAATTTGCGAGCTACAGCTATGAATTATGGCTCGTTGGACAGTAAAAGTTCTCAGCTTTCCAAAATGGGTTCGATCTCCTTGCTACTCCAACGGGAAGGTACTCAAATCAATTCATAAACTTTAAATGCGTGTAGCTTGCAAACGAGAAAAGATAGACCCCTAAAACTTTGCACATCAAGTTGCACTTTAATCTGCTGCAACTTCTACAATTTTCGAGCTACAGCTATGAATTATGGCTCGTTGGACAGTAAAAGTTCTCAGCTTTCCAAAATGGGTTCGATCTCCTTGCTACTCCAACGGGAAGGTACTCAAATCAATTCATAAACTTTAAATGCGTGTAGCTTGCAAACGAGAAGAGATAGACCCCTAAAACTTTGCACATCAAGTTGCACCTTTAATCTGCTGCAACTTCTACAATTTTCGAGCTACAGCTATGAATTATGGCTCGTTGGACAGTAAAAGTTCTCAGCTTTCCAAAATGGGTTCGATCTCCTTGCTTCTCCAACGGGAAGCTACTCAAATCAATTCATAAAATTTAAATGCGTGTAGCTCGCAAACGAGAAGAGATAGACCCCTAAAACTTTGCACATCAAGTTGCACCTTTAACCTGCTGTAACTTCTACAATTTTCGAGCTACAGCTATGAATTATGGCTCGTTGGACAGTAAAAGTTCTCAGCTTTCCAAAATGGGTTCGATCTCCTTGCTATTCCAACGGGAAGGTACTCAAATCAATTCATAAACTTTAAATGCGTGTAGCTCGCAAACGAGAAGAGATAGACCCCTAAAACTTTGCACATCAAGTTGCACCTTTAACCTGCTGTAACTTCTACAATTTTCGAGCTACAGCTATGAATTATGGCTCGTTGGACAGTAAAAGTTCTCAGCTTTCCAAAATGGGTTCGATCTCCTCGCTATTCCAACGGGAAGGTACTCAAATCAATTCATAAACTTTAAATGCGTGTAGCTCGCAAACGAGAAGAGATAGACCCCTAAAACTTTGCACATCAAGTTGCACCTTTAACCTGCTGTAACTTCTACAATTTTCGAGCTACAGCTATGAATTATGGCTCGTTGGACAGTAAAAGTTCTCAGCTTTCCAAAATGGGTTCGATCTCCTTGCTATTCCAACGGGAAGCTACTCAAATCAATTCATAAAATTTAAATGCGTGTAGCTCGCAAACGAGAAGAGATAGACCCCTAAAACTTTGCACATCAAGTTGCACCTTTAACCTGCTGTAACTTCTACAATTTTCGAGCTACAGCTATGAATTATGGCTCGTTGGACAGTAAAAGTTCTCAGCTTTCCAAAATAGGTTCGATCTCCTTGCTATTCCAACGGGAAGCTACTCAAATCAATTCATAAAATTTAAATGCGTGTAGCTCGCAAACGAGAAGAGATAGACCCCTAAAACTTTGCACATCAAGTTGCACCTTTAACCTGCTGTAACTTCTACAATTTTCGAGCTACAGCTATGAATTATGGCTCGTTGGACAGTAAAAGTTCTCAGCTTTCCAAAATAGGTTCGATCTCCTTGCTATTCCAACGGGAAGGTACTCAAATCAATTCATAAACTTTAAATGCGTGTAGCTCGCAAACGAGAAGAGATAGACCCTAAAACTTTGCACATCAAGTTGCACCTTTAACCTGCTGTAACTTCTACAATTTTCGACCTATTTAAATGCGTGTAGCTCGCAAACGAGAAGAGATAGACCCCTAAAACTTTGCACATCAAGTTGCACCTTTAACCTGCTGTAACTTCTACAATTTTCGAGCTACAGCTATGAATTATGGCTCGTTGGACAGTAAAAGTTCTCAGCTTTCCAAAATGGGTTCGTTGTCCTTGCTATTCCAACGGGAAGGTACTCAAATCAATTCATAAACTTTAAATGCGTGTAGCTCGCAAACGAGAAGAGATAGACCCCTAAAACTTTGCACATCAAGTTGCACCTTTAACCTGCTGTAACTTCTACAATTTTCGACCTACAGCTATGAATTATGGCTCGTTGGACAGTAAAAGTTCTCAGCTTTCCAAAATGGGTTCGATCTCCTTGCTTCTCCAACGGGAAGGTACTCAAATCAATTCATAAACTTTAAATGCGTGTAGCTCGCAAACGAGAAGAGATAGACCCCTAAAACTTTGCACATCAAGTTGCACATTTAACCTGCTGTAACTTCTACAATTTTCGACCTACAGCTATGAATTATGGCTCGTTGGACAGTAAAAGTTCTCAGCTTTCCAAAATGGGTTCGATCTCCTTGCTATTCCAACGGGAAGGTACTCAAATCAATTCATAAACTTTAAATGCGTGTAGCTCGCAAACGAGAAGAGATAGACCCCTAAAACTTTGCACATCAAGTTGCACCTTTAACCTGCTGTAACTTCTACAATTTTCGAGCTACAGCTATGAATTATGGCTCGTTGGACAGTAAAAGTTCTCAGCTTTCCAAAATGGGTTCGATCTCCTTGCTATTCCAACGGGAAGGTACTCAAATCAATTCATAAACTTTAAATGCGTGTAGCTCGCAAACGAGAAGAGATAGACCCCTAAAACTTTGCACATCAAGTTGCACCTTTAACCTGCTGTAACTTCTACAATTTTCGAGCTACAGCTATGAATTATGGCTCGTTGGACAGTAAAAGTTCTCAGCTTTCCAAAATGGGTTCGATCTCCTTGCTATTCCAACGGGAAGCTACTCAAATCAATTCATAAAATTTAAATGCGTGTAGCTCGCAAACGAGAAGAGATAGACCCCTAAAACTTTGCACATCAAGTTGCACAAAATGGGTTCGATCTCCTTGCTTCTCCAACGGGAAGGTACTCAAATCAATTCATAAACTTTAAATGCGTGTAGCTCGCAAACGAGAAGAGATAGACCCCTAAAACTTTGCACATCAAGTTGCACATTTAACCTGCTGTAACTTCTACAATTTTCGACCTACAGCTATGAATTATGGCTCGTTGGACAGTAAAAGTTCTCAGCTTTCCAAAATGGGTTCGATCTCCTTGCTATTCCAACGGGAAGGTACTCAAATCAATTCATAAACTTTAAATGCGTGTAGCTCGCAAACGAGAAGAGATAGACCCCTAAAACTTTGCACATCAAGTTGCACCTTTAACCTGCTGTAACTTCTACAATTTTCGAGCTACAGCTATGAATTATGGCTCGTTGGACAGTAAAAGTTCTCAGCTTTCCAAAATGGGTTCGATCTCCTTGCTATTCCAACGGGAAGCTACTCAAATCAATTCATAAACTTTAAATGCGTGTAGCTCGCAAACGAGAAGAGATAGACCCCTAAAACTTTGCACATCAAGTTGCACCTTTAACCTGCTGTAACTTCTACAATTTTCGAGCTACAGCTATGAATTATGGCTCGTTGGACAGTAAAAGTTCTCAGCTTTCCAAAATGGGTTCGATCTCCTTGCTATTCCAACGGGAAGCTACTCAAATCAATTCATAAAATTTAAATGCGTGTAGCTCGCAAACGAGAAGAGATAGACCCCTAAAACTTTGCACATCAAGTTGCACCTTTAACCTGCTGTAACTTCTACAATTTTCGAGCTACAGCTATGAATTATGGCTCGTTGGACAGTAAAAGTTCTCAGCTTTCCAAAGTAGGTTCGATCTCCTTGCTATTCCAACGGGAAGGTACTCAAATCAATTCATAAACTTTAAATGCGTGTAGCTCGCAAACGAGAAGAGATAGACCCTAAAACTTTGCACATCAAGTTGCACCTTTAACCTGCTGTAACTTCTACAATTTTCGACCTACAGCTATGAATTATGGCTCGTTGGACAGTAAAAGTTCTCAGCTTTCCAAAATGGGTTCGATCTCCTTGCTACTCCAACGGGAAGGTACTCAAATCAATTCATAAACTTTAAATGCGTGTAGCTCGCAAACGAGAAGAGATAGACCCCTAAAACTTTGCACATCAAGTTGCACCTTTAACCTGCTGTAACTTCTACAATTTGCGAGCTACAGCTATGAATTATGGCTCGTTGGACAGTAAAAGTTCTCAGCTTTCCAAAATGGGTTCGATCTCCTTGCTACTCCAACGGGAAGGTACTCAAATCAATTCATAAACTTTAAATGCGTGTAGCTTGCAAACGAGAAGAGATAGACCCCTAAAACTTTGCACATCAAGTTGCACTTTAATCTGCTGCAACTTCTACAATTTTCGAGCTACAGCTATGAATTATGGCTCGTTGGACAGTAAAAGTTCTCAGCTTTCCAAAATGGGTTCGATCTCCTTGCTACTCCAACGGGAAGGTACTCAAATCAATTCATAAACTTTAAATGCGTGTAGCTTGCAAACGAGAAGAGATAGACCCCTAAAACTTTGCACATCAAGTTGCACCTTTAATCTGCTGCAACTTCTACAATTTTCGAGCTACAGCTATGAATTATGGCTCGTTGGACAGTAAAAGTTCTCAGCTTTCCAAAATGGGTTCGATCTCCTTGCTATTCCAACGGGAAGCTACTCAAATCAATTCATAAAATTTAAATGCGTGTAGCTCGCAAACGAGAAGAGATAGACCCCTAAAACTTTGCACATCAAGTTGCACCTTTAACCTGCTGTAACTTCTACAATTTTCGAGCTACAGCTATGAATTATGGCTCGTTGGACAGTAAAAGTTCTCAGCTTTCCAAAATGAGTTCGATCTCCTTGCTACTCCAACGGGAAGGTACTCAAATCAATTCATAAACTTTAAATGCGTGTAGCTCGCAAACGAGAAGAGATAGACCCCTAAAACTTTGCACATCAAGTTGCACCTTTAACCTGCTGTAACTTCTACAGTTTTCGAGCTACAGCTATGAATTATGGCTCGTTGGACAGTAAAAGTTCTCAGCTTTCCAAAATCGGTTCGATCTCCTTGCTATTCCAACGGGAAGGTACTCAAATCAATTCATAAACTTTAAATGCGTGTAGCTCGCAAACGAGAAGAGATAGACCCCTAAAACTTTGCACATCAAGTTGCACCTTTAACCTGCTGTAACTTCTACAATTTTCGAGCTACATCTATGAATTATGGCTCGTTGGACAGTAAAAGTTCTCAGCTTTCCAAAATGGGTTCGATCTCCTTGCTATTCCAACGGGAAGCTACTCAAATCAATTCATAAACTTTAAATGCGTGTAGCTCGCAAACGAGAAGAGATAGACCCCTAAAACTTTGCACATCAAGTTGCACCTTTAATCTGCTGCAACTTCTACAATTTTCGAGCTACAGCTATGAATTATGGCTCGTTGCACAGTAAAAGTTCTCAGCTTTCCAAAATAGGTTCGATCTCCTTGCTATTCCAACGGGAAGGTACTCAAATCAATTCATAAACTTTAAATGCGTGTAGCTCGCAAACGAGAAGAGATAGACCCCTAAAACTTTGCACATCAAGTTGCACCTTTAACCTGCTGTAACTTCTACAATTTTCGAGCTACAGCTATGAATTATGGCTCGTTGGACAGTAAAAGTTCTCAGCTTTCCAAAATGGGTTCGTTGTCCTTGCTATTCCAACGGGAAGGTACTCAAATCAATTCATAAACTTTAAATGCGTGTAGCTCGCAAACGAGAAGAGATAGACCCCTAAAACTTTGCACATCAAGTTGCACCTTTAACCTGCTGTAACTTCTACAATTTTCGACCTACAGCTATGAATTATGGCTCGTTGGACAGTAAAAGTTCTCAGCTTTCAAAAATGGGTTCGATCTCCTTGCTTCTCCAACGGGAAGGTACTCAAATCAATTCATAAACTTTAAATGCGTGTAGCTCGCAAACGAGAAGAGATAGACCCCTAAAACTTTGCACATCAAGGTGCACATTTAACCTGCTGTAACTTCTACAATTTTCGAGCTACAGCTATGAATTATGGCTCGTTGGACAGTAAAAGTTCTCAGCTTTCCAAAATGGGTTCGATCTCCTTGCTATTCCAACGGGAAGGTACTCAAATCAATTCATAAACTTTAAATGCGTGTAGCTCGCAAACGAGAAGAGATAGACCCCTAAAACTTTGCACATCAAGTTGCACCTTTAACCTGCTGTAACTTCTACAATTTTCGAGCTACAGCTATGAATTATGGCTCGTTGGACAGTAAAAGTTCTCAGCTTTCCAAAATGGGTTCGATCTCCTTGCTATTCCAACGGGAAGGTACTCAAATCAATTCATAAACTTTAAATGCGTGTAGCTCGCAAACGAGAAGAGATAGACCCCTAAAACTTTGCACATCAAGTTGCACCTTTAACCTGCTGTAACTTCTACAATTTTCGAGCTACAGCTATGAATTATGGCTCGTTGGACAGTAAAAGTTCTCAGCTTTCCAAAATGGGTTCGATCTCCTTGCTATTCCAACGGGAAGCTACTCAAATCAATTCATAAACTTTAAATGCGTGTAGCTCGCAAACGAGAAGAGATAGACCCCTAAAACTTTGCACATCAAGTTGCACCTTTAACCTGCTGTAACTTCTACAATTTTCGAGCTACAGCTATGAATTATGGCTCGTTGGACAGTAAAAGTTCTCAGCTTTCCAAAATAGGTTCGATCTCCTTGCTATTCCAACGGGAAGGTACTCAAATCAATTCATAAACTTTAAATGCGTGTAGCTCGCAAACGAGAAGAGATAGACCCTAAAACTTTGCACATCAAGTTGCACCTTTAACCTGCTGTAACTTCTACAATTTTCGACCTACAGCTATGAATTATGGCTCGTTGGACAGTAAAAGTTCTCAGCTTTCCAAAATGGGTTCGATCTCCTTGCTACTCCAACGGGAAGGTACTCAAATCAATTCATAAACTTTAAATGCGTGTAGCTCGCAAACGAGAAGAGATAGACCCCTAAAACTTTGCACATCAAGTTGCACCTTTAACCTGCTGTAACTTCTACAATTTGCGAGCTACAGCTATGAATTATGGCTCGTTGGACAGTAAAAGTTCTCAGCTTTCCAAAATGGGTTCGATCTCCTTGCTATTCCAACGGGAAGCTACTCAAATCAATTCATAACATTTAAATGCGTGTAGCTCGCAAACGAGAAGAGATAGACCCCTAAAACTTTGCACATCAAGTTGCACCTTTAACCTGCTGTAACTTCTACAATTTGCGAGCTACAGCTATGAATTATGGCTCGTTGGACAGTAAAAGTTCTCAGCTTTCCAAAATGGGTTCGATCTCCTTGCTACTCCAACGGGAAGGTACTCAAATAAATTCATAAACTTTAAATGCGTGTAGCTTGCAAACGAGAAGAGATAGACCCCTAAAACTTTGCACATCAAGTTGCACCTTTAATCTGCTGCAACTTCTACAATTTTCGAGCTACAGCTATGAATTATGGCTCGTTGGACAGTAAAAGTTCTCAGCTTTCCAAAATGGGTTCGATCTCCTTGCTATTCCAACGGGAAGGTACTCAAATCAATTCATAAACTTTAAATGCGTGTAGCTCGCAAACGAGAAGAGATAGACCCCTAAAACTTTGCACATCAAGTTGCACCTTTAACCTGCTGTAACTTCTACAATTTTCGAGCTACAGCTATGAATTATGGCTCGTTGGACAGTAAAAGTTCTCAGCTTTCCAAAATGGGTTCGATCTCCTTGCTATTCCAACGGGAAGCTACTCAAATCAATTCATGAAATTTAAATGCGTGTAGCTCGCAAACGAGAAGAGATAGACCCCTAAAACTTTGCACATCAAGTTGCACCTTTAACCTGCTGTAACTTCTACAGTTTTCGAGCTACAGCTATGAATTATGGCTCGTTGGACAGTAAAAGTTCTCAGCTTTCCAAAATGGGTTCGATCTCCTTGCTACTCCAACGGGAAGGTACTCAAATCAATTCATAAACTTTAAATGCGTGTAGCTCGCAAACGAGAAGAGATAGACCCCTAAAACTTTGCACAGCAAGTTGCACCTTTAACCTGCTGTAACTTCTACAGTTTTCGAGCTACAGCTATGAATTATGGCTCGTTGGACAGTAAAAGTTCTCAGCTTTCCAAAATGGGTTCGATCTCCTTGCTATTCCAACGGGAAGGTACTCAAATCAATTCATAAACTTTAAATGCGTGTAGCTCGCAAACGAGAAGAGATAGACCCCTAAAACTTTGCACATCAAGTTGCACCTTTAACCTGCTGTAACTTCTACAATTTTCGACCTACAGCTATGAATTATGGCTCGTTGGACAGTAAAAGTTCTCAGCTTTCCAAAATGGGTTCGATCTCCTTGCTTCTCCAACGGGAAGGTACTCAAATCAATTCATAAACTTTAAATGCGTGTAGCTCGCAAACGAGAAGAGATAGACCCCTAAAACTTTGCACAGCAAGTTGCACCTTTAACCTGCTGTAACTTCTACAGTTTTCGAGCTACAGCTATGAATTATGGCTCGTTGGACAGTAAAAGTTCTCAGCTTTCCAAAATGGGTTCGATCTCCTTGCTATTCCAACGGGAAGGTACTCAAATCAATTCATAAACTTTAAATGCGTGTAGCTCGCAAACGAGAAGAGATAGACCCCTAAAACTTTGCACATCAAGTTGCACCTTTAACCTGCTGTAACTTCTACAATTTTCGAGCTACAGCTATGAATTATGGCTCGTTGGACAGTAAAAGTTCTCAGCTTTCCAAAATGGGTTCGATCTCCTTGCTATTCCAACGGGAAGGTACTCAAATCAATTCATAAACTTTAAATGCGTGTAGCTCGCAAACGAGAAGAGATAGACCCCTAAAACTTTGCACATCAAGTTGCACCTTTAATCTGCTGCAACTTCTACAATTTTCGAGCTACAGCTATGAATTATGGCTCGTTGCACAGTAAAAGTTCTCAGCTTTCCAAAATAGGTTCGATCTCCTTGCTATTCCAACGGGAAGGTACTCAAATCAATTCATAAACTTTAAATGCGTGTAGCTCGCAAACGAGAAGAGATAGACCCCTAAAACTTTGCACATCAAGTTGCACCTTTAACCTGCTGTAACTTCTACAATTTTCGAGCTACAGCTATGAATTATGGCTCGTTGGACAGTAAAAGTTCTCAGCTTTCCAAAATGGGTTCGTTCTCCTTGCTATTCCAACGGGAAGGTACTCAAATCAATTCATAAACTTTAAATGCGTGTAGCTCGCAAACGAGAAGAGATAGACCCCTAAAACTTTGCACATCAAGTTGCACCTTTAACCTGCTGTAACTTCTACAATTTTCGACCTACAGCTATGAATTATGGCTCGTTGGACAGTAAAAGTTCTCAGCTTTCCAAAATGGGTTCGATCTCCTTGCTTCTCCAACGGGAAGGTACTCAAATCAATTCATAAACTTTAAATGCGTGTAGCTCGCAAACGAGAAGAGATAGACCCCTAAAACTTTGCACATCAAGTTGCACATTTAACCTGCTGTAACTTCTACAATTTTCTAGCTACAGCTATGAATTATGGCTCGTTGGACAGTAAAAGTTCTCAGCTTTCCAAAATGGGTTCGATCTCCTTGCTATTCCAACGGGAAGGTACTCAAATCAATTCATAAACTTTAAATGCGTGTAGCTCGCAAACGAGAAGAGATAGACCCCTAAAACTTTGCACATCAAGTTGCACCTTTAACCTGCTGTAACTTCTACAATTTTCGAGCTACAGCTATGAATTATGGCTCGTTGGACAGTAAAAGTTCTCAGCTTTCCAAAATAGGTTCGATCTCCTTGCTATTCCAACGGGAAGGTACTCAAATCAATTCATAAACTTTAAATGCGTGTAGCTCGCAAACGAGAAGAGATAGACCCTAAAACTTTGCACATCAAGTTGCACCTTTAACCTGCTGTAACTTCTACAATTTTCGAGCTACAGCTATGAATTATGGCTCGTTGGACAGTAAAAGTTCTCAGCTTTCCAAAATGGGTTCGATCTCCTTGCTATTCCAACGGGAAGGTACTCAAATCAATTCATAAACTTTAAATGCGTGTAGCTCGCAAACGAGAAGAGATAGACCCCTAAAACTTTGCACATCAAGTTGCACCTTTAATCTGCTGCAACTTCTACAATTTTCGAGCTACAGCTATGAATTATGGCTCGTTGCACAGTAAAAGTTCTCAGCTTTCCAAAATAGGTTCGATCTCCTTGCTATTCCAACGGGAAGGTACTCAAATCAATTCATAAACTTTAAATGCGTGTAGCTCGCAAACGAGAAGAGATAGACCCCTAAAACTTTGCACATCAAGTTGCACCTTTAACCTGCTGTAACTTCTACAATTTTCGAGCTACAGCTATGAATTATGGCTCGTTGGACAGTAAAAGTTCTCAGCTTTCCAAAATGGGTTCGTTCTCCTTGCTATTCCAACGGGAAGGTACTCAAATCAATTCATAAACTTTAAATGCGTGTAGCTCGCAAACGAGAAGAGATAGACCCCTAAAACTTTGCACATCAAGTTGCACCTTTAACCTGCTGTAACTTCTACAATTTTCGACCTACAGCTATGAATTATGGCTCGTTGGACAGTAAAAGTTCTCAGCTTTCCAAAATGGGTTCGATCTCCTTGCTTCTCCAACGGGAAGGTACTCAAATCAATTCAAAAACTTTAAATGCGTGTAGCTCGCAAACGAGAAGAGATAGACCCCTAAGACTTTGCACATCAAGTTGCACATTTAACCTGCTGTAACTTCTACAATTTTCTAGCTACAGCTATGAATTATGGCTCGTTGGACAGTAAAAGTTCTCAGCTTTCCAAAATCGGTTCGATCTCCTTGCTATTCCAACGGGAAGGTACTCAAATCAATTCATAAACTTTAAATGCGTGTAGCTCGCAAACGAGAAGAGATAGACCCCTAAAACTTTGCACATCAAGTTGCACCTTTAACCTGCTGTAACTTCTACAATTTTCGAGCTACAGCTATGAATTATGGCTCGTTGGACAGTAAAAGTTCTCAGCTTTCCAAAATAGGTTCGATCTCCTTGCTATTCCAACGGGAAGGTACTCAAATCAATTCATAAACTTTAAATGCGTGTAGCTCGCAAACGAGAAGAGATAGACCCTAAAACTTTGCACATCAAGTTGCACCTTTAACCTGCTGTAACTTCTACAATTTTCGAGCTACAGCTATGAATTATGGCTCGTTGGACAGTAAAAGTTCTCAGCTTTCCAAAATGGGTTCGTTCTCCTTGCTATTCCAACGGGAAGGTACTCAAATCAATTCATAAACTTTAAATGCGTGTAGCTCGCAAACGAGAAGAGATAGACCCCTAAAACTTTGCACATCAAGTTGCACCTTTAACCTGCTGTAACTTCTACAATTTTCGACCTACAGCTATGAATTATGGCTCGTTGGACAGTAAAAGTTCTCAGCTTTCCAAAATGGGTTCGATCTCCTTGCTTCTCCAACGGGAAGGTACTCAAATCAATTCATAAACTTTAAATGCGTGTAGCTCGCAAACGAGAAGAGATAGACCCCTAAAACTTTGCACATCAAGTTGCACCTTTAACCTGCTGTAACTTCTACAATTTTCGAGCTACAGCTATGAATTATGGCTCGTTGGACAGTAAAAGTTCTCAGCTTTCCAAAATGGGTTCGATCTCCTTGCTATTCCAACGGGAAGGTACTCAAATCAATTCATAAACTTTAAATGCGTGTAGCTCGCAAACGAGAAGAGATAGACCCCTAAAACTTTGCACATCAAGTTGCACCTTTAATCTGCTGCAACTTCTACAATTTTCGAGCTACAGCTATGAATTATGGCTCGTTGCACAGTAAAAGTTCTCAGCTTTCCAAAATAGGTTCGATCTCCTTGCTATTCCAACGGGAAGGTACTCAAATCAATTCATAAACTTTAAATGCGTGTAGCTCGCAAACGAGAAGAGATAGACCCCTAAAACTTTGCACATCAAGTTGCACCTTTAACCTGCTGTAACTTCTACAATTTTCGAGCTACAGCTATGAATTATGGCTCGTTGGACAGTAAAAGTTCTCAGCTTTCCAAAATAGGTTCGATCTCCTTGCTATTCCAACGGGAAGGTACTCAAATCAATTCATAAACTTTAAATGCGTGTAGCTCGCAAACGAGAAGAGATAGACCCTAAAACTTTGCACATCAAGTTGCACCTTTAACCTGCTGTAACTTCTACAATTTTCGAGCTACAGCTATGAATTATGGCTCGTTGGACAGTAAAAGTTCTCAGCTTTCCAAAATGGGTTCGATCTCCTTGCTATTCCAACGGGAAGGTACTCAAATCAATTCATAAACTTTAAATGCGTGTAGCTCGCAAACGAGAAGAGATAGACCCCTAAAACTTTGCACATCAAGTTGCACCTTTAATCTGCTGCAACTTCTACAATTTTCGAGCTACAGCTATGAATTATGGCTCGTTGCACAGTAAAAGTTCTCAGCTTTCCAAAATAGGTTCGATCTCCTTGCTATTCCAACGGGAAGGTACTCAAATCAATTCATAAACTTTAAATGCGTGTAGCTCGCAAACGAGAAGAGATAGACCCCTAAAACTTTGCACATCAAGTTGCACCTTTAACCTGCTGTAACTTCTACAATTTTCGAGCTACAGCTATGAATTATGGCTCGTTGGACAGTAAAAGTTCTCAGCTTTCCAAAATGGGTTCGATCTCCTTGCTATTCCAACGGGAAGGTACTCAAATCAATTCATAAACTTTAAATGCGTGTAGCTCGCAAACGAGAAGAGATAGACCCCTAAAACTTTGCACATCAAGTTGCACCTTTAACCTGCTGTAACTTCTACAATTTTCGAGCTACAGCTATGAATTATGGCTCGTTGGACAGTAAAAGTTCTCAGCTTTCCAAAATAGGTTCGATCTCCTTGCTATTCCAACGGGAAGGTACTCAAATCAATTCATAAACTTTAAATGCGTGTAGCTCGCAAACGAGAAGAGATAGACCCTAAAACTTTGCACATCAAGTTGCACCTTTAACCTGCTGTAACTTCTACAATTTTCGAGCTACAGCTATGAATTATGGCTCGTTGGACAGTAAAAGTTCTCAGCTTTCCAAAATGGGTTCGTTCTCCTTGCTATTCCAACGGGAAGGTACTCAAATCAATTCATAAACTTTAAATGCGTGTAGCTCGCAAACGAGAAGAGATAGACCCCTAAAACTTTGCACATCAAGTTGCACCTTTAACCTGCTGTAACTTCTACAATTTTCGACCTACAGCTATGAATTATGGCTCGTTGGACAGTAAAAGTTCTCAGCTTTCCAAAATGGGTTCGATCTCCTTGCTTCTCCAACGGGAAGGTACTCAAATCAATTCATAAACTTTAAATGCGTGTAGCTCGCAAACGAGAAGAGATAGACCCCTAAAACTTTGCACATCAAGTTGCACCTTTAACCTGCTGTAACTTCTACAATTTTCGAGCTACAGCTATGAATTATGGCTCGTTGGACAGTAAAAGTTCTCAGCTTTCCAAAATGGGTTCGATCTCCTTGCTATTCCAACGGGAAGGTACTCAAATCAATTCATAAACTTTAAATGCGTGTAGCTCGCAAACGAGAAGAGATAGACCCCTAAAACTTTGCACATCAAGTTGCACCTTTAATCTGCTGCAACTTCTACAATTTTCGAGCTACAGCTATGAATTATGGCTCGTTGGACAGTAAAAGTTCTCAGCTTTCCAAAATGGGTTCGATCTCCTTGCTATTCCAACGGGAAGGTACTCAAATCAATTCATAAACTTTAAATGCGTGTAGCTCGCAAACGAGAAGAGATAGACCCCTAAAACTTTGCACATCAAGTTGCACCTTTAACCTGCTGTAACTTCTACAATTTTCGAGCTACAGCTATGAATTATGGCTCGTTGGACAGTAAAAGTTCTCAGCTTTCCAAAATGGGTTCGTTCTCCTTGCTATTCCAACGGGAAGGTACTCAAATCAATTCATAAACTTTAAATGCGTGTAGCTCGCAAACGAGAAGAGATAGACCCCTAAAACTTTGCACATCAAGTTGCACCTTTAACCTGCTGTAACTTCTACAATTTGCGAGCTACAGCTATGAATTATGGCTCGTTGGACAGTAAAAGTTCTCAGCTTTCCAAAATGGGTTCGATCTCCTTGCTATTCCAACGGGAAGGTACTCAAATCAATTCATAAACTTTAAATGCGTGTAGCTCGCAAACGAGAAGAGATAGACCCCTAAAACTTTGCACATCAAGTTGCACCTTTAACCTGCTGTAACTTCTACAATTTTCGAGCTACAGCTATGAATTATGGCTCGTTGGACAGTAAAAGTTCTCAGCTTTCCAAAATGGGTTCGTTCTCCTTGCTATTCCAACGGGAAGGTACTCAAATCAATTCATAAACTTTAAATGCGTGTAGCTCGCAAACGAGAAGAGATAGACCCCTAAAACTTTGCACATCAAGTTGCACCTTTAACCTGCTGTAACTTCTACAATTTTCGACCTACAGCTATGAATTATGGCTCGTTGGACAGTAAAAGTTCTCAGCTTTCCAAAATGGGTTCGATCTCCTTGCTATTCCAACGGGAAGGTACTCAAATCAATTCATAAACTTTAAATGCGTGTAGCTCGCAAACGAGAAGAGATAGACCCCTAAAACTTTGCACATCAAGTTGCACCTTTAACCTGCTGTAACTTCTACAATTTTCGAGCTACAGCTATGAATTATGGCTCGTTGGACAGTAAAAGTTCTCAGCTTTCCAAAATATCTCCTTGCTATTCCAACGGGAAGGTACTCAAATCAATTCATAAACTTTAAATGCGTGTAGCTCGCAAACGAGAAGAGATAGACCCTAAAACTTTGCACATCAAGTTGCACCTTTAACCTGCTGTAACTTCTACAATTTTCGAGCTACAGCTATGAATTATGGCTCGTTGGACAGTAAAAGTTCTCAGCTTTCCAAAATGGGTTCGTTCTCCTTGCTATTCCAACGGGAAGGTACTCAAATCAATTCATAAACTTTAAATGCGTGTAGCTCGCAAACGAGAAGAGATAGACCCCTAAAACTTTGCACATCAAGTTGCACCTTTAACCTGCTGTAACTTCTACAATTTTCGACCTACAGCTATGAATTATGGCTCGTTGGACAGTAAAAGTTCTCAGCTTTCCAAAATAGGTTCGATCTCCTTGCTATTCCAACGGGAAGGTACTCAAATCAATTCATAAACTTTAAATGCGTGTAGCTCGCAAACGAGAAGAGATAGACCCTAAAACTTTGCACATCAAGTTGCACCTTTAACCTGCTGTAACTTCTACAATTTTCGAGCTACAGCTATGAATTATGGCTCGTTGGACAGTAAAAGTTCTCAGCTTTCCAAAATGGGTTCGTTCTCCTTGCTATTCCAACGGGAAGGTACTCAAATCAATTCATAAACTTTAAATGCGTGTAGCTCGCAAACGAGAAGAGATAGACCCCTAAAACTTTGCACATCAAGTTGCACCTTTAACCTGCTGTAACTTCTAAAATTTTCGACCTACAGCTATGAATTATGGCTCGTTGGACAGTAAAAGTTCTCAGCTTTCCAAAATGGGTTCGATCTCCTTGCTTCTCCAACGGGAAGGTACTCAAATCAATTCATAAACTTTAAATGCGTGTAGCTCGCAAACGAGAAGAGATAGACCCCTAAAACTTTGCACATCAAGTTGCACATTTAACCTGCTGTAACTTCTACAATTTTCGAGCTACAGCTATGAATTATGGCTCGTTGGACAGTAAAAGTGCTCAGCTTTCCAAAATGGGTTCGATCTCCTTGCTATTCCAACGGGAAGGTACTCAAATCAATTCATAAACTTTAAATGCGTGTAGCTCGCAAACGAGAAGAGATAGACCCCTAAAACTTTGCACATCAAGTTGCACCTTTAACCTGCTGTAACTTCTACAATTTTCGAGCTACAGCTATGAATTATGGCTCGTTGGACAGTAAAAGTTCTCAGCTTTCCAAAATGGGTTCGATCTCCTTGCTATTCCAACGGGAAGCTACTCAAATCAATTCATAAAATTTAAATGCGTGTAGCTCGCAAACGAGAAGAGATAGACCCCTAAACCTTTGCACATCAAGTTGCACCTTTAACCTGCTGTAACTTCTACAATTTTCGAGCTACAGCTATGAATTATGGCTCGTTGGACAGTAAAAGTTCTCAGCTTTCCAAAATGGGTTCGATCTCCTTGCTACTCCAACGGGAAGGTACTCAAATCAATTCATAAACTTTAAATGCGTGTAGCTCGCAAACGAGAAGAGATAGACCCCTAAAACTTTGCACATCAAGTTGCACCTTTAACCTGCTGTAACTTCTACAGTTTTCGAGCTACAGCTATGAATTATGGCTCGTTGGACAGTAAAAGTTCTCAGCTTTCCAAAATGGGTTCGATCTCCTTGCTATTCCAACGGGAAGGTACTCAAATCAATTCATAAACTTTAAATGCGTGTAGCTCGCAAACGAGAAGAGATAGACCCCTAAAACTTTGCACATCAAGTTGCACCTTTAACCTGCTGTAACTTCTACAATTTTCGAGCTACAGCTATGAATTATGGCTCGTTGCACAGTAAAAGTTCTCAGCTTTCCAAAATAGGTTCGATCTCCTTGCTATTCCAACGGGAAGGTACTCAAATCAATTCATAAACTTTAAATGCGTGTAGCTCGCAAACGAGAAGAGATAGACCCCTAAAACTTTGCACATCAAGTTGCACCTTTAACCTGCTGTAACTTCTACAATTTTCGAGCTACAGCTATGAATTATGGCTCGTTGGACAGTAAAAGTTCTCAGCTTTCCAAAATGGGTTCGTTCTCCTTGCTATTCCAACGGGAAGGTACTCAAATCAATTCATAAACTTTAAATGCGTGTAGCTCGCAAACGAGAAGAGATAGACCCCTAAAACTTTGCACATCAAGTTGCACCTTTAACCTGCTGTAACTTCTACAATTTTCGAGCTACAGCTATGAATTATGGCTCGTTGCACAGTAAAAGTCCTCAGCTTTCCAAAATAGGTTCGATCTCCTTGCTATTCCAACGGGAAGGTACTCAAATCAATTCATAAACTTTAAATGCGTGTAGCTCGCAAACGAGAAGAGATAGACCCCTAAAACTTTGCACATCAAGTTGCACCTTTAACCTGCTGTAACTTCTACAATTTTCGAGCTACAGCTATGAATTATGGCTCGTTGGACAGTAAAAGTTCTCAGCTTTCCAAAATGGGTTCGTTCTCCTTGCTATTCCAACGGGAAGGTACTCAAATCAATTCATAAACTTTAAATGCGTGTAGCTCGCAAACGAGAAGAGATAGACCCCTAAAACTTTGCACATCAAGTTGCACCTTTAACCTGCTGTAACTTCTACAATTTTCGACCTACAGCTATGAATTATGGCTCGTTGGACAGTAAAAGTTCTCAGCTTTCCAAAATGGGTTCGATCTCCTTGCTTCTCCAACGGGAAGGTACTCAAATCAATTCATAAACTTTAAATGCGTGTAGCTCGCAAACGAGAAGAGATAGACCCCTAAAACTTTGCACATCAAGTTGCACATTTAACCTGCTGTAACTTCTACAATTTTCTAGCTACAGCTATGAATTATGGCTCGTTGGACAGTACAAGTTCTCAGCTTTCCAAAATGGGTTCGATCTCCTTGCTACTCCAACGGGAAGGTACTCAAATCAATTCATAAACTTTAAATGCGTGTAGCTCGCAAACGAGAAGAGATAGACCCCTAAAACTTTGCACATCAAGTTGCACCTTTAACCTGCTGTAACTTCTACAATTTTCGAGCTACAGCTATGAATTATGGCTCGTTGGACAGTAAAAGTTCTCAGCTTTCCAAAATAGGTTCGATCTCCTTGCTATTCCAACGGGAAGGTACTCAAATCAATTCATAAACTTTAAATGCGTGTAGCTCGCAAACGAGAAGAGATAGACCCTAAAACTTTGCACATCAAGTTGCACCTTTAACCTGCTGTAACTTCTACAATTTTCTAGCTCGTTGGACAGTAAAAGTTCTCAGCTTTCCAAAATGGGTTCGATCTCCTTGCTACTCCAACGGGAAGGTACTCAAATCAATTCATAAACTTTAAATGCGTGTAGCTCGCAAACGAGAAGAGATAGACCCTAAAACTTTGCACATCAAGTTGCACCTTTAACCTGCTGTAACTTCTACAATTTTCGAGCTACAGCTATGAATTATGGCTCGTTGGACAGTAAAAGTTCTCAGCTTTCCAAAATAGGTTCGATCTCCTTGCTATTCCAACGGGAAGGTACTCAAATCAATTCATAAACTTTAAATGCGTGTAGCTCGCAAACGAGAAGAGATAGACCCCTAAAACTTTGCACATCAAGTTGCACCTTTAACCTGCTGTAACTTCTACAATTTTCGACCTACAGCTATGAATTATGGCTCGTTGGACAGTAAAAGTTCTCAGCTTTCCAAAATGGGTTCGATCTCCTTGCTTCTCCAACGGGAAGGTACTCAAATCAATTCATAAACTTTAAATGCGTGTAGCTCGCAAACGAGAAGAGATAGACCCCTAAAACTTTGCACATCAAGTTGCACATTTAACCTGCTGTAACTTCTACAATTTTCGAGCTACAGCTATGAATTATGGCTCGTTGGACAGTAAAAGTTCTCAGCTTTCCAAAATGGGTTCGATCTCCTTGCTACTCCAACGGGAAGGTACTCAAATCAATCCATAAACTTTAAATGCGTGTAGCTCGCAAACGAGAAGAGATAGACCCCTAAAACTTTGCACATCAAGTTGCACCGTTAACCTGCTGTAACTTCTACAATTTGCGAGCTACAGCTATGAATTATGGCTCGTTGGACAGTAAAAGTTCTCAGCTTTCCAAAATGGGTTCGATCTCCTTGCTACTCCAACGGGAAGGTACTCAAATCAATTCATAAACTTTAAATGCGTGTAGCTTGCAAACGAGAAGAGATAGACCCCTAAAACTTTGCACATCAAGTTGCACCTTTAACCTGCTGTAACTTCTACAATTTTCGAGCTACAGCTATGAATTATGGCTCGTTGGACAGTAAAAGTTCTCAGCTTTCCAAAATGGGTTCGATCTCCTTGCTATTCCAACGGGAAGCTACTCAAATCAATTCATAAAATTTAAATGCGTGTAGCTCGCAAACGAGAAGAGATAGACCCCTAAAACTTTGCACATCAAGTTGCACCTTTAACCTGCTGTAACTTCTACAATTTTCGAGCTACAGCTATGAATTATGGCTCGTTGGACAGTAA
The DNA here is from genome assembly GCA_964056695.1 of Melieria picta. NCBI lineage: Eukaryota > Metazoa > Arthropoda > Insecta > Diptera > Ulidiidae > Melieria > Melieria picta. The sequence goes on along the minus strand of OZ057400.1, from coordinate 46,277,987 downwards.
AAGTTTTCCAAAATGGGATCGATCTCCTTGCTACTCCAACGGGAAGGTACTCAAATCAATTCATAAACTTTAAATGCGTGTAGCTCGCAAACGAGAAGAGATAGACCCTAAAACTTTGCACATCAAGTTGCACCTTTAACCTGCTGTAACTTCTACAATTTTCGAGCTACAGCTATGAATTATGGCTCGTTGGACAGTAAAAGTTCTCAGCTTTCCAAAATGGGTTCGTTCTCCTTGCTATTCCAACGGGAAGGTACTCAAATCAATTCATAAACTTTAAATGCGTGTAGCTCGCAAACGAGAAGAGATAGACCCCTAAAACTTTGCACATCAAGTTGCACATTTAACCTGCTGTAACTTCTACAATTTTCTAGCTACAGCTATGAATTATGGCTCGTTGGACAGTAAAAGTTCTCAGCTTTCCAAAATGGGTTCGATCTCCTTGCTATTCCAACGGGAAGGTACTCAAATCAATTCATAAACTTTAAATGCGTGTAGCTCGCAAACGAGAAGAGATAGACCCCTAAAACTTTGCACATCAAGTTGCACCTTTAACCTGCTGTAACTTCTACAATTTTCGAGCTACAGCTATGAATTATGGCTCGTTGGACAGTAAAAGTTCTCAGCTTTCCAAAATAGGTTCGATCTCCTTGCTATTCCAACGGGAAGGTACTCAAATCAATTCATAAACTTTAAATGCGTGTAGCTCGCAAACGAGAAGAGATAGACCCTAAAACTTTGCACATCAAGTTGCACCTTTAACCTGCTGTAACTTCTACAATTTTCGAGCTACAGCTATGAATTATGGCTCGTTGGACAGTAAAAGTTCTCAGCTTTCCAAAATGGGTTCGTTCTCCTTGCTATTCCAACGGGAAGGTACTCAAATCAATTCATAAACTTTAAATGCGTGTAGCTCGCAAACGAGAAGAGATAGACCCCTAAAACTTTGCACATCAAGTTGCACCTTTAACCTGCTGTAACTTCTACAATTTTCGACCTACAGCTATGAATTATGGCTCGTTGGACAGTAAAAGTTCTCAGCTTTCCAAAATGGTTTCGATCTCCTTGCTTCTCCAACGGGAAGGTACTCAAATCAATTCATAAACTTTAAATGCGTGTAGCTCGCAAACGAGAAGAGATAGACCCCTAAAACTTTGCACATCAAGTTGCACATTTAACCTGCTGTAACTTCTACAATTTTCGAGCTACAGCTATGAATTATGGCTCGTTGGACAGTAAAAGTTCTCAGCTTTCCAAAATGGGTTCGATCTCCTTGCTACTCCAACGGGAAGGTACTCAAATCAATTCATAAACTTTAAATGCGTGTAGCTCGCAAACGAGAAGAGATAGACCCTAAAACTTTGCACATCAAGTTGCACCTTTAACCTGCTGTAACTTCTACAATTTTCGAGCTACAGCTATGAATTATGGCTCGTTGGACAGTAAAAGTTCTCAGCTTTCCAAAATGGGTTCGATCTCCTTGCTATTCCAACGGGAAGCTACTCAAATCAATTCATAAAATTTAAATGCGTGTAGCTCGCAAACGAGAAGAGATAGACCCCTAAAACTTTGCACATCAAGTTGCACCTGTAACCTGCTGTAACTTCTACAATTTTCGAGCTACAGCTATGAATTATGGCTCGTTGGACAGTAAAAGTTCTCAGCTTTCCAAAATGGGTTCGATCTCCTTGCTTCTCCAACGGGAAGGTACTCAAATCAATTCATAAACTTTAAATGCGTGTAGCTTGCAAACGAGAAGAGATAGACCCCTAAAACTTTGCACATCAAGTTGCACCTTTAACCTGCTGTAACTTCTACAATTTTCGAGCTACAGCTATGAATTATGGCTCGTTGGACAGTAAAAGTTCTCAGCTTTCCAAAATGGGTTCGATCTCCTTGCTATTCCAACGGGAAGGTACTCAAATCAATTCATAAACTTTAAATGCGTGTAGCTCGCAAACGAGAAGAGATAGACCCCTAAAACTTTGCACATCAAGTTGCACCTTTAACCTGCTGTAACTTCTACAATTTTCGAGCTACAGCTATGAATTATGGCTCGTTGGACAGTAAAAGTTCTCAGCTTTCCAAAATGGGTTCGATCTCCTTGCTACTCCAACGGGAAGGTACTCAAATCAATTCATAAACTTTAAATGCGTGTAGCTCGCAAACGAGAAGAGATAGACCCCTAAAACTTTGCACATCAAGTTGCACCTTTAACCTGCTGTAACTTCTACAGTTTTCGAGCTACAGCTATGAATTATGGCTCGTTGGACAGTAAAAGTTCTCAGCTTTCCAAAATGGGTTCGATCTCCTTGCTATTCCAACGGGAAGGTACTCAAATCAATTCATAAACTTTAAATGCGTGTAGCTCGCAAACGAGAAGAGATAGACCCCTAAAACTTTGCACATCAAGTTGCACCTTTAACCTGCTGTAACTTCTACAATTTTCGAGCTACAGCTATGAATTATGGCTCGTTGGACAGTAAAAGTTCTCAGCTTTCCAAAATGGGTTCGATCTCCTTGCTATTCCAACGGGAAGGTACTCAAATCAATTCATAAACTTTAAATGCGTGTAGCTCGCAAACGAGAAGAGATAGACCCCTAAAACTTTGCACATCAAGTTGCACCTTTAATCTGCTGCAACTTCTACAATTTTCGAGCTACAGCTATGAATTATGGCTCGTTGCACAGTAAAAGTTCTCAGCTTTCCAAAATAGGTTCGATCTCCTTGCTATTCCAACGGGAAGGTACTCAAATCAATTCATAAACTTTAAATGCGTGTAGCTCGCAAACGAGAAGAGATAGACCCCTAAAACTTTGCACATCAAGTTGCACCTTTAACCTGCTGTAACTTCTACAATTTTCTAGCTACAGCTATGAATTATGGCTCGTTGGACAGTAAAAGTTCTCAGCTTTCCAAAATGGGTTCGTTCTCCTTGCTATTCCAACGGGAAGGTACTCAAATCAATTCATAAACTTTAAATGCGTGTAGCTCGCAAACGAGAAGAGATAGACCCCTAAAACTTTGCACATCAAGTTGCACCTTTAACCTACTGTAACTTCTACAATTTTCGACCTACAGCTATGAATTATGGCTCGTTGGACAGTAAAAGTTCTCAGCTTTCCAAAATGGGTTCGATCTCCTTGCTTCTCCAACGGGAAGGTACTCAAATCAATTCATAAACTTTAAATGCGTGTAGCTCGCAAACGAGAAGAGATAGACCCCTAAAACTTTGCACATCAAGTTGCACCTTTAACCTGCTGTAACTTCTACAATTTTCGAGCTACAGCTATGAATTATGGCTCGTTGGACAGTAAAAGTTCTCAGCTTTCCAAAATGGGTTCGATCTCCTTGCTATTCCAACGGGAAGCTACTCAAATCAATTCATAAAATTTAAATGCGTGTAGCTCGCAAACGAGAAGAGATAGACCCCTAAAACTTTGCACATCAAGTTGCACCTTTAACCTGCTGTAACTTCTACAATTTTCGAGCTACAGCTATGAATTATGGCTCGTTGGACAGTAAAAGTTCTCAGCTTTCCAAAATGGGTTCGATCTCCTTGCTATTCCAACGGGAAGCTACTCAAATCAATTCATAAAATTTAAATGCGTGTAGCTCGCAAACGAGAAGAGATAGACCCCTAAAACTTTGCACATCAAGTTGCACCTTTAACCTGCTGTAACTTCTACAATTTTCGAGCTACAGCTATGAATTATGGCTCGTTGGACAGTAAAAGTTTTCCAAAATGGGATCGATCTCCTTGCTACTCCAACGGGAAGGTACTCAAATCAATTCATAAACTTTAAATGCGTGTAGCTCGCAAACGAGAAGAGATAGACCCTAAAACTTTGCACATCAAGTTGCACCTTTAACCTGCTGTAACTTCTACAATTTTCGAGCTACAGCTATGAATTATGGCTCGTTGGACAGTAAAAGTTCTCAGCTTTCCAAAATGGGTTCGTTCTCCTTGCTATTCCAACGGGAAGGTACTCAAATCAATTCATAAACTTTAAATGCGTGTAGCTCGCAAACGAGAAGAGATAGACCCCTAAAACTTTGCACATCAAGTTGCACATTTAACCTGCTGTAACTTCTACAATTTTCTAGCTACAGCTATGAATTATGGCTCGTTGGACAGTAAAAGTTCTCAGCTTTCCAAAATGGGTTCGATCTCCTTGCTATTCCAACGGGAAGGTACTCAAATCAATTCATAAACTTTAAATGCGTGTAGCTCGCAAACGAGAAGAGATAGACCCCTAAAACTTTGCACATCAAGTTGCACCTTTAACCTGCTGTAACTTCTACAATTTTCGAGCTACAGCTATGAATTATGGCTCGTTGGACAGTAAAAGTTCTCAGCTTTCCAAAATAGGTTCGATCTCCTTGCTATTCCAACGGGAAGGTACTCAAATCAATTCATAAACTTTAAATGCGTGTAGCTCGCAAACGAGAAGAGATAGACCCTAAAACTTTGCACATCAAGTTGCACCTTTAACCTGCTGTAACTTCTACAATTTTCGAGCTACAGCTATGAATTATGGCTCGTTGGACAGTAAAAGTTCTCAGCTTTCCAAAATGGGTTCGTTCTCCTTGCTATTCCAACGGGAAGGTACTCAAATCAATTCATAAACTTTAAATGCGTGTAGCTCGCAAACGAGAAGAGATAGACCCCTAAAACTTTGCACATCAAGTTGCACCTTTAACCTGCTGTAACTTCTACAATTTTCGACCTACAGCTATGAATTATGGCTCGTTGGACAGTAAAAGTTCTCAGCTTTCCAAAATGGTTTCGATCTCCTTGCTTCTCCAACGGGAAGGTACTCAAATCAATTCATAAACTTTAAATGCGTGTAGCTCGCAAACGAGAAGAGATAGACCCCTAAAACTTTGCACATCAAGTTGCACATTTAACCTGCTGTAACTTCTACAATTTTCGAGCTACAGCTATGAATTATGGCTCGTTGGACAGTAAAAGTTCTCAGCTTTCCAAAATGGGTTCGATCTCCTTGCTACTCCAACGGGAAGGTACTCAAATCAATTCATAAACTTTAAATGCGTGTAGCTCGCAAACGAGAAGAGATAGACCCTAAAACTTTGCACATCAAGTTGCACCTTTAACCTGCTGTAACTTCTACAATTTTCGAGCTACAGCTATGAATTATGGCTCGTTGGACAGTAAAAGTTCTCAGCTTTCCAAAATGGGTTCGATCTCCTTGCTATTCCAACGGGAAGCTACTCAAATCAATTCATAAAATTTAAATGCGTGTAGCTCGCAAACGAGAAGAGATAGACCCCTAAAACTTTGCACATCAAGTTGCACCTGTAACCTGCTGTAACTTCTACAATTTTCGAGCTACAGCTATGAATTATGGCTCGTTGGACAGTAAAAGTTCTCAGCTTTCCAAAATGGGTTCGATCTCCTTGCTTCTCCAACGGGAAGGTACTCAAATCAATTCATAAACTTTAAATGCGTGTAGCTTGCAAACGAGAAGAGATAGACCCCTAAAACTTTGCACATCAAGTTGCACCTTTAACCTGCTGTAACTTCTACAATTTTCGAGCTACAGCTATGAATTATGGCTCGTTGGACAGTAAAAGTTCTCAGCTTTCCAAAATGGGTTCGATCTCCTTGCTATTCCAACGGGAAGGTACTCAAATCAATTCATAAACTTTAAATGCGTGTAGCTCGCAAACGAGAAGAGATAGACCCCTAAAACTTTGCACATCAAGTTGCACCTTTAACCTGCTGTAACTTCTACAATTTTCGAGCTACAGCTATGAATTATGGCTCGTTGGACAGTAAAAGTTCTCAGCTTTCCAAAATGGGTTCGATCTCCTTGCTACTCCAACGGGAAGGTACTCAAATCAATTCATAAACTTTAAATGCGTGTAGCTCGCAAACGAGAAGAGATAGACCCCTAAAACTTTGCACATCAAGTTGCACCTTTAACCTGCTGTAACTTCTACAGTTTTCGAGCTACAGCTATGAATTATGGCTCGTTGGACAGTAAAAGTTCTCAGCTTTCCAAAATGGGTTCGATCTCCTTGCTATTCCAACGGGAAGGTACTCAAATCAATTCATAAACTTTAAATGCGTGTAGCTCGCAAACGAGAAGAGATAGACCCCTAAAACTTTGCACATCAAGTTGCACCTTTAACCTGCTGTAACTTCTACAATTTTCGAGCTACAGCTATGAATTATGGCTCGTTGGACAGTAAAAGTTCTCAGCTTTCCAAAATGGGTTCGATCTCCTTGCTATTCCAACGGGAAGGTACTCAAATCAATTCATAAACTTTAAATGCGTGTAGCTCGCAAACGAGAAGAGATAGACCCCTAAAACTTTGCACATCAAGTTGCACCTTTAATCTGCTGCAACTTCTACAATTTTCGAGCTACAGCTATGAATTATGGCTCGTTGCACAGTAAAAGTTCTCAGCTTTCCAAAATAGGTTCGATCTCCTTGCTATTCCAACGGGAAGGTACTCAAATCAATTCATAAACTTTAAATGCGTGTAGCTCGCAAACGAGAAGAGATAGACCCCTAAAACTTTGCACATCAAGTTGCACCTTTAACCTGCTGTAACTTCTACAATTTTCTAGCTACAGCTATGAATTATGGCTCGTTGGACAGTAAAAGTTCTCAGCTTTCCAAAATGGGTTCGTTCTCCTTGCTATTCCAACGGGAAGGTACTCAAATCAATTCATAAACTTTAAATGCGTGTAGCTCGCAAACGAGAAGAGATAGACCCCTAAAACTTTGCACATCAAGTTGCACCTTTAACCTACTGTAACTTCTACAATTTTCGACCTACAGCTATGAATTATGGCTCGTTGGACAGTAAAAGTTCTCAGCTTTCCAAAATGGGTTCGATCTCCTTGCTTCTCCAACGGGAAGGTACTCAAATCAATTCATAAACTTTAAATGCGTGTAGCTCGCAAACGAGAAGAGATAGACCCCTAAAACTTTGCACATCAAGTTGCACATTTAACCTGCTGTAACTTCTACAATTTTCTAGCTACAGCTATGAATTATGGCTCGTTGGACAGTAAAAGTTCTCAGCTTTCCAAAATGGGTTCGATCTCCTTGCTATTCCAACGGGAAGGTACTCAAATCAATTCATAAACTTTAAATGCGTGTAGCTCGCAAACGAGAAGAGATAGACCCCTAAAACTTTGCACATCAAGTTGCACCTTTAACCTGCTGTAACTTCTACAATTTTCGAGCTACAGCTATGAATTATGGCTCGTTGGACAGTAAAAGTTCTCAGCTTTCCAAAATAGGTTCGATCTCCTTGCTATTCCAACGGGAAGGTACTCAAATCAATTCATAAACTTTAAATGCGTGTAGCTCGCAAACGAGAAGAGATAGACCCTAAAACTTTGCACATCAAGTTGCACCTTTAACCTGCTGTAACTTCTACAATTTTCGAGCTACAGCTATGAATTATGGCTCGTTGGACAGTAAAAGTTCTCAGCTTTCCAAAATGGGTTCGTTCTCCTTGCTATTCCAACGGGAAGGTACTCAAATCAATTCATAAACTTTAAATGCGTGTAGCTCGCAAACGAGAAGAGATAGACCCCTAAAACTTTGCACATCAAGTTGCACATTTAACCTGCTGTAACTTCTACAATTTTCGAGCTACAGCTATGAATTATGGCTCGTTGGACAGTAAAAGTTCTCAGCTTTCCAAAATGGGTTCGATCTCCTTGCTACTCCAACGGGAAGGTACTCAAATCAATTCATAAACTTTAAATGCGTGTAGCTCGCAAACGAGAAGAGATAGACCCCTAAAACTTTGCACATCAAGTTGCACCGTTAACCTGCTGTAACTTCTACAATTTGCGAGCTACAGCTATGAATTATGGCTCGTTGGACAGTAAAAGTTCTCAGCTTTCCAAAATGGGTTCGATCTCCTTGCTACTCCAACGGGAAGGTACTCAAATCAATTCATAAACTTTAAATGCGTGTAGCTTGCAAACGAGAAGAGATAGACCCCTAAAACTTTGCACATCAAGTTGCACCTTTAACCTGCTGTAACTTCTACAATTTTCGAGCTACAGCTATGAATTATGGCTCGTTGGACAGTAAAAGTTCTCAGCTATCCAAAATGGGTTCGATCTCCTTGCTATTCCAACGGGAAGCTACTCAAATCAATTCATAAACTTTAAATGCGTGTAGCTCGCAAACGAGAAGAGATAGACCCTAAAACTTTGCACATCAAGTTGCACCTGTAACCTGCTGTAACTTCTACAATTTTCGAGCTACAGCTATGAATTATGGCTCGTTGGACAGTAAAAGTTCTCAGCATTCCAAAATGGGTTCGATCTCCTTGCTACTCCAACGGGAAGGTACTCAAATCAATTCATAAACTTTAAATGCGTGTAGCTCGCAAACGAGAAGAGATAGACCCCTAAAACTTTGCACATCAAGTTGCACCTGTAACCTGCTGTAACTTCTACAATTTTCGAGCTACAGCTATGAATTATGGCTCGTTGGACAGTAAAAGTTCTCAGCATTCCAAAATGGGTTCGATCTCCTTGCTACTCCAACGGGAAGGTACTCAAATCAATTCATAAACTTTAAATGCGTGTAGCTTGCAAACGAGAAGAGATAGACCCCTAAAACTTTGCACATCAAGTTGCACCTTTAACCTGCTGTAACTTCTACAATTTTCGAGCTACAGCTATGAATTATGGCTCGTTGGACAGTAAAAGTTCTCAGCATTCCAAAATGGGTTCGATCTCCTTGCTACTCCAACGGGAAGGTACTCAAATCAATTCATAAACTTTAAATGCGTGTAGCTCGCAAACGAGAAGAGATAGACCCCTAAAACTTTGCACATCAAGTTGCACCTGTAACCTGCTGTAACTTCTACAATTTTCGAGCTACAGCTATGAATTATGGCTCGTTGGACAGTAAAAGTTCTCAGCTTTCCAAAATGGGTTCGATCTCCTTGCTATTCCAACGGGAAGCTACTCAAATCAATTCATAAAATTTAAATGCGTGTAGCTCGCAAACGAGAAGAGATAGACCCCTAAAACTTTGCACATCAAGTTGCACCTGTAACCTGCTGTAACTTCTACAATTTTCGAGCTACAGCTATGAATTATGGCTCGTTGGACAGTAAAAGTTCTCAGCATTCCAAAATGGGTTCGATCTCCTTGCTACTCCAACGGGAAGGTACTCAAATCAATTCATAAACTTTAAATGCGTGTAGCTCGCAAACGAGAAGAGATAGACCCCTAAAACTTTGCACATCAAGTTGCACCTTTAACCTGCTGTAACTTCTACAATTTTCGAGCTACAGCTATGAATTATGGCTCGTTGGACAGTAAAAGTTCTCAGCTTTCCAAAATGGGTTCGATCTCCTTGCTACTCCAACGGGAAGGTACTCAAATCAATTCATAAACTTTAAATGTGTGTAGCTCGCAAACGAGAAGAGATAGACCCCTAAAACTTTGCACATCAAGTTGCACCTGTAACCTGCTGTAACTTCTACAATTTTCGAGCTACAGCTATGAATTATGGCTCGTTGGACAGTAAAAGTTCTCAGCATTCCAAAATGGGTTCGATCTCCTTGCTACTCCAACGGGAAGGTACTCAAATCAATTCATAAACTTTAAATGCGTGTAGCTCGCAAACGAGAAGAGATAGACCCCTAAAACTTTGCACATCAAGTTGCACCTGTAACCTGCTGTAACTTCTACAATTTTCGAGCTACAGCTATGAATTATGGCTCGTTGGACAGTAAAAGCTCTCAGCATTCCAAAAGGAAGGTACTCAAATCAATTCATAAACTTTAAATGCGTGTAGCTCGCAAACGAGAAGAGATAGACCCCTAAAACTTTGCACATCAAGTTGCACCTGTAACCTGCTGTAACTTCTACAATTTTCGAGCTACAGCTATGAATTATGGCTCGTTGGACAGTAAAAGTTCTCAGCTTTCCAAAATGGGTTCGATCTCCTTGCTATTCCAACGGGAAGCTACTCAAATCAATTCATAAAATTTAAATGCGTGTAGCTCGCAAACGAGAAGAGATAGACCCCTAAAACTTTGCACATCAAGTTGCACCTGTAACCTGCTGTAACTTCTACAATTTTCGAGCTACAGCTATGAATTATGGCTCGTTGGACAGTAAAAGTTCTCAGCATTCCAAAATGGGTTCGATCTCCTTGCTACTCCAACGGGAAGGTACTCAAATCAATTCATAAACTTTAAATGCGTGTAGCTCGCAAACGAGAAGAGATAGACCCCTAAAACTTTGCACATCAAGTTGCACCTTTAACCTGCTGTAACTTCTACAATTTGCGAGCTACAGCTATGAATTATGGCTCGTTGGACAGTAAAAGTTCTCAGCTTTCCAAAATGGGTCCGATCTCCTTGCTACTCCAACGGGAAGGTACTCAAATCAATTCATAAACTTTAAATGCGTGTAGCTCGCAAACGAGAAGAGATAGACCCTAAAGCTTTGCACATCAAGTTGCACCTTTAACCTGCTGTAACTTCTACAATTTTCGAGCTACAGCTATGAATTATGGCTCGTTGGACAGTAAAAGTTCTCAGCTTTCCAAAATGGGTTCGTTCTCCTTGCTATTCCAACGGGAAGGTACTCAAATCAATTCATAAACTTTAAATGCGTGTAGCTCGCAAACGAGAAGAGATAGACCCCTAAAACTTTGCACATCAAGTTGCACCTTTAACCTGCTGTAACTTCTACAATTTTCGACCTACAGCTATGAATTATGGCTCGTTGGACAGTAAAAGTTCTCAGCTTTCCAAAATGGGTTCGATCTCCTTGCTTCTCCAACGGGAAGGTACTCAAATCAATTCATAAACTTTAAATGCGTGTAGCTCGCAAACGAGAAGAGATAGACCCCTAAAACTTTGCACATCAAGTTGCACATTTAACCTGCTGTAACTTCTACAATTTTCGAGCTACAGCTATGAATTATGGCTCGTTGGACAGTAAAAGTTCTCAGCTTTCCAAAATGGGTTCGATCTCCTTGCTATTCCAACGGGAAGGTACTCAAATCAATTCATAAACTTTAAATGCGTGTAGCTCGCAAACGAGAAGAGATAGACCCCTAAAACTTTGCACATCAAGTTGCACCTTTAACCTGCTGTAACTTCTACAATTTTCGAGCTACAGCTATGAATTATGGCTCGTTGGACAGTAAAAGTTCTCAGCTTTCCAAAATGGGTTCGATCTCCTTGCTATTCCAACGGGAAGCTACTCAAATCAATTCATAAAATTTAAATGCGTGTAGCTCGCAAACGAGAAGAGATAGACCCCTAAAACTTTGCACATCAAGTTGCACCTTTAACCTGCTGTAACTTCTACAATTTTCGAGCTACAGCTATGAATTATGGCTCGTTGGACAGTAAAAGTTCTCAGCTTTCCAAAATGGGTTCGATCTCCTTGCTACTCCAACGGGAAGGTACTCAAATCAATTCATAAACTTTAAATGCGTGTAGCTCGCAAACGAGAAGAGATAGACCCCTAAAACTTTGCACATCAAGTTGCACCTTTAACCTGCTGTAACTTCTACAGTTTTCGAGCTACAGCTATGAATTATGGCTCGTTGGACAGTAAAAGTTCTCAGCTTTCCAAAATGGGTTCGATCTCCTTGCTATTCCAACGGGAAGGTACTCAAATCAATTCATAAACTTTAAATGCGTGTAGCTCGCAAACGAGAAGAGATAGACCCCTAAAACTTTGCACATCAAGTTGCACCTTTAACCTGCTGTAACTTCTACAATTTTCGAGCTACAGCTATGAATTATGGCTCGTTGGACAGTAAAAGTTCTCAGCTTTCCAAAATGGGTTCGATCTCCTTGCTATTCCAACGGGAAGGTACTCAAATCAATTCATAAACTTTAAATGCGTGTAGCTCGCAAACGAGAAGAGATAGACCCCTAAAACTTTGCACATCAAGTTGCACCTTTAATCTGCTGCAACTTCTACAATTTTCGAGCTACAGCTATGAATTATGGCTCGTTGCACAGTAAAAGTTCTCAGCTTTCCAAAATAGGTTCGATCTCCTTGCTATTCCAACGGGAAGGTACTCAAATCAATTCATAAACTTTAAATGCGTGTAGCTCGCAAACGAGAAGAGATAGACCCCTAAAACTTTGCACATCAAGTTGCACCTTTAACCTGCTGTAACTTCTACAATTTTCGAGCTACAGCTATGAATTATGGCTCGTTGGACAGTAAAAGTTCTCAGCTTTCCAAAATGGGTTCGTTCTCCTTGCTATTCCAACGGGAAGGTACTCAAATCAATTCATAAACTTTAAATGCGTGTAGCTCGCAAACGAGAAGAGATAGACCCCTAAAACTTTGCACATCAAGTTGCACCTTTAACCTGCTGTAACTTCTACAATTTTCGACCTACAGCTATGAATTATGGCTCGTTGGACAGTAAAAGTTCTCAGCTTTCCAAAATGGGTTCGATCTCCTTGCTTCTCCAACGGGAAGGTACTCAAATCAATTCATAAACTTTAAATGCGTGTAGCTCGCAAACGAGAAGAGATAGACCCCTAAAACTTTGCACATCAAGTTGCACATTTAACCTGCTGTAACTTCTACAATTTTCTAGCTACAGCTATGAATTATGGCTCGTTGGACAGTAAAAGTTCTCAGCTTTCCAAAATGGGTTCGATCTCCTTGCTATTCCAACGGGAAGGTACTCAAATCAATTCATAAACTTTAAATGCGTGTAGCTCGCAAACGAGAAGAGATAGACCCCTAAAACTTTGCACATCAAGTTGCACCTTTAACCTGCTGTAACTTCTACAATTTTCGAGCTACAGCTATGAATTATGGCTCGTTGGACAGTAAAAGTTCTCAGCTTTCCAAAATAGGTTCGATCTCCTTGCTATTCCAACGGGAAGGTACTCAAATCAATTCATAAACTTTAAATGCGTGTAGCTCGCAAACGAGAAGAGATAGACCCTAAAACTTTGCACATCAAGTTGCACCTTTAACCTGCTGTAACTTCTACAATTTTCGAGCTACAGCTATGAATTATGGCTCGTTGGACAGTAAAAGTTCTCAGCTTTCCAAAATGGGTTCGTTCTCCTTGCTATTCCAACGGGAAGGTACTCAAATCAATTCATAAACTTTAAATGCGTGTAGCTCGCAAACGAGAAGAGATAGACCCCTAAAACTTTGCACATCAAGTTGCACCTTTAACCTGCTGTAACTTCTACAATTTTCGACCTACAGCTATGAATTATGGCTCGTTGGACAGTAAAAGTTCTCAGCTTTCCAAAATGGGTTCGATCTCCTTGCTTCTCCAACGGGAAGGTACTCAAATCAATTCATAAACTTTAAATGCGTGTAGCTCGCAAACGAGAAGAGATAGACCCCTAAAACTTTGCACATCAAGTTGCACATTTAACCTGCTGTAACTTCTACAATTTTCGAGCTACAGCTATGAATTATGGCTCGTTGGACAGTAAAAGTTCTCAGCTTTCCAAAATGGGTTCGATCTCCTTGCTACTCCAACGGGAAGGTACTCAAATCAATTCATAAACTTTAAATGCGTGTAGCTCGCAAACGAGAAGAGATAGACCCCTAAAACTTTGCACATCAAGTTACACCGTTAACCTGCTGTAACTTCTACAATTTGCGAGCTACAGCTATGAATTATGGCTCGTTGGACAGTAAAAGTTCTCAGCTTTCCAAAATGGGTTCGATCTCCTTGCTACTCCAACGGGAAGGTACTCAAATCAATTCATAAACTTTAAATGCGTGTAGCTTGCAAACGAGAAGAGATAGACCCCTAAAACTTTGCACATCAAGTTGCACCTTTAACCTGCTGTAACTTCTACAATTTTCGAGCTACAGCTATGAATTATGGCTCGTTGGACAGTAAAAGTTCTCAGCTTTCCAAAATGGGTTCGATCTCCTTGCTATTCCAACGGGAAGGTACTCAAATCAATTCATAAACTTTAAATGCGTGTAGCTCGCAAACGAGAAGAGATAGACCCCTAAAACTTTGCACATCAAGTTGCACCTTTAATCTGCTGCAACTTCTACAATTTTCGAGCTACAGCTATGAATTATGGCTCGTTGCACAGTAAAAGTTCTCAGCTTTCCAAAATAGGTTCGATCTCCTTGCTATTCCAACGGGAAGGTACTCAAATCAATTCATAAACTTTAAATGCGTGTAGCTCGCAAACGAGAAGAGATAGACCCCTAAAACTTTGCACATCAAGTTGCACCTTTAACCTGCTGTAACTTCTACAATTTTCGAGCTACAGCTATGAATTATGGCTCGTTGGACAGTAAAAGTTCTCAGCTTTCCAAAATGGGTTCGTTCTCCTTGCTATTCCAACGGGAAGGTACTCAAATCAATTCATAAACTTTAAATGCGTGTAGCTCGCAAACGAGAAGAGATAGACCCCTAAAACTTTGCACATCAAGTTGCACCTTTAACCTGCTGTAACTTCTACAATTTTCGACCTACAGCTATGAATTATGGCTCGTTGGACAGTAAAAGTTCTCAGCTTTCCAAAATGGGTTCGATCTCCTTGCTTCTCCAACGGGAAGGTACTCAAATCAATTCATAAACTTTAAATGCGTGTAGCTCGCAAACGAGAAGAGATAGACCCCTAAAACTTTGCACATCAAGTTGCACATTTAACCTGCTGTAACTTCTACAATTTTCGAGCTACAGCTATGAATTATGGCTCGTTGGACAGTAAAAGTTCTCAGCTTTCCAAAATGGGTTCGATCTCCTTGCTACTCCAACGGGAAGGTACTCAAATCAATTCATAAACTTTAAATGCGTGTAGCTCGCAAACGAGAAGAGATAGACCCCTAAAACTTTGCACATCAAGTTGCACCGTTAACCTGCTGTAACTTCTACAATTTGCGAGCTACAGCTATGAATTATGGCTCGTTGGACAGTAAAAGTTCTCAGCTTTCCAAAATGGGTTCGATCTCCTTGCTACTCCAACGGGAAGGTACTCAAATCAATTCATAAACTTTAAATGCGTGTAGCTTGCAAACGAGAAGAGATAGACCCCTAAAACTTTGCACATCAAGTTGCACCTTTAACCTGCTGTAACTTCTACAATTTTCGAGCTACAGCTATGAATTATGGCTCGTTGGACAGTAAAAGTTCTCAGCTTTCCAAAATGGGTTCGATCTCCTTGCTATTCCAACGGGAAGCTACTCAAATCAATTCATAAAATTTAAATGCGTGTAGCTCGCAAACGAGAAGAGATAGACCCTAAAACTTTGCACATCAAGTTGCACCTGTAACCTGCTGTAACTTCTACAATTTTCGAGCTACAGCTATGAATTATGGCTCGTTGGACAGTAAAAGTTCTCAGCATTCCAAAATGGGTTCGATATCCTTGCTACTCCAACGGGAAGGTACTCAAATCAATTCATAAACTTTAAATGCGTGTAGCTCGCAAACGAGAAGAGATAGACCCCTAAAACTTTGCACATCAAGTTGCACCTGTAACCTGCTGCAACTTCTACAATTTTCGAGCTACAGCTATGAATTATGGCTCGTTGGACAGTAAAAGTTCTCAGCATTCCAAAATGGGTTCGATCTCCTTGCTACTCCAACGGGAAGGTACTCAAATCAATTCATAAACTTTAAATGCGTGTAGCTTGCAAACGAGAAGAGATAGACCCCTAAAACTTTGCACATCAAGTTGCACCTTTAACCTGCTGTAACTTCTACAATTTTCGAGCTACAGCTATGAATTATGGCTCGTTGGACAGTAAAAGTTCTCAGCATTCCAAAATGGGTTCGATCTCCTTGCTACTCCAACGGGAAGGTACTCAAATCAATTCATAAACTTTAAATGCGTGTAGCTCGCAAACGAGAAGAGATAGACCCCTAAAACTTTGCACATCAAGTTGCACCTGTAACCTGCTGTAACTTCTACAATTTTCGAGCTACAGCTATGAATTATGGCTCGTTGGACAGTAAAAGTTCTCAGCTTTCCAAAATGGGTTCGATCTCCTTGCTATTCCAACGGGAAGCTACTCAAATCAATTCATAAAATTTAAATGCGTGTAGCTCGCAAACGAGAAGAGATAGACCCCTAAAACTTTGCACATCAAGTTGCACCTGTAACCTGCTGTAACTTCTACAATTTTCGAGCTACAGCTATGAATTATGGCTCGTTGGACAGTAAAAGTTCTCAGCATTCCAAAATGGGTTCGATCTCCTTGCTACTCCAACGGGAAGGTACTCAAATCAATTCATAAACTTTAAATGCGTGTAGCTCGCAAACGAGAAGAGATAGACCCCTAAAACTTTGCACATCAAGTTGCACCTTTAACCTGCTGTAACTTCTACAATTTTCGAGCTACAGCTATGAATTATGGCTCGTTGGACAGTAAAAGTTCTCAGCTTTCCAAAATGGGTTCGATCTCCTTGCTACTCCAACGGGAAGGTACTCAAATCAATTCATAAACTTTAAATGCGTGTAGCTCGCAAACGAGAAGAGATAGACCCCTAAAACTTTGCACATCAAGTTGCACCTGTAACCTGCTGTAACTTCTACAATTTTCGAGCTACAGCTATGAATTATGGCTCGTTGGACAGTAAAAGTTCTCAGCATTCCAAAATGGGTTCGATCTCCTTGCTACTCCAACGGGAAGGTACTCAAATCAATTCATAAACTTTAAATGCGTGTAGCTCGCAAACGAGAAGAGATAGACCCCTAAAACTTTGCACATCAAGTTGCACCTGTAACCTGCTGTAACTTCTACAATTTTCGAGCTACAGCTATGAATTATGGCTCGTTGGACAGTAAAAGTTCTCAGCTTTCCAAAATGGGTTCGATCTCCTTGCTATTCCAACGGGAAGCTACTCAAATCAATTCATAAAATTTAAATGCGTGTAGCTCGCAAACGAGAAGAGATAGACCCCTAAAACTTTGCACATCAAGTTGCACCTGTAACCTGCTGTAACTTCTACAATTTTCGAGCTACAGCTATGAATTATGGCTCGTTGGACAGTAAAAGTTCTCAGCATTCCAAAATGGGTTCGATCTCCTTGCTACTCCAACGGGAAGGTACTCAAATCAATTCATAAACTTTAAATGCGTGTAGCTCGCAAACGAGAAGAGATAGACCCCTAAAACTTTGCACATCAAGTTGCACCTTTAACCTGCTGTAACTTCTACAATTTGCGAGCTACAGCTATGAATTATGGCTCGTTGGACAGTAAAAGTTCTCAGCTTTCCAAAATGGGTCCGATCTCCTTGCTACTCCAACGGGAAGGTACTCAAATCAATTCATAAACTTTAAATGCGTGTAGCTCGCAAACGAGAAGAGATAGACCCTAAAACTTTGCACATCAAGTTGCACCTTTAACCTGCTGTAACTTCTACAATTTTCGAGCTACAGCTATGAATTATGGCTCGTTGGACAGTAAAAGTTCTCAGCTTTCCAAAATGGGTTCGTTCTCCTTGCTATTCCAACGGGAAGGTACTCAAATCAATTCATAAACTTTAAATGCGTGTAGCTCGCAAACGAGAAGAGATAGACCCCTAAAACTTTGCACATCAAGTTGCACCTTTAACCTGCTGTAACTTCTACAATTTTCGACCTACAGCTATGAATTATGGCTCGTTGGACAGTAAAAGTTCTCAGCTTTCCAAAATGGGTTCGATCTCCTTGCTTCTCCAACGGGAAGGTACTCAAATCAATTCATAAACTTTAAATGCGTGTAGCTCGCAAACGAGAAGAGATAGACCCCTAAAACTTTGCACATCAAGTTGCACATTTAACCTGCTGTAACTTCTACAATTTGCGAGCTACAGCTATGAATTATGGCTCGTTGGACAGTAAAAGTTCTCAGCTTTCCAAAATGGGTTCGATCTCCTTGCTATTCCAACGGGAAGGTACTCAAATCAATTCATAAACTTTAAATGCGTGTAGCTCGCAAACGAGAAGAGATAGACCCCTAAAACTTTGCACATCAAGTTGCACCTTTAACCTGCTGTAACTTCTACAGTTTTCGAGCTACAGCTATGAATTATGGCTCGTTGGACAGTAAAAGTTCTCAGCTTTCCAAAATGGGTTCGATCTCCTTGCTATTCCAACGGGAAGGTACTCAAATCAATTCATAAACTTTAAATGCGTGTAGCTCGCAAACGAGAAGAGATAGACCCCTAAAACTTTGCACATCAAGTTGCACCTTTAACCTGCTGTAACTTCTACAATTTTCGAGCTACAGCTATGAATTATGGCTCGTTGGACAGTAAAAGTTCTCAGCTTTCCAAAATGGGTTCGATCTCCTTGCTATTCCAACGGGAAGGTACTCAAATCAATTCATAAACTTTAAATGCGTGTAGCTCGCAAACGAGAAGAGATAGACCCCTAAAACTTTGCACATCAAGTTGCACCTTTAATCTGCTGCAACTTCTACAATTTTCGAGCTACAGCTATGAATTATGGCTCGTTGCACAGTAAAAGTTCTCAGCTTTCCAAAATAGGTTCGATCTCCTTGCTATTCCAACGGGAAGGTACTCAAATCAATTCATAAACTTTAAATGCGTGTAGCTCGCAAACGAGAAGAGATAGACCCCTAAAACTTTGCACATCAAGTTGCACCTTTAACCTGCTGTAACTTCTACAATTTTCGAGCTACAGCTATGAATTATGGCTCGTTGGACAGTAAAAGTTCTCAGCTTTCCAAAATGGGTTCGTTCTCCTTGCTATTCCAACGGGAAGGTACTCAAATCAATTCATAAACTTTAAATGCGTGTAGCTCGCAAACGAGAAGAGATAGACCCCTAAAACTTTGCACATCAAGTTGCACCTTTAACCTGCTGTAACTTCTACAATTTTCGACCTACAGCTATGAATTATGGCTCGTTGGACAGTAAAAGTTCTCAGCTTTCCAAAATGGGTTCGATCTCCTTGCTTCTCCAACGGGAAGGTACTCAAATCAATTCATAAACTTTAAATGCGTGTAGCTCGCAAACGAGAAGAGATAGACCCCTAAAACTTTGCACATCAAGTTGCACATTTAACCTGCTGTAACTTCTACAATTTTCTAGCTACAGCTATGAATTATGGCTCGTTGGACAGTAAAAGTTCTCAGCTTTCCAAAATGGGTTCGGTCTCCTTGCTATTCCAACGGGAAGGTACTCAAATCAATTCATAAACTTTAAATGCGTGTAGCTCGCAAACGAGAAGAGATAGACCCCTAAAACTTTGCACATCAAGTTGCACCTTTAACCTGCTGTAACTTCTACAATTTTCGAGCTACACCTATGAATTATGGCTCGTTGGACAGTAAAAGTTCTCAGCTTTCCAAAATAGGTTCGATCTCCTTGCTATTCCAACGGGAAGGTACTCAAATCAATTCATAAACTTTAAATGCGTGTAGCTCGCAAACGAGAAGAGATAGACCCCTAAAACTTTGCACATCAAGTTGCACCTTTAACCTGCTGTAACTTCTACAATTTTCGAGCTACAGCTATGAATTATGGCTCGTTGGACAGTAAAAGTTCTCAGCTTTCCAAAATGGGTTCGTTCTCCTTGCTATTCCAACGGGAAGGTACTCAAATCAATTCATAAACTTTAAATGCGTGTAGCTCGCAAACGAGAAGAGATAGACCCCTAAAACTTTGCACATCAAGTTGCACCTTTAACCTGCTGTAACTTCTACAATTTTCGACCTACAGCTATGAATTATGGCTCGTTGGACAGTAAAAGTTCTCAGCTTTCCAAAATGGGTTCGATCTCCTTGCTTCTCCAACGGGAAGGTACTCAAATCAATTCATAAACTTTAAATGCGTGTAGCTCGCAAACGAGAAGAGATAGACCCCTAAAACTTTGCACATCAAGTTGCACATTTAACCTGCTGTAACTTCTACAATTTTCGAGCTACAGCTATGAATTATGGCTCGTTGGACAGTAAAAGTTCTCAGCTTTCCAAAATGGGTTCGATCTCCTTGCTACTCCAACGGGAAGGTACTCAAATCAATTCATAAACTTTAAATGCGTGTAGCTCGCAAACGAGAAGAGATAGACCCCTAAAACTTTGCACATCAAGTTGCACCGTTAACCTGCTGTAACTTCTACAATTTGCGAGCTACAGCTATGAATTATGGCTCGTTGGACAGTAAAAGTTCTCAGCTTTCCAAAATGGGTTCGATCTCCTTGCTACTCCAACGGGAAGGTACTCAAATCAATTCATAAACTTTAAATGCGTGTAGCTTGCAAACGAGAAGAGATAGACCCCTAAAACTTTGCACATCAAGTTGCACCTTTAACCTGCTGTAACTTCTACAATTTTCGACCTACAGCTATGAATTATGGCTCGTTGGACAGTAAAAGTTTTCAGCTTTCCAAAATGGGTTCGATCTCCTTGCTTCTCCAACGGGAAGGTACTCAAATCAATTCATAAACTTTAAATGCGTGTAGCTCGCAAACGAGAAGAGATAGACCCCTAAAACTTTGCACATCAAGTTGCACATTTAACCTGCTGTAACTTCTACAATTTTCGAGCTACAGCTATGAATTATGGCTCGTTGGACAGTAAAAGTTCTCAGCTTTCCAAAATGGGTTCGATCTCCTTGCTATTCCAACGGGAAGGTACTCAAATCAATTCATAAACTTTAAATGCGTGTAGCTCGCAAACGAGAAGAGATAGACCCCTAAAACTTTGCACATCAAGTTGCACCTTTAACCTGCTGTAACTTCTACAATTTTCGAGCTACAGCTATGAATTATGGCTCGTTGGACAGTAAAAGTTCTCAGCTTTCCAAAATAGGTTCGATCTCCTTGCTATTCCAACGGGAAGGTACTCAAATCAATTCATAAACTTTAAATGCGTGTAGCTCGCAAACGAGAAGAGATAGACCCTAAAACTTTGCACATCAAGTTGCACCTTTAACCTGCTGTAACTTCTACAATTTTCGAGCTACAGCTATGAATTATGGCTCGTTGGACAGTAAAAGTTCTCAGCTTTCCAAAATGGGTTCGTTCTCCTTGCTATTCCAACGGGAAGGTACTCAAATCAATTCATAAACTTTAAATGCGTGTAGCTCGCAAACGAGAAGAGATAGACCCCTAAAACTTTGCACATCAAGTTGCACCTTTAACCTGCTGTAACTTCTACAATTTTCGACCTACAGCTATGAATTATGGCTCGTTGGACAGTAAAAGTTCTCAGCTTTCCAAAATGGTTTCGATCTCCTTGCTTCTCCAACGGGAAGGTACTCAAATCAATTCATAAACTTTAAATGCGTGTAGCTCGCAAACGAGAAGAGATAGACCCCTAAAACTTTGCACATCAAGTTGCACATTTAACCTGCTGTAACTTCTACATTTTTCGAGCTACAGCTATGAATTATGGCTCGTTGGACAGTAAAAGTTCTCAGCTTTCCAAAATGGGTTCGATCTCCTTGCTTCTCCAACGGGAAGGTACTCAAATCAATTCATAAACTTTAAATGCGTGTAGCTCGCAAACGAGAAGAGATAGACCCCTAAAACTTTGCACATCAAGTTGCACCGTTAACCTGCTGTAACTTCTACAATTTGCGAGCTACAGCTATGAATTATGGCTCGTTGGACAGTAAAAGTTCTCAGCTTTCCAAAATGGGTTCGATCTCCTTGCTACTCCAACGGGAAGGTACTCAAATCAATTCATAAACTTTAAATGCGTGTAGCTTGCAAACGAGAAGAGATAGACCCCTAAAACTTTGCACATCAAGTTGCACCTTTAACCTGCTGTAACTTCTACAATTTTCGACCTACAGCTATGAATTATGGCTCGTTGGACAGTAAAAGTTTTCAGCTTTCCAAAATGGGTTCGATCTCCTTGCTTCTCCAACGGGAAGGTACTCAAATCAATTCATAAACTTTAAATGCGTGTAGCTCGCAAACGAGAAGAGATAGACCCCTAAAACTTTGCACATCAAGTTGCACATTTAACCTGCTGTAACTTCTACAATTTTCGAGCTACAGCTATGAATTATGGCTCGTTGGACAGTAGAAGTTCTCAGCTTTCCAAAATGGGTTCGATCTCCTTGCTATTCCAACGGGAAGGTACTCAAATCAATTCATAAACTTTAAATGCGTGTAGCTCGCAAACGAGAAGAGATAGACCCCTAAAACTTTGCACATCAAGTTGCACCTTTAACCTGCTGTAACTTCTACAATTTTCGAGCTACAGCTATGAATTATGGCTCGTTGGACAGTAAAAGTTCTCAGCTTTCCAAAATAGGTTCGATCTCCTTGCTATTCCAACGGGAAGGTACTCAAATCAATTCATAAACTTTAAATGCGTGTAGCTCGCAAACGAGAAGAGATAGACCCTAAAACTTTGCACATCAAGTTGCACCTTTAACCTGCTGTAACTTCTACAATTTTCGAGCTACAGCTATGAATTATGGCTCGTTGGACAGTAAAAGTTCTCAGCTTTCCAAAATGGGTTCGTTCTCCTTGCTATTCCAACGGGAAGGTACTCAAATCAATTCATAAACTTTAAATGCGTGTAGCTCGCAAACGAGAAGAGATAGACCCCTAAAACTTTGCACATCAAGTTGCACCTTTAACCTGCTGTAACTTCTACAATTTTCGACCTACAGCTATGAATTATGGCTCGTTGGACAGTAAAAGTTCTCAGCTTTCCAAAATGGTTTCGATCTCCTTGCTTCTCCAACGGGAAGGTACTCAAATCAATTCATAAACTTTAAATGCGTGTAGCTCGCAAACGAGAAGAGATAGACCCCTAAAACTTTGCACATCAAGTTGCACATTTAACCTGCTGTAACTTCTACATTTTTCGAGCTACAGCTATGAATTATGGCTCGTTGGACAGTAAAAGTTCTCAGCTTTCCAAAATGGGTTCGATCTCCTTGCTTCTCCAACGGGAAGGTACTCAAATCAATTCATAAACTTTAAATGCGTGTAGCTCGCAAACGAGAAGAGATAGACCCCTAAAACTTTGCACATCAAGTTGCACCGTTAACCTGCTGTAACTTCTACAATTTGCGAGCTACAGCTATGAATTATGGCTCGTTGGACAGTAAAAGTTCTCAGCTTTCCAAAATGGGTTCGATCTCCTTGCTACTCCAACGGGAAGGTACTCAAATCAATTCATAAACTTTAAATGCGTGTAGCTTGCAAACGAGAAGAGATAGACCCCTAAAACTTTGCACATCAAGTTGCACCTTTAACCTGCTGTAACTTCTACAATTTTCGAGCTACAGCTATGAATTATGGCTCGTTGGACAGTAAAAGTTCTCAGCTTTCCAAAATGGGTTCGATCTCCTTGCTATTCCAACGGGAAGCTACTCAAATCAATTCATAAAATTTAAATGCGTGTAGCTCGCAAACGAGAAGAGATAGACCCCTAAAACTTTACACATCAAGTTGCACCTGTAACCTGCTGTAACTTCTACAATTTTCGAGCTACAGCTATGAATTATGGCTCGTTGGACAGTAAAAGTTCTCAGCTTTCCAAAATGGTTTCGATCTCCTTGCTATTCCAACGGGAAGGTACTCAAATCAATTCATAAACTTTAAATGCGTGTAGCTCGCAAACGAGAAGAGATAGACCCTAAAACTTTGCACATCAAGTTGCACCTTTAACCTGCTGTAACTTCTACAATTTTCGAGCTACAGCTATGAATTATGGCTCGTTGGACAGTAAAAGTTCTCAGCTTTCCAAAATGGGTTCGATCTCCTTGCTATTCCAACGGGAAGGTACTCAAATCAATTCATAAACTTTAAATGCGTGTAGCTCGCAAACGAGAAGAGATAGACCCCTAAAACTTTGCACATCAAGTTGCACCTTTAACCTGCTGTAACTTCTACAATTTTCGAGCTACAGCTATGAATTATGGCTCGTTGGACAGTAAAAGTTCTCAGCTTTCCAAAATAGGTTCGATCTCCTTGCTATTCCAACGGGAAGGTACTCAAATCAATTCATAAACTTTAAATGCGTGTAGCTCGCAAACGAGAAGAGATAGACCCTAAAACTTTGCACATCAAGTTGCACCTTTAACCTGCTGTAACTTCTACAATTTTCGAGCTACAGCTATGAATTATGGCTCGTTGGACAGTAAAAGTTCTCAGCTTTCCAAAATGGGTTCGTTCTCCTTGCTATTCCAACGGGAAGGTACTCAAATCAATTCATAAACTTTAAATGCGTGTAGCTCGCAAACGAGAAGAGATAGACCCCTAAAACTTTGCACATCAAGTTGCACCTTTAACCTGCTGTAACTTCTACAATTTTCGACCTACAGCTATGAATTATGGCTCGTTGGACAGTAAAAGTTCTCAGCTTTCCAAAATGGTTTCGATCTCCTTGCTTCTCCAACGGGAAGGTACTCAAATCAATTCATAAACTTTAAATGCGTGTAGCTCGCAAACGAGAAGAGATAGACCCCTAAAACTTTGCACATCAAGTTGCACATTTAACCTGCTGTAACTTCTACATTTTTCGAGCTACAGCTATGAATTATGGCTCGTTGGACAGTAAAAGTTCTCAGCTTTCCAAAATGGGTTCGATCTCCTTGCTTCTCCAACGGGAAGGTACTCAAATCAATTCATAAACTTTAAATGCGTGTAGCTCGCAAACGAGAAGAGATAGACCCCTAAAACTTTGCACATCAAGTTGCACCGTTAACCTGCTGTAACTTCTACAATTTGCGAGCTACAGCTATGAATTATGGCTCGTTGGACAGTAAAAGTTCTCAGCTTTCCAAAATGGGTTCGATCTCCTTGCTACTCCAACGGGAAGGTACTCAAATCAATTCATAAACTTTAAATGCGTGTAGCTTGCAAACGAGAAGAGATAGACCCCTAAAACTTTGCACATCAAGTTGCACCTTTAACCTGCTGTAACTTCTACAATTTTCGAGCTACAGCTATGAATTATGGCTCGTTGGACAGTAAAAGTTCTCAGCTTTCCAAAATGGGTTCGATCTCCTTGCTATTCCAACGGGAAGCTACTCAAATCAATTCATAAAATTTAAATGCGTGTAGCTCGCAAACGAGAAGAGATAGACCCCTAAAACTTTACACATCAAGTTGCACCTGTAACCTGCTGTAACTTCTACAATTTTCGAGCTACAGCTATGAATTATGGCTCGTTGGACAGTAAAAGTTCTCAGCTTTCCAAAATGGGTTCGATCTCCTTGCTATTCCAACGGGAAGGTACTCAAATCAATTCATAAACTTTAAATGCGTGTAGCTCGCAAACGAGAAGAGATAGACCCCTAAAACTTTGCACATCAAGTTGCACCTTTAACCTGCTGTAACTTCTACAATTTTCGAGCTACAGCTATGAATTATGGCTCGTTGGACAGTAAAAGTTCTCAGCTTTCCAAAATGGGTTCGATCTCCTTGCTACTCCAACGGGAAGGTACTAAAATCAATTCATAAACTTTAAATGCGTGTAGCTCGCAAACGAGAAGAGATAGACCCCTAAAACTTTGCACATCAAGTTGCACCTTTAACCTGCTGTAACTTCTACAATTTTCGAGCTACAGCTATGAATTATGGCTCGTTGGACAGTAAAAGTTCTCAGCTTTCCAAAATGGGTTCGATCTCCTTGCTATTCCAACGGGAAGGTACTCAAATCAATTCATAAACTTTAAATGCGTGTAGCTCGCAAACGAGAAGAGATAGACCCCTAAAACTTTGCACATCAAGTTGCACCTTTAACCTGCTGTAACTTCTACAATTTTCGAGCTACAGCTATGAATTATGGCTCGTTGGACAGTAAAAGTTCTCAGCTTTCCAAAATGGGTTCGATCTCCTTGCTATTCCAACGGGAAGGTACTCAAATCAATTCATAAACTTTAAATGCGTGTAGCTCGCAAACGAGAAGAGATAGACCCCTAAAACTTTGCACATCAAGTTGCACCTTTAATCTGCTGCAACTTCTACAATTTTCGAGCTACAGCTATGAATTATGGCTCGTTGCACAGTAAAAGTTCTCAGCTTTCCAAAATAGGTTCGATCTCCTTGCTATTCCAACGGGAAGGTACTCAAATCAATTCATAAACTTTAAATGCGTGTAGCTCGCAAACGAGAAGAGATAGACCCCTAAAACTTTGCACATCAAGTTGCACCTTTAACCTGCTGTAACTTCTACAATTTTCGAGCTACAGCTATGAATTATGGCTCGTTGGACAGTAAAAGTTCTCAGCTTTCCAAAATGGGTTCGTTCTCCTTGCTATTCCAACGGGAAGGTACTCAAATCAATTCATAAACTTTAAATGCGTGTAGCTCGCAAACGAGAAGAGATAGACCCCTAAAACTTTGCACATCAAGTTGCACCTTTAACCTGCTGTAACTTCTACAATTTTCGACCTACAGCTATGAATTATGGCTCGTTGGACAGTAAAAGTTCTCAGCTTTCCAAAATGGGTTCGATCTCCTTGCTTCTCCAACGGGAAGGTACTCAAATCAATTCATAAACTTTAAATGCGTGTAGCTCGCAAACGAGAAGAGATAGACCCCTAAAACTTTGCACATCAAGTTGCACATTTAACCTGCTGTAACTTCTACAATTTTCTAGCTACAGCTATGAATTATGGCTCGTTGGACAGTAAAAGTTCTCAGCTTTCCAAAATGGGTTCGATCTCCTTGCTATTCCAACGGGAAGGTACTCAAATCAATTCATAAACTTTAAATGCGTGTAGCTCGCAAACGAGAAGAGATAGACCCCTAAAACTTTGCACATCAAGTTGCACCTTTAACCTGCTGTAACTTCTACAATTTTCGAGCTACAGCTATGAATTATGGCTCGTTGGACAGTAAAAGTTCTCAGCTTTCCAAAATAGGTTCGATCTCCTTGCTATTCCAACGGGAAGGTACTCAAATCAATTCATAAAATTTAAATGCGTGTAGCTCGCAAACGAGAAGAGATAGACCCTAAAACTTTGCACATCAAGTTGCACCTTTAACCTGCTGTAACTTCTACAATTTTCGAGCTACAGCTATGAATTATGGCTCGTTGGACAGTAAAAGTTCTCAGCTTTCCAAAATGGGTTCGATCTCCTTGCTACTCCAACGGGAAGGTACTCAAATCAATTCATAAACTTTAAATGCGTGTAGCTTGCAAACGAGAAGAGATAGACCCCTAAAACTTTGCACATCAAGTTGCACCTTTAACCTGCTGTAACTTCTACAATTTTCGAGCTACAGCTATGAATTATGGCTCGTTGGACAGTAAAAGTTCTCAGCTTTCCAAAATGGGTTCGATCTCCTTGCTATTCCAACGGGAAGGTACTCAAATCAATTCATAAACTTTAAATGCGTGTAGCTCGCAAACGAGAAGAGATAGACCCCTAAAACTTTGCACATCAAGTTGCACCTTTAACCTGCTGTAACTTCTACAATTTTCGAGCTACAGCTATGAATTATGGCTCGTTGGACAGTAAAAGTTCTCAGCTTTCCAAAATGGGTTCGATCTCCTTGCTACTCCAACGGGAAGGTACTCAAATCAATTCATAAACTTTAAATGCGTGTAGCTCGCAAACGAGAAGAGATAGACCCTAAAACTTTGCACATCAAGTTGCACCGTTAACCTGCTGTAACTTCTACAATTTGCGAGCTACAGCTATGAATTATGGCTCGTTGGACAGTAAAAGTTCTCAGCTTTCCAAAATGGGTTCGATCTCCTTGCTTCTCCAACGGGAAGGTACTCAAATCAATTCATAAACTTTAAATGCGTGTAGCTCACAAACGAGAAGAGATAGACCCCTAAAACTTTGCACATCAAGTTGCACATTTAACCTGCTGTAACTTCTACAATTTTCGAGCTACAGCTATGAATTATGGCTCGTTGGACAGTAAAAGTTCTCAGCTTTCCAAAATGGGTTCGATCTCCTTGCTACTCCAACGGGAAGGTACTCAAATCAATTCATAAACTTTAAATGCGTGTAGCTCGCAAACGAGAAGAGATAGAACCCTAAAACTTTGCACATCAAGTTGCACCGTTAACCTGCTGTAACTTCTACAATTTGCGAGCTACAGCTATGAATTATGGCTCGTTGGACAGTAAAAGTTCTCAGCTTTCCAAAATGGGTTCGATCTCCTTGCTACTCCAACGGGAAGGTACTCAAATCAATTCATAAACTTTAAATGCGTGTAGCTTGCAAACGAGAAGAGATAGACCCCTAAAACTTTGCACATCAAGTTGCACCTTTAACCTGCTGTAACTTCTACAATTTTCGAGCTACAGCTATGAATTATGGCTCGTTGGAAAGTAAAAGTTCTCAGCTTTCCAAAATGGGTTCGATCTCCTTGCTATTCCAACGGGAAGCTACTCAAATCAATTCATAAAATTTAAATGCGTGTAGCTCGCAAACGAGAAGAGATAGACCCCTAAAACTTTGCACATCAAGTTGCACCTGTAACCTGCTGTAACTTCTACAATTTTCGAGCTACAGCTATGAATTATGGCTCGTTGGACAGTAAAAGTTCTCAGCATTCCAAAATGGGTTCGATCTCCTTGCTACTCCAACGGGAAGGTGCTCAAATCAATTCATAAACTTTAAATGCGTGTAGCTCGCAAACGAGAAGAGATAGACCCCTAAAACTTTGCACATCAAGTTGCACCTTTAACCTGCTGTAACTTCTACAATTTGCGAGCTACAGCTATGAATTATGGCTCGTTGGACAGTAAAAGTTCTCAGCTTTCCAAAATCGGTTCGATCTCCTTGCTATTCCAACGGGAAGGTACTCAAATCAATTCATAAACTTTAAATGCGTGTAGCTCGCAAACGAGAAGAGATAGACCCCTAAAACTTTGCACATCAAGTTGCACCTTTAACCTGCTGTAACTTCTACAATTTTCGAGCTACAGCTATGAATTATGGCTCGTTGGACAGTAAAAGTTCTCAGCTTTCCAAAATGGGTTCGATCTCCTTGCTATTCCAACGGGAAGGTACTCAAATCAATTCATAAACTTTAAATGCGTGTAGCTCGCAAACGAGAAGAGATAGAAGTTAAAACACAAGTTTAGATTTTACAGTGCTATGCACTTTTCTTTATTTAAAATGAACTAGTGCTATGCACTCCGAGTACTGCTTAAGACTAAATTAAAATTAAAGAGCTGCGGCCCAGCGGAGTTGCACTCCCGATGGCTGGCCGTAGTTGTTGTTGCAATTCCTGGTATGCGCTGCTGCTGCAGTTGCAGCGGAATGGGTGGCCGTAGCTGTTGTTGTAGTTTCTGGTATGCGCTGGTGCTGCAGTTGCAGCCGGACGAAGGGATCGAGTTTCGGTTCAGCCAAGCAGTCCCACGCTGGCTCAAACTGCTGATGTTGGCAAACTCGAGCAGTTGGACAAACAGTCCAATGGTGGATCAAACTGCTGACGTTGGCGAACTCAAACAGTCACCAACTCCGCTGGTGGCAACTGCTGACGTTGTCGGTTTGGAGCAGTGGCGGACAGCGCTGGTGCTAACTACTCCCCCCCTTAAAGATAAGTCGTCCTCGACTTTTTTCAGCATCAATCGAAGGTTATTTGCGCGTTTGTTCTTGATGAGACGCCTCGCCAGTTCCATGATCACGAGTGTTGCTATAATGGCGCCTGCAAGGACGGCCAATGTGGTGACTAATTGCGACTGACTCACGCGAATTTCCTTCTTCACCGTCTCGATATGTTCTAGGTTCTTCAAGTTAAGTCGGTGGAGAAAGGGTAGGGACAAGACTTCCTTGTACTCGGTGAGATTTAGGTTATGGGCTAGCGGTGTCAGTGGCTCAAGGCGGCTCATTCGCTTTGGATTCCGATGGAGGGTGTTGTTGATCCGTACTTCTTCGTCGAACAGGACAAGAAAGGTGCCATTTAATCTTGTTGGAGGTTTGTCTTTTTCGGTAACTATGGCAACATCATCGTCGATCACCACTGCACCTTCCGCGACAGTTGTCACTGAGTGTTGGCTGTGCGCCGTTGTCGTCTTGCATGTTGCCGCGTAGTGATTGAGTAGCTGCATCAGGCATGGGGCATCAGTGTCTTTCATTAATTCGCAAAAAGTTACTGTTAAAGCTAATTTACAATTTTTTACTGGTTTAAATCTATTATTACATTTAGCGGTTACATTAGTTTCATATAAAGGTGTTTTTTTGATTATGGCTAACGGGAAGTATAACAGTTTTATTACATATTGACTCTACTATGGGATATTTTACAATGAATAGAATAATTTCGTTACTTTGCAAAACCTTTAGCTTTGAGTTACTCACAACCTCGCTTATGCTAACCTCCGAATATTTCTCCTCCCTCAGCACATTTTCGATATCTTTGTTATCCAAAATTGAGGGGTTTATTACCCCGAGCTTGCCCAATGCTACAGTTAATATGACATCATTGAGCTGGGTTATTATTGCCCTATTCCTGCTACTCAATATAGAAAAAAGGTTACCGGTATCTATTCCTGACTGTCGTGTGTTTTTTACTAGTTTGTTAACTGTATTAGTTAGATTATTGATTTGGTCTTGTAGTTGGCTATTGATTGTTATCTGTCGTTCATTTGAAGCAATTAGTTGCCCTTGCTTCTGCTGGATATTGTTAAAATCATCGAAATCTGGAGTGCCAGCGATGACTTTGAGTGCAGTGCCCAAAAAGTTCAGGCTGCGGCTGTGGCGATGGTGGATCTTGAGGGTGTTGATAAGGCGCTCTATCTGCTCCAGGTCGAGCTGCAGCAGCTTCCTCATGTGGGACTGGGGGAAGTAGGATAGTAATTCCCCTGTTTCGCTTCTCATTGCCTCATAATCCGTCAAGTTTGTCATGTGAGTGAGGAAGCCATACTCCAGGTAAATTGCTACTCGGCCATCCGATATTGGGATATAGTGCGACTGGGAGTAGTCTACTATGGCGGCGCCAACTGGACCGATCAACCAAACGAGGGACCTGAAAAGAGTTATCTCAAGTTACTCTTGTGGACTCTCCTGCCGTTTATCAAGACCGTTGTTCCCAGGTCTTCCTGCACAATGCCCCTTATGAAAAGTTTTGTAAATTTGTTACCTATCCTCTTGTTCGTCCTTACGAACACCTCTTCCCCTGGTCTAAAAATTCTAGTCTGCCTGTTTCTATTCTGCACGTCCCTGCTACTACTCTGGGCCTGTATTAATTTTTGGGAAATCTCTGCTGCGAGAGTCGTGGGTATCGTCTGCATCACGTCAATGGGTCTATATCCTGTGACGGAATGAACCGTCCTATTGTATTTAATAGTTGCCAGTTTGACCAGCTCTATTACGTTTTCAATGTTCTGTTGCAATTTAGTACAGCGAGCAATTTCAGTAAGGGTGCTATGAAATCGCTCCACCTGGCCGTTCGTCGTACTGTGGAATGGGGGTGTCGTGAATATTTTGATACCGAAATGGTCCCTTAACATGTTCTTAATTGTCGCAGAGTTCAATGATCGTTCGTTATCGCATACTATTGTTTCGGTATCCTTGTAAATATTAAGTATCTCTAACAGTGGCTCTTTTATGTCTACTGTCGCTCGGGTTTTAAGCGGGACCACAATAGCGAATTTCGAGAACTTATCTATTGAGGTCAAGAAATACTGTCCGGCTGTATTGTAAATGTCCACGTGTAGGGTCTGCCCCGGACGCGTGGGTATTGGTGTCTCCCCCACCTCAGGTTTGGGAGGATGCCTTTGATACTTTGCCTCGAGGCACACCTTACAGCTTGACACTATTTCCTTCAGCATTTGACGCATTTTCGGGAAATAGTAGTCACGCAGCACCTGCTGCACATTTTCTCGTGCGGATCGATGCGCTCGATTATGCTCCGTCTCCAAGATTTCCCTCCGATCTTCGTTATTAAAAACGTCCACCACCTGCCTTGGGGCTCGTACAAACTTTACTGATGGGAAAGAGCATTTCAGTTCGTTCTGGATTTTTGCTAAGACGGGGGGATCGCAAAGCAGTGCGTTCACCACGTTCGGGTTTACGCACTGTTTAATGGCATCTAGTAAATCGTCTGTGGTGTGGAAAATAATAGTATGTCTTGATCGCGATTTAAACAGGATCGTCATAGTTCGCGAGGGTGTTAGTCCTTCCTGCAGAATCAACTGGTTTCGGAAACAGTTGACGGGATTCACGACCGTCTGTATCACCTCAGTTGATGACTCCTCGCTATGCACCGTGGCCATCTCGTCCAGAGCATCGTCCAGAGCGTTGAGATACTGTCTTGACAGGGCGTCCGCAACATAATTCTCTCTACCGGGTTTGTAGTGAAATTTGGGAGAGAATTCCTCTATAAACGCTTTCCACCTCTTAATCTTGGAGTTCGGATTCTTGTCTGAAATGGCGAACGTCAGAGGTTGGTGGTCTGTAAAGATGTTTAGTTCTCTGACACCATACAGGTAATTCCTTAATTTCTGCAGAGCCCACACGATTGCCAGCAACTCTCTCTCATTTGTGGCATAATGCTCTTCAGTTGAGGAGAGGGTTCGCGAAATCATGGTTATCGGCTTACCCCCCTGGGATAGCACGGCCCCAATCGCGTGAGATGATGCGTCCGTCGTCAGTTCAAAAGGTTTGTCAAAGTTTGGGTAGAGAAGGAGAACGTCTTCGGATGCCAGCATTTGTTTAATTCGGTTGAATGCTGATATTGCTTCCTCGTCAAGAACTATTGGAACGTTTTTTGATTTGCTCGCACCAATGTTACCATTCTCGCCCCGCAAGTACCTGGTGAGTGGCTTCGCTAAAAGAGCGTAGTCTCTAACGAAACGTCTGTAATATCCTGCGAGACCCAGGAAAGACCTTAGCCCACGAAGCGTTGCCGGAATTTTGTAGTTAAGGATAGCACAAACTTTCTCAGGGCATGTTTTTATTCCCTCTCTTGAAACCACAAATCCCAAAAATTCGACCTCATGTTTAAAGAACCTGGATTTTTCTAGCGACACCCGCATGTTTGCCTCATAGAGTCTCGCAAAGATCCTATCGATATCTCGGAGATGGTCTTCCTTTGTCTTAGAGAAGATTATGACGTCGTCTATGTAGACGTGACAACAGACGCCAATTTCGTCTCTAAGGATGTCATCAATTGCTCTCTGGAAAATGCTCGGAGCGTTTTTGAGTCCGAAGGGGAGCCGGCAAAATTCGTACTTTCCGTTGTTTACGGAAAAAGCCGTTTTTTCCCTATCTTTCTCTGCCAATTTTATTTGGTGGAACCCTGACTTCAGGTCTATTGTGGTAAAGTAGGACGATTGACCAAGGTTCGCCAATATGACTGACATATCAGGAATCGGGTATTTGTCGTTGATGGTTTTCCCATTAAGTTTCCTGAAATCGACGACCAGTCTCATTTTTTGGTTTCCATCCTCCCCGATACCCTTCTTACCAACCACCCACAAGGGATTGTTGTAAGGTGACCGTGAAGGTCGAATCACCCCGTTGTTGAGAAGATCTTCTATTTCTCTATTCACAAACTCGGATGTTGCCATTGGGTACGGGTAGGCCTTAGAGTAAACGGGCTCATTATCGCTGGTTCGAATAGTCGCCACCACCCTGGTGTTAAAGGGCAACGCCTCCTTTGGGTCAGCGAACACTTTGGATTGTCTTTCTATCATGGCTGAGAATTCTTCATTAAGCTCCGAGGGAACGCTTTCATCATCAACTGTTATATGGTTTATGGGCATTTTTCCAGAGTAGAGGTAGAGCAATTTCTCGTGACCATTGTCATGGTATAGGACTCCCTTTTTCACGTCAAGTCTTGCATTAATCCCGAGCAGAAAGTCAAAACCTATTATTCCGTCAAACCGGTCGAGTTGGGGTAGGACAAAGAATTTAGCGGTCTTATTTAGGACATTTATCCAGCATTCTGAGGAAACTTCGGTTTCTCCGTGTATTGATTTAACTAAAAATGGGGTTTTGATGGGTTTCACCGATTTCAAAAGGCCTAAGTTTTTTACGTAATTCTTAGACGCCCCGGTATCAATCAGGAATTTTAGCTCTGTCCCTCCTAGCGTCCTACAGATGTAAGGGAGGAGGGATTCTCCCCTAAAAAATTTACTTCGTCCATCACCTCGGGGGTGTCCTCCGTATCCTTGTCCACACCTTCGGGCCCCCTGCCAGAGTCATCGTAAAATTCGTCGTATTCGAGGTAGGTTTCACTTGACGCATCCTCTTCTTCGGGTCCAGGGTGCTGCGTTAGGTGGTTGATTCTCTGCAACTTTGGCAAAGGCTGCTTGCCCGAACTCCGCTGCCTTTTATCCGGCCTGGTTCCAGGGCTAAACGTTGCTAGGTCTAAGCCTGACCCGTTGGGATTCACATTAGCAATGTGTCTGCTTGAGCCCATTACCGGTTTACGTTCGAATGGTCCGTGCTGTAATTGGTTAGAAGCAGGCTGTCTGTAGGGCTGTCTGTAGGGTGCCGGTGGCGCTGGTCTGTTCAGTACAAAACGGGATGTTGAGGGATCGATCTCCATTGGGGTAGGTCTGTTTCTATTTGCGTTCGGGGGAATGTCGCGCCTATAATGTGGAGAATTGTACTGGTACTGACGCTCATTGTGTAAAGCAAATGAGTTAGCAAAACTTATACGCTGATGATTGGACTCTAATTCTTGCGCAAGTGCTAGGGCCGACGGCATATCCGTGGGCCTGGATGAAAATAGTATGTCACACAACGGCTTGTGGAGTCCGGATATGAAAGTCCGGAGCGCATCTTGTCTATATTTCTGACTCAGCGACCTTATAAGTTCTGCATTACCTTCGTTTGCCATTATCGTTTTGTTAATCAGGAGCGTCAGTTTCTTCTCCACCTCATCATAAAATTGAACAATTGACATTCTGCCCTGTCTAAGGATTGCCATCTCCTGTTCAATTAAATAAATCGGTTTCTTGTCGGCGTATGTAAAGTCAAGTCTAGCTATTATAGCCCTGAAGTTGAGTACGGTGTTGAACGATGATAACACCAAGTCGGCCTGTCCGATGATCTTATTTCGCATAATAGCTACCGCTTGGTAGTGCCTAGAGCTTCCCTCATAATCCTCAAATAATTTGTAGGCAGTGAATGCGGCCTGCCTCCAAGAAACATACCGCGCCTGGTTACCATCAAATTCAGGCAGTGACTTAACCACCTCGAGTGATTCATCACACCTCACCGTAGAATCGATGGTCACTGCGTCATACTCGACCACAGCGGGTGACGCCTCCAAAGAACTAAGTCTCTGCGTCAAATCCTCTACCGTGGCCTGAAAGCTCTGCTTTGTTTGTTCCACAGCCGCTCGCACAGCAGCATTCAAAACAACTTGCAAGGCTTGAGCGTCCATTTTCGGTCGTATGAAATTTATAGGTAAGAAATTTTCGTCGTGTCCGACCCTAACACTCTCCTAGCCTTTCACCTACTAAATATTTTATTATTATTCGTCTATTAAAAAAATTTTTTAAACAATATTTCTGTTCAACTCCGTTGCTCGCTGCGGTCGCTGCACAAGATGCTAAATAAAACTGCACTTCCTTTTACTTCAAAAACTAGACTAATCGCTTCGGTAAACCGGAGCCTTTATTTATAATGTTGAATCTTGCAACGGCACCACAAGATAAGCAACATCTGGTTGCACTTATCAAGTGGTGACCGCTGCAAGAATTCAAGCAACAGGCACGATAAGAGCGTGGGGCCAGCATGTGGTGTTGGTATGCTCTTATCGTGCTGTATATTTAGGCTGCCATGCACTTTGGGTCAGGCTACCTACGTGCATGTGCAGGCAAAACGTTAGGATAAGAAATATTGAAGTAGTGTAAATATTGTAGGTAGCATTTAGGACATAAGGAATATTATAAATAAAGGCTCCGGGCGACCGGAGCACCAGTCTAGTTTTCAACAGTGAAGAGTGCGTTTTATTTTGAACCTTCATAGCGACCGGCCTGCAGCATTAAACATTGGTGACCCCAGGACACGCACTTACTGCTAAGGAAAAAAGTAAGTAAGTGAAATTTAAATTAATTAAAATTATTGTTGGGAAAAAGAAAAGGTGGTAGAAAAATGGCACATTGTACAAGTAAATCCGTGTCGGAGGAGCGTCAAAGGAACCAAGCCGCATTGGTTCAGGCGAGGTTTCAAGGCATCTTAAAAGAATTGAAAAGGTGTCACGAACGCATCCAGATGGGATGTAAAGATCTGTCACGGTTGCACAAGTTCGAGGACCGTGCGACAGATCTTAAGTTCGAGTACAATGAGTTCTTTGGAGAGGACGAGTTGTGCGAAGAATATGAGGTCCTAATGGATAAAGGGTCTCATGTTGTGGCAGAAGAGGAAGAGAAAAAGCTGTTAGAGCAAAATGCGTCTCCTTCCTTGCCATATAGCCTGCCTCAAATTCAAATTCCCATATTTAGTGGGGATTATAGTAAGTGGATATCCTTTAGGGATATTTTCACTGAAATATTCCTTCATAAAAATGTGGGAGACACCCATAAAATGATTGCGTTAAAATCATATTTAAGGGGTGAGGCGTTAAGGTTGGTTGATCACTTAGGTATAAGTGGTGCGAACTTTAACGTGGCGTGGAATATTCTTCAGAGGAGATATTCTGATAAGCGGCAAATAACATCAACGATGTTCAGAAATCTACTTGACGCCAGGCAAATATTTTCTCGCACTCCTGCGGAAATAAAGGAGTTGCACGACACAGTGTCGGCTAATCTGAGAGCGTTAGAGGCTACTAAGCTCTCAGATACTGAAATTAAAGAAGCGCTCATTCACTTCATAATTGTGAGGAAGCTAGACTCACACACAAAAGTTAGGTACGAGGAATCCTTGCCAGATTCAACGGAAGTACCATCGATAGAAAATCTTCTAGTATTTCTCGAAAAGCAATTCAAAGCACTTGAAGGAAGTGAGCGATTGAATGCTAGTAGATTCGAGTTGCCGAATAGGGAAGGAGAGTTTAAATATGAAACAAATAGGACACAAAACAATGCAAGGAAATGTTTATTAGGTTGTGACAGTACGCATAATTTGTTTAATTGCGACGAGTTTAAAAATCTCGCAGTAGAAAAGCGAATTAAAGTAGCACTGGAAAATAGGATATGCACCAAATGCCTAAGGAAAGGGCATTTGTTTAAAAGCTGTGAGGTGGAACCTTGCCAAAAATGCAGGAAGTCACACCACACGCTGCTGCATAATGACAACTTCGGTAATAGTAAATCGAATGTTGCATTAGCGATAGGCAGTAATAAAAAGCGCATATTACTGGCAACGGCCTTGGTGCAAATAAAAAACCACCAAGGCAAATACATAACAGCAAGAGCGGTGCTGGACAACTGTTCCCAGGGAAGTTTCATTACGGAACAGTTAAGACACAAATTAGGATTTAAAACAAAAAGGGCAAACACAACCATAGAAGGGGTTTCAGGTACGAAATCAAAAGTAGAGGAGGAAGTAATGGTGGAAGTAAAATCATGTCACAATGATTTCAAAATCAAAGTTGAGTCAATGGTTCTTCCAAAAATTACTCCAAATTTACCAGGGGAAAAGATTGAGATATCGAATCTCCCAAAAGGAACTCCTTTAGCCGACCCGAAATTTCACACCCCAAATCAAGTTGACATACTACTAGGGGCGGAAGTGATGGGGACCATATTGAAGAACGAAAGGAAAAAGTATTTGAGCTCGAGTCTTTATATGGAGAATACGGCATTTGGTTGGGTGATAATTGGAACTGCGCCAATTAAGCCTAAGGTAAAGGACTGTGGAACCACCGAACACGGGTCAACAAAAGGTGATAAAGAAACGGAAACCTTAATAAGGAAAGAGCAGCATAAGCACTTTTCTAAAGAAATTAAAATGCTAAAGAAAGGGGAAAAAGTAGATAAGGAATCGAAACTAACCGCTTTATCTCCAATTCTAGGTGAAGATGGAATAATTCGAGTGGACGTTCGATCGCAAAAGACGGCAAAGTCGGATGACACGAAGCTTCCAATTCTGCTACCGCACAAATGTTTTCTAACAAAATCATTTATTTCAGGGATTCACAAAGAGAACCGGCATGTTGGAGCAAAAGAGTTGCTAGAACTCACGCGGCAAAAATATTGGCCGTTGCGAGGAAGGCAAGTAGCAGCGCAAGTTGTACGCGCGTGCTATAAATGCCCAAAAAAATAAGTCAAATGTGACTCTGTCTTTCAAAGAGAAACTCGGGTTGCGATCCGAAAAATTGGGTTTCTGCAATAAATTGCAGGGGGGCAGGGTGACCAAGGCCAGTTTCGCTGAAAATGGTCTTGGTGTCATAGTAGACGCAAGGATCAGGCGACTTATATGCGGCTTATCCTTTTCCTACTACGAAATTAAAAGGGTAATATATAATTACTAAATAATTAAAAAGCAAATTTATAAGTTAAATAAAACGGAAAAGAATTTTTTACGAGTTATAAAAATATGAATGGATAGTCGAAGGCATAAATCGGCAAACTGAAAAATTAAGTTTAAAGGAATAAATGTAATGCAAATTTAAATGTAATGAAAACTACTAAGGAAGACAAATCTTGCTAAGATTATCAGAGTAATGACAAGAGCTAGAAATAAGAATAAATAGCTAGTATGAATTGTAATGTTAATTAAAATCCCACTTGTTAAATATAAGTCAGGGATAAGTTATAAGAGCAGGGCAGCGTGGCTCAACGCGAACATCGTGGGACCGTGTGAGAAAGGCAGCCATGAAGGAGTACCAACGCTTGGACAAGCAGCGTCATCTGGAAACTGCAACATGTGCGATCTGTAATTCCGCGCCCCATCGCAAGTTGCAACGGCCAGCTGCAGCTGAAGGATCTTCCTGCATCAGAAGAGTAATTCGTGCAGTAAGAATTTTGCTGTGCGTACTGATGTTGGCTCACATTGACGGTCATTGAAAGAATGCAGCCACAAGTTCAGTGAGCGCAGGCGTAACGCTATGACCAGCTGCACGAAATTGAAGGACGTCGGCTGGCCCAAAGGATGAAGAAGGCACCGATTCCTCAAAGAGCTGAAGGCGCAAAAGGCGTAAAGCTAGGGGAATATGGTGGGGTGCCGAACAAACTCAGGAGGATGAAGAAGTTTCTCTTCCGAATGATCCTGAGTACGGCAACCTTGACAACAATGAGGGTGATGGATTCCCACCAAGGTGGACAATCGCCTGCGTGAGGGCAACTGGGCGCGTCCTGTCAGCGCTAATTCGTTGTGTGACAGATACGTCAGCACCAAGAAGAGCGTTGAAATGAAGATCGCTGAGGCTCATAAACGAAAAAATTGAAGTAACTCCAAGATCGCGCAGAAGCGTGAGACAGCCACCCGGGTGAAAATGACTGTCGAGCCATCACCTTAGAGGGGCAAGGCATACTGTAGCATTATGCAGTAAGGCGACCGCAGCAGAAAAATGGTGATCTGAAGTTAGCAGACGCGGCTTGCGACGCGCACCATCAACATCAGCACTTAGCTGCCAGTGTTTAAGTAGCTAAAGTAAAGATTCGAAAGTGAAAGGTGAAGAGATCGCAGATCCCAGTTGACAACCAGCAGTTGCAATACCAGCATTAACCAGCGCTTGGAAGGTCAGGAAGCTGAGGTCAACATCGCTGCCAGCTGCTGCCCTAGCTCAATTATGTTTAGGAGGTTAAGAAAACCGCATGTCTTATGTTGAAAGGCTACTCCTTTCAACGGGGGCAATATGTTGAATCTTGCAACGGCACCACAAGATAAGCAACATCTGGTTGCACTTATCAAGTGGTGACCGCTGCAAGAATTCAAGCAACAGGCACGATAAGAGCGTGGGGCCAGCATGTGGTGTTGGTATGCTCTTATCGTGCTGTATATTTAGGCTGCCATGCACTTTGGGTCAGGCTACCTACGTGCATGTGCAGGCAAAACGTTAGGATAAGAAATATTGAAGTAGTGTAAATATTGTAGGTAGCATTTAGGACATAAGGAATATTATAAATAAAGGCTCCGGGCGACCGGAGCACCAGTCTAGTTTTCAACAGTGAAGAGTGCGTTTTATTTTGAACCTTCATAGCGACCGGCCTGCAGCATTAAACATATAACTTACTTTCTAGTACCTACTTGCTAAAAATATTCTTATCCTAACGCTTATCAGCGCATGCATGTGCGTAGGTAGCTTGACCCGACATGCATGGTGCCTAAATACACAGCGCGATAAGAGCGTGCAGCCAGTATCTGCTGACCGGCGCGCTCCCATCGTGCCTGTGTTACATGAACCCTCGCAGCAGGCACCACTGGATAAGGGCGACCAGATGTTGGTTATCTCGTGGTGCCGCTGCAGGATTCAACATATTGCCCCCGTTGAAAGGGACAACCTTTCAACATGTGTACATTTTCGAACCCTTCATATTTTCTTACAATTCTAAGCGTGGCAGAGCTAGGGCAGCGGTAGGCGGCGAGGCTGGTCTCAGTTTCCGAGCAATTCAGCAGAGTACGATGAGTACGGCTATTATTACCACCCACGTTGTGACCGATGATCCGTAGTGGATAGCATGGTGAACATCAATATCGACTGGAAGGCCCATAATTGTTTTAGTTATCGGGATTTCTGGTATCTTGAATGTTTCCATTTCGCCTCTTAACTTTAAGTTCCTTAAGCCCGGTAGTTGAGTGCTGATGTTTATGGCTGGGGTAACAAAATCCACCGCTGTAGTATACACCTCATATGACCACAAGTTAACTGTCGTGGTCGTCATCATGCAGTTTGGTTCGAGCTGCAACATACCTTGCCCTTCAATTGTAATGCTTCGACGATTTCCTTCACAGTTTATCTCGGCTTCCGTCGGTTCAGTCACGGAAAAAATCCATGAATTCGCTGCTTGTAACTGTACCCAGAATGGGCGCTGTGGAGTAATGGTTATTTCACAGCTTTTCGGCAAGTTTCGTCGATTGAAGAACAGCTCTACTTCGCAATTTTCTGCCGTGTGCGTGTTGTAGAGTGGGTGCGTTTGTGGACAAACTGTAATGTTGGTCAGGTGTCGGCAGTGACCGAACTTGTCTGCCGTTAATCCGTAGTACATTGTCTTCTGCTCGTTGATCATCAGATACTCGTAATTAGCCTTGATACTTATGGAGTATCCATCGTGTACTGTTGGATACGGGTAAATTCTGTAGGCTGCCAGTGTGTTGATACTGATTAAAGGAATTCTTATGTTGACGAGGACGTATTTCTTCGTAGTCTTTACTGTCGTCCGAGCAATAGTTCGATTGGATTCGTCTCTGGCAGCTTTACATTTTCTTTCAGATTCAGCCTTATAATATCGATCTGTCGTCGGAACTGGTCTAAGGGCAGAAGCCTTTCCATGAAGTTGCCCTTGGAGTTCCAGAGTGCTTCTATTAGATCTCGTTGAAGTTGTTCAAACGATTCCATTGCAATGCTTGTACTTGCCAACGCTTCCACAACGTCTGTTACTTGCGATTGACGCAACACTGCATCGCGTAGGGTATACAGCGAGCTATTAGCCACCTTAAAGTTTTTCCACATGACTTCATTCTCCTTCTTCATGATATTGAATGTTACGTCCTGCATTGACGACTGGTTTCTCAGAAGCTCCAACAAGTATTGCTCATTATTCTTGCTGTTCTGGATTTTCTGAATTAGATTTTCTGCATGCTCCTCGTCCATCAGCCCAAACAGAGAGTGAAGTATTCCTCCCACAAATGGTAGCGCTGACCTCTTGAATCTTTGCTTCATTACATTCTTATTGAATGTGACAATATCGTTATTCTGTTGAATTCGGTACCACCTTTCTTCCAACTGGTCGGCCATTCCGTGAATGTAGGTTTCTTTCTCGACGGTCTTCACTAGAATCCGAATCATTTTGATTGCGCCTTGCAGCTTCGCCATATGTTGATGGTACTCCTCCATGTCTGCATGCACCACAATGTCCCACGATGTTCGCGTTAAGCCCACACTGCCCTGCTTTTCGTAAAATATCCCTGACTTATCTTTTAAGTGCTGCACAGTCATTTGGCCCTTGACTAGCGGTGTTATAGTCCACAATATAACTAACAGTAGCCATTTCTTTCTATCTGTGTTTTTTTTCGTTACACTTGACATTCTTACTAACTTAGCTTTCTCGGGGGCCTTTGATATTTTTAACATTTCTCTTAATTTAGACTTATTGACTTTTATCTGCTCTTTTATTTTTTCGAACTTCTTCTTCAATTCAACTCAACTAATATTTCATTCTAATGTCGTATCTACTCAACAATACCAATTTGTGATTTGTGCTCAGGCATGTAAGCGGACATCTGAAATGGATAATTTGATTAATATAGTACGTTACAAGCAAATGTTTATCTAATACTACAGTACGACAGGGCTCCGGAGCAGTGCTCGCCTGACCCTTAGGTCAACTCTGCAACCAAGACCCTTTTTAGCGTAACTGGTCTTGGGTACCCTGCCCCCCCTGCACCTTGGTGCAGTCATTATCCTTCCTGGGAACGGTCGCCAACTTCACCGTTTTTGTTTTCTTCATCAAACATGTCCGGTGGAAAAGGGCATATGGTGTGGATTGCACGTTGGGTTTCGCCAAAGGCTGTTTTAATTTTGACAACCCTCGTTAACCCATCTGGCCCAACGTAGGATTTGATTATTCTCCCCCTTTTCCAGTTGAGAGGTGGTAAATTTTCTTCTTTCAGCAGCACTAAAGTTCCTGGTTTTATATTCATTTGCCTATCTTTCCACTTATACCTTTGTTGCAATTCTGTCAAATATTCATCCGACCATCTTTCCCAAATCTCCCTTACACATTTCTGAACTTGTTTCCATCCATCCCTCAGGTCGCCGTATGTACGGCTTGATTTGCCGTCGACCAGTGTTCTTTGTGTGGTTCCAATTAAAAAGTGAGCTGGAGTTAGCACTTGAAGATCATTGGGATCCTCTGACAACG
Organism: Melieria picta; assembly: GCA_964056695.1. Lineage (NCBI taxonomy): Eukaryota > Metazoa > Arthropoda > Insecta > Diptera > Ulidiidae > Melieria > Melieria picta. The sequence goes on along the minus strand of OZ057400.1, from coordinate 46,235,159 downwards.
ACGTTAGTGGTCTTGAGTTAAGAATTGCCTCAATTTCTATCATAATTGTTGTAAGCTGCTCAAACGTGAAGGTGTGCTCCTCTATAACCTTAAAGTGGTTCTTAACTGATTTAACACTTGCTTCCCACAATCCCCCTATATGTGGAGACCTTGCTGGAATTGTGTGCCACTGTATTTCTTTTTGAGCACAAAACTCGTCTAATGTGTCTAAATGATGTTTTTCTTTAAAAAGCTGCGACACCTCCTGCAACCAATTTTTTGCCCCTATGAAGTTCGTAGCGTTGTCTGAGTATATCTTTGATGGACAGCCTCTTCTGCCTATAAATCTTTTCAATGCTCCTATAAATGCTACTGTGGAAAGGTTATTTACTACTTCCAGATGTACTGCCTTGCTTGCAAAACAAACGAAGGTGCACACGTACGCCTTATCCGGCCGTGCGCCTCTTAGCTTGTGATGTATCGTTATCGGCCCAAGAAAATCAATCCCTATTTTTTCAAATGGCCGTGATTTGGTCACTCTGTCGGCTGGAAGGCTTCCCATGTACTGTTGAATACCTCTCGGTCTTATTCTAAAACATTTGTAGCACGCGTGTATGATTTTCGCGGCTATTTGTTTCCCTCGCAGCGGCCAATATTTCTGTCGGGTGAGCGCTAGTAACCCTTTTGCTCCAACATGAATGTTGTTTCTGTGAATCTCCGTTACCAGCAACTTTGTTACTGTACTGTCATATGGTAAAAGGATTGGATGCCTTGTATCATAAGAAACTGCTGCATTTTGAATTCTCCCCCCCACTCGGATAATTTGATTTTCATCTAAAAATGGAGCTAACGTCGAAAGCTTGGAAGATCTAAGTACGGTATTTCCTTTCTTTAAGGCCTTTATTTCCTCTTGGAAGTACTTCTGCTGCTCCATTTTTATTAAGGTTTGCAGTGCTTTCTCCCTATACTCGCACATCGTTATGATGTCTCGTTTTTTTATTATATCTGCAAGTTTTAGGATTAGTGCCATTACATTTCTTAGAAATTTCAAGTTATTTTTGTGATCAATGAAATCCGTACATGTTTCTGCTAAGGCCACCGCTGACAGTATCACTTGTGCTTTCAACCCGGGTACTTCTACTTGCTTCTCTATTCTTTTAATAGCTGTAGTTTGCTCTTTCAAAAATTGAGGCCCTTCAAACCAGAATGAATTATCTACAATTTCATTCGGACTGAGCCCTCTTGAAATAAGATCCGCTGGATTACGTTTTGTCGTAACATGCGTCCAGCAGTCTGTATCACTATTTCTTTGAATTGCAGCCACTCTATTCGCTTCATATACCTTTAATCTTCCTGGATCGATCTTTATCCATGCCAATACGATCTCTGAATCTGTGTGATAACGCTTTAGGTTTACTATTTCAAAGCTTTCAGTTATTTTTTGCATGAGCTCTGTTAGTAACACCGCTGCACACAATTCTAACCGCGGAATCGTAACCGTTTTAATTGGCGCTACTCTTGATTTTGCTGACACTAATGCTACTCTTATCTCCCCTTTTTCGTTCATTGACTTAACGTATACCACCGATCCGTATGCTTTTTCTGATGCATCGCAAAACCCGTGTAGTTCTACCGTTTTGGCATTTTCTATAATCATGTGCCTGTTCAACTTAATCTCCTTCAGGATTGGCAATTGTTCCCGAAACTGAAGCCATTCTATTTTTTTGTTTTCTGGAATATTTTCATTCCAATCTAACTTGTTTCGCCACAGATCTTGTAAAAATATCTTTGCTTTTGCGACCACCGGATTTACCAATCCTAACGGATCGAATAATCTTGCAATATCTGACAATACTATCCGTTTACTGATGCTCGCTTTCTTTACTTCCCACCAATCTGATTTTATGCGCAATATGTCAGTGAGCGGGGACCATATCAATCCTAATGCCTTTACTTCACTCGAATCGACATTAAGCTTTATTTCACAATCTTCTGTTGTAATGTTCTTCAACAGGCTGGAATTGTTCGAACACCACTTCCTTAAATGGAATCCATGATCGCCTAATAGTTTTATTACCTCTTCTTGCAAGCTTTGTAACTCTGGCACTTCATTTCCCCCTGTCATTAAATCGTCCATATAAAAGTCCTTTTTAATCACGCTGCTTGCCCGCGGGTATTGACAGGCGTACCTATTGGCTACTTTTTGCAAACATTTCGTTGCCAGATATGGAGCTGAGGATGTTCCGTATGTGACCGTTTTTAACCTAAATACTTTTAGCCGCTCGCTTGATGTCCAGCGCCAGACAATCAACTGATACTTTTGATCATCTTTTGCTATTTTAATTTGTCTATACATCTTTTCAATATCTGCTGCCAACACGAACGCATGTTTTCTAAACCTAATTAGAATATCAAATATATCATCCTGCAACTTTGGCCCTGAATGCAGAATGTCATTTAATGACACGCCATTCGTGGTTTTGCAGGATGCGTCAAATACAACCCTTAATTTGGTAGTTGTGCTGTCAGGCCGCAACACACAATGATGTGGCATAAAATAAGCTTCGCTTGGTACGTCCTCCCACTTAATTTCTTCCATATGCTGTTGATCTTGGTACTCTTTTAAAAACGCACAATATTGCTCCTTCAATGCGTCATTCTTGATTAGCTTTTTCTCTAATGCGTAAAACCTTCGTATAGCAATTTGTTTTGAGTCGCCCAACATTTCTGCTGATCTTTTAAATAGTATTGGAACATTGAACCTTCCATCGCGTTCAATCGTAACCATGCTTTCAAACAGTTCCTCACACTCATTTTCTTCTTTTGTTCGCAATGGTTCTTCAACTTTTCGTACTTCCTCTGAATCCCAAAATTTCTGAACTTGTTTGTCTAGTTCTACTAGCCTATAGTTTGTAATTCCACAGTATTTAGAATTGGTTTTTATTGGAGCTGGTCCAATCAATACCCATCCAAATACTGTGCCTTCCATATAAAGACTCGAATCCACGTATTCCCTTTTTTCGTTCGTTAAAATCGCGCCCATAACCTCCGCCCCAAGCAGTATATCGACTTGGCTTGGGGTGTGAAACTCAGGGTCCGCTAGAGGACTTACGTTTGGGAGATTTGCTATCTCAATTTTTTCCCCTGGTAGATTCGGCGTAATTTGTTTTAGAACCATTGACTCAACCTTAATCTTGAAGTCGCTGTGAGGCGACTTTATCTCTACCATTACTTGATCATTAATTTCCGACTTGTTCCCTGAGACTCCCTCTACGATAGCTTCTACAAGTTTTGGTTTAAGTCCTAATTTTTTCCTTAATCTCTCTGTAATAAAGTTCCCTTGGGAACAATTATCCAACACCGCCCTTGCTGTGATGTGCTCCCCCTGGTGATTCCTTATTTGAACTAAGGCTGTTGCCAGTAATATGTGATTTTTCCTATTACTGCCGACCGACAAGGACACATTTGCTTCACTTCTTTCAAAATTATCTTTATGAAGCAGCGTATGGTGTGCCTTTTTACATTTTTGGCAAGATGCCACATCACAGCTTCTAAACACATGCCCCTTCTTTAGGCACTTGATGCACATATTGTTTCCCAATACTACTTGATTCCGCTTTTCCACTGTGAGCTTTTTGAACTCCTCACAGTTACACAAATTGTGCACGCTGTCACACCCTAACACGCATTTTCTTGCATTATTCTGTGTCTTACTAGTTTCATTTTTCAACCCGCCTTCCCTATTTGGCAACTCGAATCTCCACCCATTACTTCTTTCACTCTCTTCTAGTGATTTGAATTGCTTTTCAAGAAATGCTAACAGGTTTTCTATTGATGGTACTTCAGTTGAATCTGGCAAGGATTCCTCGTACCTAACCTTTGTGTGTGAGTCTAGCTTCCTCACAATTATGAAGTGCAAAAGGGCTTCTTTAATTTCTGTATCTGAGAGTCTAGTAGACTCTAACGCTCTCAGATTAGCTGACACTGTGTCGTGCAACTCCTTAATTTCCGCAGGCGTGCGAGAGAATATTTGCCTGGCGTCCAGCAGATTTCTGAACATCTTTGATGTTATTTGCCGTTTATCTGAATACCTTCTCTCCAGAATATTCCACGCCACGTTAAAGTTCGCACCACTTATACCTAAGTGATCAACCAACCTTAACGCCTCACCCCTTAAATATGATTTTAATGCAATCATTTTATGGGTCTCTCCCACATTTTTATGAAGGAATATTTCAGTGAAAATATCCCTAAAGGATATCCACTTACTATAATCCCCACTAAATATGGGAATCTGAATCTGAGGCAGGCTATATGGCAAGGAAGGAGCCGCATTTTGCTCTAACAGCTTTTTCTCTTCCTCTTCTGCCACAATATGAGACCCTTTATCCATTAGGCCCTCATATTCTTCGCACAACTCGTCCTCTCCAAAGAACTCATTGTACTCGAACTTAAGATCTGTCGCACGGTCCTCGAACTTGTGCAACCGTGACAGATCTTTCCACCCCATCTGGATGCGTTCGTGGCACCTTCTTAACTCCTTTAAGGTGCCTTGAAACCGCGCTTGAATCGATGCGGCCTGGTCCCTTTGACGCTCCGCCGACACCGATTTCCCTGTGCTGTCAGTTCGCGCCTCCATCTTTTCAATTGGCGGACTGACCACGCCTTTACCCATTCCTGCCTCTAACTCACTTACTCGCTTGATTGTACTTTCGTACAGTGCCTGCACTTTTTCATAGTATTTCTTTTCGAAATACACCTTGTACTCCCTAAGCGCTTGCTTGGGAGCTAAAATGCAGTGATTCGCCGTTAGCTCCTCGAACAACGAATTCAACTGCCCTTGCAGCCCTTCACTGCGACCCTCAGCGTTCAGCTGGTTGCAAATGCTAAGAATAGCATTGCCAAGCTCTTCCTGTTTCCTGAGCATTTCCTTTGCCATTTTCTTTTCTTTTGTTTTTTTTTTTCTTTAAACCTACTTTTCTGCAAAAATCTTCTCCTTACTACTTTTTCTTTTACTAATATACCTTATTAATTTTTTTCTTTATTTACCAGTCGGTTTGTGTTCTGGGGTCACCAAATGTTCAACTCCGTTGCTCGCTGCGGTCGCTGCACAAGATGCTAAATAAAACTGCACTTCCTTTTACTTCAAAAACTAGACTAATCGCTTCGGTAAACCGGAGCCTTTATTTATAACTTACTTTCTAGTACCTACTTGCTAAAAATATTCTTATCCTAACGCTTATCAGCGCATGCATGTGCGTAGGTAGCTTGACCCGACATGCATGGTGCCTAAATACACAGCGCGATAAGAGCGTGCAGCCAGTATCTGCTGACCGGCGCGCTCCCATCGTGCCTGTGTTACATGAACCCTCGCAGCAGGCACCACTGGATAAGGGCGACCAGATGTTGGTTATCTCGTGGTGCCGCTGCAGGATTCAACAATTTCCTTATGCTATCAAAAGGAAATCCTTTGCGCTTATAGCATGTTTATCTTGTTACTTTAATAATAAAATAATAATATTTATTTATTTTTTAAATTAATTAAAATTTAATTAATATTTAATAAAAATAATATTTAATTTAAATTAATATTTAATAAAAATATTTATTTCCTTTCTTTTTATTTTCTTAGTTTTTTATGTTTTCTTATTCTCATAATCTTATTGTCTAAAAATCATTGGCGAATTTCCGAATCGCTAGTACCACTTCTAATTCTATTAACCTTTTGTCCTTAAGGTCCTTCTCGGTTGGTTCCCCGCGATTCGGCACCCCTATAATTTCCCAATACTTTTTTAGGAATTTTAATTGCGCCTCGACACTGTTGTCAGGTTCTGCCTGCTCACTGCGGCTCGGTCCTGTTTTCCCAGTGTCGGACATCAGATGTTTTTTTACTCTGGAGGGTCTGGAGTTCAGAATCGCAGAGTTAAACCTTTTTATAAGCCGGAGGGTCCCCCTTTCGGTGGTGAATCGCGGCTTCAGAATTTCTATTTAAGGGCTGTACGAGCCTTTGGTTATAATTTTTTATTGGTTTATCTGTTATTTTACAATTTCTACACCGGAGGGTCCCGTGGGAATCGCGGAGTGAAGGATGTTTATAGGCTGGAGGGACTCGTAAGTGTCGCAGTCTTGGTATTTTTGTGTTAAAATTTCTTATTTTATCTATTTAAATATTTCCTATGGAATATTCTTTCTTATATTACAATTACCTTAATTCTAACAAATATTTCTTAACCTATTGTATTAATTAATTTAACATTAAAAAAATTTTTAAATTTAACAAACTTCGTCTTAGCATAAATTTAATTAATGTAATTTAGGTTGCTAGCTTCACATTAAAATTTTAAAAATTTAATAAGCTTCATCCTATGGTTCCGCAGACTTACAGCCAAACTGCCACTGCCATGCTGGTGTTCGTCGTAATTTGCCAAATTTGCTTCACCGCAATTTAGTTGATTTCGTTCAAATGCGCACACGAAAGGTGGGACGTTGCTTGTGTTGCTGTTGTTTTTCTCTTTTTTTTTTTTCGCACTGAGTTTTTTACTACTGATTTCCAAGTTGTTAATCCTGCAACTGATTATTTCACAATAATAACTGTTTGACTGATGATTTCACCAAAACATGTAACTGTCACTTTAATTCCGTTAATTTTTACTAATTATTTTCCAAACTTTTAACTTCTAATTTCTCTTCGTATTGTTTACTTGTCAATGTTATTTTTAGCTGCAAACTTTGCTAACAGTTCTTGAATCAACTTTTAGTTTATTCATTAGCACAATTTCACCAAAGGTCTGGATTTTTCGTAGTGGTTTTTAATCTGATTTTCTAGACACTTAAATTTTTTTTTTTTTTAAAACAATTTACTTTGTAAAAGTCAATTTTCCGTCAGCTGAAGCTTTTCTAAGTGTTGTATTTTAAACTGCGAATTGCTTTTTGTTTAGCTTATTATCCTTTCAGAAGTTGACTTCAGTTATTTTCACTTTAGGTGCAAGTTTCCAATTTTAAGTTCGATTTAAATTTTCGTTGTTTTCATTTATTTGCAGTTTGAGTTTGTTTTCACTTTTCAATTTTTGTGGTTGTCAATTTTTCCAAAAACCATTCATTTAATTCTTATTATGTTTGGTGGGTCCGAACCCACTGGCCACTTTCTCGTTGAATCCTTTCACAAGGATATTTTTTTGCACGCGTGGCCCCACGTTGGGCGCCAGTTAAAACACAAGTTTAGATTTTACAGTGCTATGCACTTTTCTTTATTTAAAATGAACTAGTGCTATGCACTCCGAGTACTGCTTAAGACTAAATTAAAATTAAAGAGCTGCGGCCCAGCGGAGTTGCACTCCCGATGGCTGGCCGTAGTTGTTGTTGCAATTCCTGGTATGCGCTGCTGCTGCAGTTGCAGCGGAATGGGTGGCCGTAGCTGTTGTTGTAGTTTCTGGTATGCGCTGGTGCTGCAGTTGCAGCCGGACGAAGGGATCGAGTTTCGGTTCAGCCAAGCAGTCCCACGCTGGCTCAAACTGCTGATGTTGGCAAACTCGAGCAGTTGGACAAACAGTCCAATGGTGGATCAAACTGCTGACGTTGGCGAACTCAAACAGTCACCAACTCCGCTGGTGGCAACTGCTGACGTTGTCGGTTTGGAGCAGTGGCGGACAGCGCTGGTGCTAACTTAGACCCCTAAAACTTTGCACATCAAGTTGCACCTTTAACCTGCTGTAACTTCTACAATTTTCGAGCTACAGCTATGAATTATGGCTCGTTGGACAGTAAAAGTTCTCAGCTTTCCAAAATGGGTTCGATCTCCTTGCTACTCCAACGGGAAGGTACTCAAATCAATTCATAAACTTTAAATGCGTGTAGCTCGCAAACGAGAAGAGATAGACCCTAAAACTTTGCACATCAAGTTGCACCTTTAACCTGCTGTAACTTCTACAATTTTCGAGCTACAGCTATGAATTATGGCTCGTTGGACAGTAAAAGTTCTCAGCTTTCCAAAATGGGTTCGTTCTCCTTGCTATTCCAACGGGAAGGTACTCAAATCAATTCATAAACTTTAAATGCGTGTAGCTCGCAAACGAGAAGAGATAGACCCCTAAAACTTTGCACATCAAGTTGCACCTTTAACCTGCTGTAACTTCTACAATTTTCGACCTACAGCTATGAATTATGGCTCGTTGGACAGTAAAAGTTCTCAGCTTTCCAAAATGGGTTCGATCTCCTTGCTTCTCCAACGGGAAGGTACTCAAATCAATTCATAAACTTTAAATGCGTGTAGCTCGCAAACGAGAAGAGATAGACCCCTAAAACTTTGCACATCAAGTTGCACATTTAACCTGCTGTAACTTCTACAATTTTCGAGCTACAGCTATGAATTATGGCTCGTTGGACAGTAAAAGTTCTCAGCTTTCCAAAATGGGTTCGATCTCCTTGCTATTCCAACGGGAAGGTACTCAAATCAATTCATAAACTTTAAATGCGTGTAGCTCGCAAACGAGAAGAGATAGACCCCTAAAACTTTGCACATCAAGTTGCACCTTTAACCTGCTGTAACTTCTACAATTTTCGAGCTACAGCTATGAATTATGGCTCGTTGGACAGTAAAAGTTCTCAGCTTTCCAAAATGGGTTCGATCTCCTTGCTATTCCAACGGGAAGCTACTCAAATCAATTCATAAAATTTAAATGCGTGTAGCTCGCAAACGAGAAGAGATAGACCCCTAAAACTTTGCACATCAAGTTGCACCTTTAACCTGCTGTAACTTCTACAATTTTCGAGCTACAGCTATGAATTATGGCTCGTTGGACAGTAAAAGTTCTCAGCTTTCCAAAATGGGTTCGATCTCCTTGCTACTCCAACGGGAAGGTACTCAAATCAATTCATAAACTTTAAATGCGTGTAGCTCGCAAACGAGAAGAGATAGACCCCTAAAACTTTGCACATCAAGTTGCACCTTTAACCTGCTGTAACTTCTACAGTTTTCGAGCTACAGCTATGAATTATGGCTCGTTGGACAGTAAAAGTTCTCAGCTTTCCAAAATCGGTTCGATCTCCTTGCTATTCCAACGGGAAGGTACTCAAATCAATTCATAAACTTTAAATGCGTGTAGCTCGCAAACGAGAAGAGATAGACCCCTAAAACTTTGCACATCAAGTTGCACCTTTAACCTGCTGTAACTTCTACAATTTTCGAGCTACAGCTATGAATTATGGCTTGTTGGACAGTAAAAGTTCTCAGCTTTCCAAAATGGGTTCGATCTCCTTGCTATTCCAACGGGAAGGTACTCAAATCAATTCATAAACTTTAAATGCGTGTAGCTCGCAAACGAGAAGAGATAGACCCCTAAAACTTTGCACATCAAGTTGCACCTTTAATCTGCTGCAACTTCTACAATTTTCGAGCTACAGCTATGAATTATGGCTCGTTGCACAGTAAAAGTTCTCAGCTTTCCAAAATAGGTTCGATCTCCTTGCTATTCCAACGGGAAGGTACTCAAATCAATTCATAAACTTTAAATGCGTGTAGCTCGCAAACGAGAAGAGATAGACCCCTAAAACTTTGCACATCAAGTTGCACCTTTAACCTGCTGTAACTTCTACAATTTTCGAGCTACAGCTATGAATTATGGCTCGTTGGACAGTAAAAGTTCTCAGCTTTCCAAAATGGGTTCGTTCTCCTTGCTATTCCAACGGGAAGGTACTCAAATCAATTCATAAACTTTAAATGCGTGTAGCTCGCAAACGAGAAGAGATAGACCCCTAAAACTTTGCACATCAAGTTGCACCTTTAACCTGCTGTAACTTCTACAATTTTCGACCTACAGCTATGAATTATGGCTCGTTGGACAGTAAAAGTTCTCAGCTTTCCAAAATGGGTTCGATCTCCTTGCTTCTCCAACGGGAAGGTACTCAAATCAATTCATAAACTTTAAATGCGTGTAGCTCGCAAACGAGAAGAGATAGACCCCTAAAACTTTGCACATCAAGTTGCACCTTTAACCTGCTGTAACTTCTACAATTTGCGAGCTACAGCTATGAATTATGGCTCGTTGGACAGTAAAAGTTCTCAGCTTTCCAAAATGGGTTCGATCTCCTTGCTACTCCAACGGGAAGGTACTCAAATCAATTCATAAACTTTAAATGCGTGTAGCTCGCAAACGAGAAGAGATAGACCCTAAAACTTTGCACATCAAGTTGCACCTTTAACCTGCTATAACTTCTACAATTTTCGAGCTACAGCTATGAATTATGGCTCGTTGGACAGTAAAAGTTCTCAGCTTTCCAAAATGGGTTCGTTCTCCTTGCTATTCCAACGGGAAGGTACTCAAATCAATTCATAAACTTTAAATGCGTGTAGCTCGCAAACGAGAAGAGATAGACCCCTAAAACTTTGCACATCAAGTTGCACCTTTAACCTGCTGTAACTTCTACAATTTTCGACCTACAGCTATGAATTATGGCTCGTTGGACAGTAAAAGTTCTCAGCTTTCCAAAATGGGTTCGATCTCCTTGCTTCTCCAACGGGAAGGTACTCAAATCAATTCATAAACTTTAAATGCGTGTAGCTCGCAAACGAGAAGAGATAGACCCCTAAAACTTTGCACATCAAAGAAAAGAACATCCTAACAACAAGACGTATATTGAGGAGGCTCCCGCGAAATCGTGTTTAACATCGAACAGTTTGATTCCCGCGACGTCCTGCAGGTGGTGGGTGTCAGCGAGGATTCTGCCCCATCGTTTTGCATCGTTGTGCGCCGGATGCAGTGCCGTGTAGCGCAGTTTAATTAAAATATATAAAATTATTAAAATTGTTAAGCGCCGGTTGGAGCACCAAAAACAAAAATAATATTTGGAAACCACTCAAACTAATAACTGTTTGCTGACAAAGACAGCCGTAATCACCACATGTGCTAACAAACTGTGTTTACTAAGTTTACTCCAGCTGACCCGCTCTGTCAAACTCGGCCAGCTGTTTGAAGTATTACCATATGTTGAAGACATTCTCCACTGCATTATCGACCAAAAGGAACGATTAATAGCCAGTAGGAATTTTGAGCACCATGCCGCCGTCAGAGTGCAAAGAGTGCACAGTGAAACTTATACAAATTGATGACACCGTGTCATGTTCTGGTGGATGTGGTTCAAATTTTTGCATCAAATGCAGCAATATTAAAAGACATGAAATTAAAATGTTAAGCGAAAATTTGAACATAAAATGGTTCTGTAATCAATGCACCTTATCAGATACTAACACTAAATTTGTAGAAATCAAACATTTAATTCAAAAGTGTGATCAATCAAAAGTTGGAAAGAATGAAATAAAAAACGTCTTAGAGGAAGTGTTGTATAATAAACTTAACCATGTGAAAAATAGTATCGTTACTGACTTTAACGCGCTCATGGAGCACAATATAGAAATCAAACTTAATATAATGAAGAAGGAGATAATAACCGAAATGTCGAAAGAACTTAAACAGTGTTACGAGAAACTAAATGAAACCTGTAAGGAAAACTCAACTAAAAATGACTGTAATAAATTATCATATGCGGAAATTGCCAGAAATAACGAGAACAAAATTGTTATTAAACCTAAAGATAAAGGAAAGCGCAACAAGGAGGCGAAGAATGCGTTAAAAACAGCTATAGAACCAACTGAAGGCCTAGTGAGCTCTGTGCGAGAGCTAAATAGTGGTGGACTAATCGTGCAATGTAAGAGTAAGGAGGCTTGCGAGCAAGTGCAACAGCAAATCACTGAACGAATTGGAAAAGATTATGAGCTGGAGAAATCGAAGGAACGAAGCATGATTAAGAGGCTGTTCAAAGTTACTGGTATATCGGAGAGACTCGCTAATGAGCGTATCGTAGAATGTTTAAGTGCACAAAATGATGCTTGTTTTGGCAAAGAATTTAAAATAATAAAAGTTTATGCAAATGTTAATAGAAGGGAAGAATGCTACAATGCAATAATTGAAACCGATGCTGTCACTTATGATAGCATCTTAGCACAAAAAAGGGTTAATATAGAATGGGATTCTTGTCTTGTATTTGAACATGTGAATATATTGAGATGCTTTAAGTGTTTTGGCTATAACCATAAAGCTAGCGAATGTGTAAACAAAAAGGCATGTAGTAAATGTGCGGGAAACCATGATGTAAAAGACTGTAAGTCTGATTGGGTTAAGTGTGTTAATTGTCATGAACTGGTACAGAAAAGATTATTAGATGTCAATGTAGATCATTCGGTATTCAGCAGAGATTGCCCAGCATTCAAAAGATGCATTCAAAACAAAAATATAAATAAGGTTAAGAAATAGCAATCATCAAACTCAGACCTAACTTGTATATATTTAAATATTAATAGTATACTAGCGAACAAAAATGAGATTGAGAGATTAGTAGAAATCAAGAAACCGACAATGATGTTATGCGCAGAAACATGTACAACAAAAGACATTACAGATCAAGAACTTGATATAATATCGTACAATTTAATACGATGTGATTCACACAGTAGACACACTGGTGGTGTTATGATGTACCTACAAAGTTCTATAAATTATGTTGTAAAGTACAACAAATCGATAGATAAGAATATTTGGTGCATAGTTATTCAAATAAAGCAAATAAGTCCAAAATGGCATATAGGCATTATTTATCATTCACCTAATTCCAGTGATGCAAATTTCATTAATTATTTAAGTGATGTTCTAGGTGGTACATGTGAATTGTCCAATAACTGCATCATTGTAGGTGATTTCAACATAAATTTAAACAAACAATCGACTTACAGTAATAAACTAATAGAACTTTTTAAATCATACTCGATGTACCAAAAAGTAGATTTCGATACTCGCATTACAGAAAGATCTACAACAAAAATTGACTTACTGTTTACAAACTCTAACAGTGTACAATGTGAAAGGCTGAATGAGTGTCGGATTTCAGATCATGAAACAATAAAATTTAATCTCGAAAGAAATGCTAACTTTCAAATGAGAAGTAGTGCAAAAATAGTCTCATGGGAGTTATATAATAACGAGATTCTTATGGAGTTCCTACGAAAACAAAACTTTAGTTCGTTTGATCAGTTTGACCTGGAAAACAAGGTGTTGTTCCTCAATAATACTATTAAGGACGTTATGCTAAAGCTAACTTATGAAAAATCAATAAAAATTAAAATAATGAACAAGTGGTATGATAAGGAATTAGCCGTTCTAAATAAAAACAAGCTGAAATTATACAAAATAGCGCGAACAACGGGGATATGGGATGAATATAAACGTATCAAGACATTATATAAGAAATTAATAAGAAAAAAGAAGACCGAGTTTTTAGAGTATAAAATAACCAAAAATAGACATGATAGCAAATTGATGTGGAAATATTTGAAACAAACCATTTGCAGAACGGTTGATAAACCACGCATAACGAAAATAATAATTAAAGGCCAACTGTACGAAAAAGAAACGGAATTAGCAAATAACTTAAACAAATATTTTTTAGAGAGCGTAGAAGAAATAGTTGACAACATTCCATCTAGTGCCATAAATTTGTTTAGTAAACCAATAAACACTGAACTCAAATTCATGCAAGTCTCTGTACAGGATATTGAAGGTATAGTTCATAAATTCAAAAACAAAAAGGGAGGTAAGAAATTATTATCGGAAGGCGTCCTTAAGGACTCTATGCCATATATCGGCCACTTCTATACGACAATAGTAAATGACAGTCTTAAAGAAGGAATCGTACCGGATGTGTGGAAGATCTCAGTAGTTGTTCCAATAGAAAAGGTCAAAGGGACTCTAAAAGCAGAGGAATTGCGACCGATTAATACTTTACCTTGTGATGAAAAGATCTTGGAAACTGTTGTAAAAAACCAATTAGTCGAATATTTGGAATTTAATAAAATAATTATTTCACAACAGTCGGGATTCAGACAAAAGCACTCGTGTGAAACAGCGTTAAACCTGGTATTAGCGGGGTGGAATGAAGATATGAACGACAATAAATCTATTTTGGCTGTGTTTGTTGATCTCAAAAGAGCTTTTGAGACTATAGATCAGGACATTTTGTTGCGCAAGTTGTCTTTAATAGGTATAAGGAATGTTGAATTGAAATGGTTTAGAAGTTTTTTGAAAAACCGGAAGCAGAAAACAGTTATAGGTTCCTCTGTATCTGACAATATGAAAGTTAAAATCGGCCTGCCGCAAGGTTCTGTTTTGGCTCCAATTTTATTCAACATTTACATAAACGATATTGTTTCATCACTTCAATTCAGTAGTATAAAGCTTTTTGCGGATGATGCGTTGATCATGATAAGTGGCAAGGACATAGATCAAATGAACGAAAAGCTGCAATCAGACTTAGACAGTTTTTATAGTTGGCTCTGTGCAAACAAACTCAAGCTTAATATTGATAAAACGAAATTTATGTTTATCACAAGAAACAACAAGATACACGTGAATGGACTGAAATTCAACGGAGTAGAGATTGGAAAAGTAAATAAAATCAAATATTTAGGTGTTGTAATTGATGAGAAACTGACATTCAAAGATCACATTAATTACACAATTAGTAAAATTGCCAATCAAATCTTCTTTATGAAAAGAACTTGCAAACATTTACAAAAATCATATAAAATCATGGTTTATAAGTCCATTATCGAACCGCACTTTATTTATTGCCCAACAATATTTTTTATAATGAAAGATAATCAAATTAAAAAGCTGCAAAAAATGCAAAACAAAGCAATGCGATTTATGTTGAAATCACGATATGATGCACATATAGGAGATATGCTGTGTAATCTTAACTGGCTTAGTGTAAAACAGCAAATATTTTACTACACAATGAAGTTTATCCATAACATTCTAAATGGTAACTTACCTAATTACTTATACACTCACTTAAAATTCATAAACGAAACGCATAGCATTAATACAAGACAGAAAAATAATTTCAAACTTCCTAAAGTTGGAAGAGAAATGGAAAAAAATTGTTTGTTTTATAAAGGTCTGAAATCCTACAATGAGTTGCCAGAGGATTTAAAACATTGTGAAAAAATCTTATTCAAAACGAAGCTGTACAATTATTGTACGACCTTAGCAATAAGATAATTTTATATTTATATTTATATTATATATTTTATGTTTATATTATATATTTATAACAAAAATGAAATATGAATTAGGCCTAAAAAGCCGTAAGAAATAAAATAAATAAATAAATAAATAAATAAACATCAAGTTGCACATTTAACCTGCTGTAACTTCTACAATTTTCGAGCTACAGCTATGAATTATGGCTCGTTGGACAGTAAAAGTTCTCAGCTTTCCAAAATGGGTTCGATCTCCTTGCTATTCCAACGGGAAGGTACTCAAATCAATTCATAAACTTTAAATGCGTGTAGCTCGCAAACGAGAAGAGATAGACCCCTAAAACTTTGCACATCAAGTTGCACCTTTAACCTGCTGTAACTTCTACAATTTTCGAGCTACAGCTATGAATTATGGCTCGTTGGACAGTAAAAGTTCTCAGCTTTCCAAAATGGGTTCGATCTCCTTGCTATTCCAACGGGAAGCTACTCAAATCAATTCATAAAATTTAAATGCGTGTAGCTCGCAAACGAGAAGAGATAGACCCCTAAAACTTTGCACATCAAGTTGCACCTTTAACCTGCTGTAACTTCTACAATTTTCGAGCTACAGCTATGAATTATGGCTCGTTGGACAGTAAAAGTTCTCAGCTTTCCAAAATGGGTTCGATCTCCTTGCTACTCCAACGGGAAGGTACTCAAATCAATTCATAAACTTTAAATGCGTGTAGCTCGCAAACGAGAAGAGATAGACCCCTAAAACTTTGCACATCAAGTTGCACCTTTAACCTGCTGTAACTTCTACAGTTTTCGAGCTACAGCTATGAATTATGGCTCGTTGGACAGTAAAAGTTCTCAGCTTTCCAAAATCGGTTCGATCTCCTTGCTATTCCAACGGGAAGGTACTCAAATCAATTCATAAACTTTAAATGCGTGTAGCTCGCAAACGAGAAGAGATAGACCCCTAAAACTTTGCACATCAAGTTGCACCTTTAACCTGCTGTAACTTCTACAATTTTCGAGCTACAGCTATGAATTATGGCTTGTTGGACAGTAAAAGTTCTCAGCTTTCCAAAATGGGTTCGATCTCCTTGCTATTCCAACGGGAAGGTACTCAAATCAATTCATAAACTTTAAATGCGTGTAGCTCGCAAACGAGAAGAGATAGACCCCTAAAACTTTGCACATCAAGTTGCACCTTTAATCTGCTGCAACTTCTACAATTTTCGAGCTACAGCTATGAATTATGGCTCGTTGCACAGTAAAAGTTCTCAGCTTTCCAAAATAGGTTCGATCTCCTTGCTATTCCAACGGGAAGGTACTCAAATCAATTCATAAACTTTAAATGCGTGTAGCTCGCAAACGAGAAGAGATAGACCCCTAAAACTTTGCACATCAAGTTGCACCTTTAACCTGCTGTAACTTCTACAATTTTCGAGCTACAGCTATGAATTATGGCTCGTTGGACAGTAAAAGTTCTCAGCTTTCCAAAATGGGTTCGTTCTCCTTGCTATTCCAACGGGAAGGTACTCAAATCAATTCATAAACTTTAAATGAGTGTAGCTCGCAAACGAGAAGAGATAGACCCCTAAAACTTTGCACATCAAGTTGCACCTTTAACCTGCTGTAACTTCTACAATTTTCGACCTACAGCTATGAATTATGGCTCGTTGGACAGTAAAAGTTCTCAGCTTTCCAAAATGGGTTCGATCTCCTTGCTTCTCCAACGGGAAGGTACTCAAATCAATTCATAAACTTTAAATGCGTGTAGCTCGCAAACGAGAAGAGATAGACCCCTAAAACTTTGCACATCAAGTTGCACCTTTAACCTGCTGTAACTTCTACAATTTTCGACCTACAGCTATGAATTATGGCTCGTTGGACAGTAAAAGTTCTCAGCTTTCCAAAATGGGTTCGATCTCCTTGCTATTCCAACGGGAAGGTACTCAAATCAATTCATAAACTTTAAATGCGTGTAGCTCGCAAACGAGAAGAGATAGACCCCTAAAACTTTGCACATCAAGTTGCACATTTAACCTGCTGTAACTTCTACAATTTTCTAGCTACAGCTATGAATTATGGCTCGTTGGACAGTAAAAGTTCTCAGCTTTCCAAAATGGGTTCGATCTCCTTGCTTCTCCAACGGGAAGGTACTCAAATCAATTCATAAACTTTAAATGCATGTAGCTCGCAAACGAGAAGAGATAGACCCCTAAAACTTTGCACATCAAGTTGCACCTTTAACCTGCTGTAACTTCTACAATTTGCGAGCTACAGCTATGAATTATGGCTCGTTGGACAGTAAAAGTTCTCAGCTTTCCAAAATGGGTTCGATCTCCTTGCTACTCCAACGGGAAGGTACTCAAATCAATTCATAAACTTTAAATGCGTGTAGCTCGCAAACGAGAAGAGATAGACCCTAAAACTTTGCACATCAAGTTGCACCTTTAACCTGCTGTAACTTCTACAATTTTCGAGCTACAGCTATGAATTATGGCTCGTTGGACAGTAAAAGTTCTCAGCTTTCCAAAATGGGTTCGTTCTCCTTGCTATTCCAACGGGAAGGTACTCAAATCAATTCATAAACTTTAAATGCGTGTAGCTCGCAAACGAGAAGAGATAGACCCCTAAAACTTTGCACATCAAGTTGCACCTTTAACCTGCTGTAACTTCTACAATTTTCGACCTACAGCTATGAATTATGGCTCGTTGGACAGTAAAAGTTCTCAGCTTTCCAAAATGGGTTCGATCTCCTTGCTTCTCCAACGGGAAGGTACTCAAATCAATTCATAAACTTTAAATGCGTGTAGCTCGCAAACGAGAAGAGATAGACCCCTAAAACTTTGCACATCAAGTTGCACATTTAACCTGCTGTAACTTCTACAATTTTCGAGCTACAGCTATGAATTATGGCTCGTTGGACAGTAAAAGTTCTCAGCTTTCCAAAATGGGTTCGATCTTCTTGCTATTCCAACGGGAAGGTACTCAAATCAATTCATAAACTTTAAATGCGTGTAGCTCGCAAACGAGAAGAGATAGACCCCTAAAACTTTGCACATCAAGTTGCACCTTTAACCTGCTGTAACTTCTACAATTTTCGAGCTACAGCTATGAATTATGGCTCGTTGGACAGTAAAAGTTCTCAGCTTTCCAAAATGGGTTCGATCTCCTTGCTATTCCAACGGGAAGCTACTCAAATCAATTCATAAAATTTAAATGCGTGTAGCTCGCAAACGAGAAGAGATAGACCCCTAAAACTTTGCACATCAAGTTGCACCTTTAACCTGCTGTAACTTCTACAATTTTCGAGCTACAGCTATGAATTATGGCTCGTTGGACAGTAAAAGTTCTCAGCTTTCCAAAATGGGTTCGATCTCCTTGCTACTCCAACGGGAAGGTACTCAAATCAATTCATAAACTTTAAATGCGTGTAGCTCGCAAACGAGAAGAGATAGACCCCTAAAACTTTGCACATCAAGTTGCACCTTTAACCTGCTGTAACTTCTACAGTTTTCGAGCTACAGCTATGAATTATGGCTCGTTGGACAGTAAAAGTTCTCAGCTTTCCAAAATCGGTTCGATCTCCTTGCTATTCCAACGGGAAGGTACTCAAATCAATTCATAAACTTTAAATGCGTGTAGCTCGCAAACGAGAAGAGATAGACCCCTAAAACTTTGCACATCAAGTTGCACCTTTAACCTGCTGTAACTTCTACAATTTTCGAGCTACAGCTATGAATTATGGCTTGTTGGACAGTAAAAGTTCTCAGCTTTCCAAAATGGGTTCGATCTCCTTGCTATTCCAACGGGAAGGTACTCAAATCAATTCATAAACTTTAAATGCGTGTAGCTCGCAAACGAGAAGAGATAGACCCCTAAAACTTTGCACATCAAGTTGCACCTTTAATCTGCTGCAACTTCTACAATTTTCGAGCTACAGCTATGAATTATGGCTCGTTGCACAGTAAAAGTTCTCAGCTTTCCAAAATAGGTTCGATCTCCTTGCTATTCCAACGGGAAGGTACTCAAATCAATTCATAAACTTTAAATGCGTGTAGCTCGCAAACGAGAAGAGATAGACCCCTAAAACTTTGCACATCAAGTTGCACCTTTAACCTGCTGTAACTTCTACAATTTTCGAGCTACAGCTATGAATTATGGCTCGTTGGACAGTAAAAGTTCTCAGCTTTCCAAAATGGGTTCGTTCTCCTTGCTATTCCAACGGGAAGGTACTCAAATCAATTCATAAACTTTAAATGAGTGTAGCTCGCAAACGAGAAGAGATAGACCCCTAAAACTTTGCACATCAAGTTGCACCTTTAACCTGCTGTAACTTCTACAATTTTCGACCTACAGCTATGAATTATGGCTCGTTGGACAGTAAAAGTTCTCAGCTTTCCAAAATGGGTTCGATCTCCTTGCTTCTCCAACGGGAAGGTACTCAAATCAATTCATAAACTTTAAATGCGTGTAGCTCGCAAACGAGAAGAGATAGACCCCTAAAACTTGGCACATCAAGTTGCACCTTTAACCTGCTGTAACTTCTACAATTTTCGACCTACAGCTATGAATTATGGCTCGTTGGACAGTAAAAGTTCTCAGCTTTCCAAAATGGGTTCGATCTCCTTGCTTCTCCAACGGGAAGGTACTCAAATCAATTCATAAACTTTAAATGCGTGTAGCTCGCAAACGAGAAGAGATAGACCCCTAAAACTTTGCACATCAAGTTGCACATTTAACCTGCTGTAACTTCTACAATTTTCTAGCTACAGCTATGAATTATGGCTCGTTGGACAGTAAAAGTTCTCAGCTTTCCAAAATGGGTTCGATCTCCTTGCTATTCCAACGGGAAGGTACTCAAATCAATTCATAAACTTTAAATGCGTGTGGCTCGCAAACGAGAAGAGATAGACCCCTAAAACTTTGCACATCAAGTTGCACCTTTAACCTGCTGTAACTTCTACAATTTTCGAGCTACAGCTATGAATTATGGCTCGTTGGACAGTAAAAGTTCTCAGCTTTCCAAAATAGGTTCGATCTCCTTGCTATTCCAACGGGAAGGTACTCAAATCAATTCATAAACTTTAAATGCGTGTAGCTCGCAAACGAGAAGAGATAGACCCTAAAACTTTGCACATCAAGTTGCACCTTTAACCTGCTGTAACTTCTACAATTTTCGAGCTACAGCTATGAATTATGGCTCGTTGGACAGTAAAAGTTCTCAGCTTTCCAAAATGGGTTCGTTCTCCTTGCTATTCCAACGGGAAGGTACTCAAATCAATTCATAAACTTTAAATGCGTGTAGCTCGCAAACGAGAAGAGATAGACCCCTAAAACTTTGCACATCAAGTTGCACATTTAACCTGCTGTAACTTCTACAATTTTCTAGCTACAGCTATGAATTATGGCTCGTTGGACAGTAAAAGTTCTCAGCTTTCCAAAATGGGTTCGATCTCCTTGCTATTCCAACGGGAAGGTACTCAAATCAATTCATAAACTTTAAATGCGTGTGGCTCGCAAACGAGAGGAGATAGACCCCTAAAACTTTGCACATCAAGTTGCACATTTAACCTGCTGTAACTTCTACAATTTTCGAGCTACAGCTATGAATTATGGCTCGTTGGACAGTAAAAGTTCTCAGCTTTCCAAAATGGGTTCGATCTCCTTGCTACTCCAACGGGAAGGTACTCAAATCAATTCGTAAACTTTAAATGCGTGTAGCTCGCAAACGAGAAGAGATAGACCCCTAAAACTTTGCACATCAAGTTGCACCGTTAACCTGCTGTAACTTCTACAATTTTCCTGCTGTAACTTCTACAATTTCGGCTCGTTGGACAGTAAAAGTTCTCAGCATTCCAAAATGGGTTCGATCTCCTTGCTACTCCAACGGGAAGGTGCTCAAATCAATTCATAAACTTTAAATGCGTGTAGCTCGCAAACGAGAAGAGATAGACCCCTAAAACTTTGCACATCAAGTTGCACCTTTAACCTGCTGTAACTTCTACAATTTTCGAGCTACAGCTATGAATTATGGCTCGTTGGACAGTAAAAGTTCTCAGCTTTCCAAAATGGGTTCGATCTCCTTGCTACTCCAACGGGAAGGTACTCAAATCAATTCATAAACTTTAAATGCGTGTAGCTTGCAAACGAGAAGAGATAGACCCCTAAAACTTTGCACATCAAGTTGCACATTTAACCTGCTGTAACTTCTACAATTTTCGAGCTACAGCTATGAATTATGGCTCGTTGGACAGTAAAAGTTCTCAGCTTTCCAAAATGGGTTCGATCTCCTTGCTACTCCAACGGGAAGGTACTCAAATCAATTCGTAAACTTTAAATGCGTGTAGCTCGCAAACGAGAAGAGATAGACCCCTAAAACTTTGCACATCAAGTTGCACCGTTAACCTGCTGTAACTTCTACAATTTTCCTGCTGTAACTTCTACAATTTCGGCTCGTTGGACAGTAAAAGTTCTCAGCATTCCAAAATGGGTTCGATCTCCTTGCTACTCCAACGGGAAGGTGCTCAAATCAATTCATAAACTTTAAATGCGTGTAGCTCGCAAACGAGAAGAGATAGACCCCTAAAACTTTGCACATCAAGTTGCACCTTTAACCTGCTGTAACTTCTACAATTTTCGAGCTACAGCTATGAATTATGGCTCGTTGGACAGTAAAAGTTCTCAGCTTTCCAAAATGGGTTCGATCTCCTTGCTACTCCAACGGGAAGGTACTCAAATCAATTCATAAACTTTAAATGCGTGTAGCTTGCAAACGAGAAGAGATAGACCCCTAAAACTTTGCACATCAAGTTGCACCTTTAACCTGCTGTAACTTCTACAATTTTCGAGCTACAGCTATGAATTATGGCTCGTTGGACAGTAAAAGTTCTCAGCTTTCCAAAATGGGTTCGATCTCCTTGCTATTCCAACGGGAAGGTACTCAAATCAATTCATAAACTTTAAATGCGTGTAGCTCGCAAACGAGAAGAGATAGACCCCTAAAACTTTGCACATCAAGTTGCACCTTTAACCTGCTGTAACTTCTACAATTTTCGAGCTACAGCTATGAATTATGGCTCGTTGG
Source organism: Melieria picta (assembly GCA_964056695.1). NCBI lineage: Eukaryota > Metazoa > Arthropoda > Insecta > Diptera > Ulidiidae > Melieria > Melieria picta. The sequence goes on along the minus strand of OZ057400.1, from coordinate 46,213,011 downwards.
ACAGTAAAAGTTCTCAGCTTTCCAAAATGGGTTCGATCTCCTTGCTACTCCAACGGGAAGGTACTCAAATCAATTCATAAACTTTAAATGCGTGTAGCTCGCAAACGAGAAGAGATAGACCCCTAAAACTTTGCACATCAAGTTGCACCTTTAACCTGCTGTAACTTCTACAATTTGCGAGCTACAGCTATGAATTATGGCTCGTTGGACAGTAAAAGTTCTCAGCTTTCCAAAATGGGTTCGATCTCCTTGCTACTCCAACGGGAAGGTACTCAAATCAATTCATAAACTTTAAATGCGTGTAGCTCGCAAACGAGAAGAGATAGACCCTAAAACTTTGCACATCAAGTTGCACCTTTAACCTGCTGTAACTTCTACAATTTTCGAGCTACAGCTATGAATTATGGCTCGTTGGACAGTAAAAGTTCTCAGCTTTCCAAAATGGGTTCGTTCTCCTTGCTATTCCAACGGGAAGGTACTCAAATCAATTCATAAACTTTAAATGCGTGTAGCTCGCAAACGAGAAGAGATAGACCCCTAAAACTTTGCACATCAAGTTGCACCTTTAACCTGCTGTAACTTCTACAATTTTCGACCTACAGCTATGAATTATGGCTCGTTGGACAGTAAAAGTTCTCAGCTTTCCAAAATGGGTTCGATCTCCTTGCTTCTCCAACGGGAAGGTACTCAAATCAATTCATAAACTTTAAATGCGTGTAGCTCGCAAACGAGAAGAGATAGACCCCTAAAACTTTGCACATCAAGTTGCACATTTAACCTGCTGTAACTTCTACAATTTTCGAGCTACAGCTATGAATTATGGCTCGTTGGACAGTAAAAGTTCTCAGCTTTCCAAAATGGGTTCGATCTCCTTGCTATTCCAACGGGAAGGTACTCAAATCAATTCATAAACTTTAAATGCGTGTAGCTCGCAAACGAGAAGAGATAGACCCCTAAAACTTTGCACATCAAGTTGCACCTTTAACCTGCTGTAACTTCTACAATTTTCGAGCTACAGCTATGAATTATGGCTCGTTGGACAGTAAAAGTTCTCAGCTTTCCAAAATGGGTTCGTTCTCCTTGCTATTCCAACGGGAAGGTACTCAAATCAATTCATAAACTTTAAATGCGTGTAGCTCGCAAACGAGAAGAGATAGACCCCTAAAACTTTGCACATCAAGTTGCACCTTTAACCTGCTGTAACTTCTACAATTTTCGACCTACAGCTATGAATTATGGCTCGTTGGACAGTAAAAGTTCTCAGCTTTCCAAAATGGGTTCGATCTCCTTGCTTCTCCAACGGGAAGGTACTCAAATCAATTCATAAACTTTAAATGCGTGTAGCTCGCAAACGAGAAGAGATAGACCCCTAAAACTTTGCACATCAAGTTGCACATTTAACCTGCTGTAACTTCTACAATTTTCTAGCTACAGCTATGAATTATGGCTCGTTGGACAGTAAAAGTTCTCAGCTTTCCAAAATCGGTTCGATCTCCTTGCTATTCCAACGGGAAGGTACTCAAATCAATTCATAAACTTTAAATGCGTGTGGCTCGCAAACGAGAAGAGATAGACCCCTAAAACTTTGCACATCAAGTTGCACCTTTAACCTGCTGTAACTTCTACAATTTTCGAGCTACAGCTATGAATTATGGCTCGTTGGACAGTAAAAGTTCTCAGCTTTCCAAAATAGGTTCGATCTCCTTGCTATTCCAACGGGAAGGTACTCAAATCAATTCATAAACTTTAAATGCGTGTAGCTCGCAAACGAGAAGAGATAGACCCTAAAACTTTGCACATCAAGTTGCACCTTTAACCTGCTGTAACTTCTACAATTTTCGAGCTACAGCTATGAATTATGGCTCGTTGGACAGTAAAAGTTCTCAGCTTTCCAAAATGGGTTCGTTCTCCTTGCTATTCCAACGGGAAGGTACTCAAATCAATTCATAAACTTTAAATGCGTGTAGCTCGCAAACGAGAAGAGATAGACCCCTAAAACTTTGCACATCAAGTTGCACCTTTAACCTGCTGTAACTTCTACAATTTTCGACCTACAGCTATGAATTATGGCTCGTTGGACAGTAAAAGTTCTCAGCTTTCCAAAATGGGCTCGATCTCCTTGCTTCTCCAACGGGAAGGTACTCAAATCAATTCATAAACTTTAAATGCGTGTAGCTTGCAAACGAGAGGA